>NIGB01000005.1:1420237-1469198 GCA_003055145.1 Escovopsis weberi
CCCCCCCCCCCAAAAAAAAAAAAAAAAAAACTAAAGACGCCTTCGTTTTCAATCGAAACATTTTCCTTCTCCCTCTTCAACTCATGATTCTTCGACCCATGATCCCTCCACCCATGATTCTTCAATCAACCCTCAAACGATCTTGAATTTGCGCAGGGAGATGGACAACCAGAGCACAAGCTGCAACCCAAAGAGCGTGAGGATGACGGGCTGGAGGACATTCACCCCGTATGCCTGTGCGAGCGCCCCGACGAGGAACGGGAATCTATCCAACGGTCAGCTTGCGTTTGGGCATACATACTCTATCCGGGACAGGATAATCGAGGCACTTACATCGCCGACCCAGAGACGGCAAACGCGGTGGCGAAGCCAACGGAGACGATGTGCTTCTCGGGAGGGAGGACCCTTGTCATCATTCGAATGCCCTACAACTCGCCTTGTCAATCCTGCTCAGAGAAGGGGTCCGGGATGCATTGATCTCACCGAAGGAAAAATCATGCCGAGCGACAGCCCGACAAGTGCCGCCATGATGGCGCTCACCACGAACCGCTTGTCCAGCCAAAAGGCCAGCTCCAGGCCGATCGCGGATAGCAGATACGCCGCCACCATGGGCTTCTCGCCCACGTACCCTGTGAGCCATCCGAGCGTGAAGCGACCGCACGTGAGGCCGATCCAGAAGCCCGAGGCCACCAGCGACGAGGCCGACGAGGTCCCCTTGCGGACGTCGACCATGAAGGTGAGGAGCCAGCCGCCGATGGTGACCTCGGCGCCAACATAGAGGAGCAGAAACGCGGAAACCATGAGCGTGATCTTCCAACTCTCAGTCTCAGGAATCGAGTGGGTTGGGATGGGCGACTTACCTTGTCTTTCAGTGCCTCAGAGACAAGCCCAAATGGACCGGCTTTGACACCCTGGATGCGGCTGCAAGTGCTTCCTATATCGTCCCAGAAAGAGGCGACGACTGCCGAAGCAGCAAGAGCTGTGATGCCGAGCTGATGACCCTTAGTCCGCTTGATCAAAACTTGGGATGAAACGAGTGCGCGTCAGAAATATTTACCATGAGATCTGTCATTGCAATGGTCAGTATCTTGGTTCATTTCACATCAGATGCATGAACTTCACCGTTTCAGGGGTCATTTGACATCGCCTTCTAAGCCGAGGGACTTACAGTAATACGTCCACCAGTCGAACCCCCTTGCTATGAGCCTCGATGCCTGCTTTCGTCAATCGAAGCCCTTTTCACTGCCCTTGTTCGACAGTCTGGTCTTCAAGGAGAACTTACAATGATTGGCGCCAGAGTCGCCCCGATCCCCCAAAAGCCATGGAGACACCCCAACAAAGTGCTCCCCGACGCCAGCCCCCCGGCCCAGCTGTTCCAACTCCCATTCATCAAGCCGCTCCCGAAACCCGTCAAGACCATCAGCGTGATGACAACGCCAAAGGGGGGATGCAGCGAAAGGCCAACGTAGGCGGCTGCGTACGACCCCGTCGCCAGCGCGGCTACACCTCTCCTTCCAGCCTTGGTGTGAAGATGACTAGACGTGAACGAGGCCGCTATGCATCCCACCATGGGACTCAGAAAGACGAGGGAGATGATGGAATGGGGGAGCGCGTAGTACGCCTCCAGGAGGGGCACCATGGCGCCGACAGCGCCGTCGTTCATGCCGTAGAGGAGGAAGGCAAGGCAACAGGAGAGGAAGCGGTAGCGGTTGACGGGAGGGTCGTTCCATTTCTGGGCAGCGAGAACGGCAGATTCTGGGGGTTGAGCGGATTCAGCGTCGTGGACGCTCAGGCTCTGTGCTGCCGGCGCTGGGCTTTGCACATGGACGATGGAAAGGGACAAGTCATCGTGCCGGGATTTGTTGCTGAGGGAGGGGTGGGGCTTCACGTGGATGGCAGCCGGGGGAGGAGTGATGATGGCAAGGTGGATGATCTCAGAAGGAGTGATGATGTCTTTCATCTTTGAGAACTGGCGTTCACGAGCTCTCCTCGAGGCGTTTTCGGACGGGAGTTGCAAATCACGTCAGAGAGATGGCGGCTTAACGACAGTCGGATTCGAACATGGTACGACACACCAGAAAGCCGTTTATTATATACCATCGAGAAGTCGAGAGGCATGCTCACTGATGTTCGATATCGGACGCCTCGGCAGCTTGTTGGGGGCCAACGGCGTGAGGGGCCCGGCGAAACACGGTGGACGGGGCTGCAGAAGCTGGGGCCGGAAGCTACCTTGTGGCTGCTCCGTGATCGGAAGAGTTGCGAGACCGCTCTGCCCGAACTGACCTTCAGCTTGGCAGGCAATTTGGTTTGACAGACCAAAAATCATTGCTTTGTCCTGCATTCAATGGTGAAATATTATCTAGTCACGCAAGGTACTGACCCGTGATATGCGGTTCCTTAGACGACTCGATTCCAACTCTCTGCGGTCTGCGAGTCTCTGTGAACAAAGCGAGGATGGGTGAGGGGGTAATATCCTGTTCAATGGATGGAGAGGGTGGCTTTGGCGAGAAGCATTTAGCATTGCATGGAGATGCTGAACAAAGAGGATTTGGGTGTCGAGCACGGCCTCGATTGCTTGGACATTCCCTCAGGGGTGTGAACACTATGAGTTCGCGAGCATCTCAATACCTCGTCGAGTGCATCAAAAGAGACTGTGTCCGGAGTGAGCGGCTATCAAAATTAACATTGGAGCTCAATGAGCTCTGTTCAAATCGAGGATGGCGATGCCTTCAGAGAGCAGGCTGCTCTGCTCGAGCAGTCAGGATAGAAATACGATCAAGTCCCTCCATGATCGACCCCTTCTCCTCACCACCACCTCAAAGAACCAAGGCATCGACTCCCAGGAGAACCAGCATAATGACGGGCCACGTTGACCAGGCCCATATCCTCTCGGCCGAGCTCTCCTTCGGCCTGGAGATCCAGTTCCTCGCGCCCCCTCCCAGGAACATCACCGACGTCATCAGAAGGTTCCCCCAGCTCGCCTGCATCATGGAGCGCGACTTCACGTACCACTGCCTGGCCAGCGCCCTGGCTGGGGCGGGCCTCCCCGCGGCTTACATCTTCGAGACCACAAAGGACGAGTGCAGGGGGCATCCGCTGCGCACGAGCGCGCCGCCGGGGAGCATCGTCAGGACGCGCGTGTCGAACGACATGCGCGTCATGAGTCCCGCGCCCGCCGCGCCCGCCGCGCCCCGGGCAGTCGTCCGCCGATCGCTGTCGATGTCGTCGGCCTGGGCGTCGCTCTCGTCGGCCCGCTCCTCCCGCGTCACCGCTCAGGGGCGCAACCCGCTGTTCCGGTACTGGCTGCTCAAGACGGAGGCCAACATCTACGGGACCGGGCCGTTCGCGGCATGGCACCCGATGGAGCTCAACAGCCCGATCCTGGGCGAGTACGAGGCCGCGGGCGGCTTCCGGGCCTCGCAGCGCGCGCTCGCGGCCCTGCTGCTCGCGTGCCCGGAGGGCCTGCGCGTCGACCGGGCGTGCGCGCTGCACGTGCACGTCTCCCCCTCGCGGTGGGAGCTCACGGCGCGGCACGCGATGCGCATCGCGACGCTCGTCTTCTTGCTCGAGGAGCCCCTGCTCTTCCACCTGATCGGGCCGCACCGCGGCCGCGCGCACGCCTCCCTGCGCGCGGGGGCGGCCATGGCGCGGCCTCCCGCGCGGCGCCCCGATGAGCCCCGGATCCGCTGGGCCCCCGGGGACCTGCCGGCGTGCCTGTTCTCCGACGCGTGCGTGCTGCACCTCTGGACGAGCCGCGGGCTGGGCGATGTCGCCGAGATGCTCGCCAGGCCGGCGAATAGGTCCGGCGCCCGCGCGACGGCGCTGGGCATCAGGGCGCAGACGCACCCGAACGGGCGCGAGACGCACACGGTCGAGTTCCGGCACGCCGAGGCCTCGCTCGATGCCGCCTTTGTGAACCAGTGGCTGGCGCTCGTCACGACCATTTGCAAGGTCGCGTGGCTCGATGTGGAGCGATACAAGGCCGCGCTCGAGTGCGTGTGCGCTGTCGTGCTGCCGGGGCCCGCGCCGGAGGATGCGTGGCGGCCGCTGCTGCGGATCCTCAACCGCGCGGCGCCCAGGCATTGGAGGAGGGTCTGCGACGAGACGTTCTGGGACTATCACCTGGCGAGGCAGAACCGGAGATGAGTGCCTCGAGGCGAGAGAGGCACCATCCTCAGGGCTTCAAGACGCGGGACGATGGGCGCACCGGAAGGACGGGCGGGAACAGATCGGTAGGTAGTCGTCCTAATAGATTGAGGAAGAATGCAGAAAAGCTTCTGTGGAAAAGGTCGTTGGCTCGGAGGGCTGTGATATTGGCTTGTCATCAATTAAAGCAAGACATCAAGCCATCCGACCTACAGATGCTCCGCTAACGATCCAGAGTTCGGCGCTGCGAGGCCTGCCGTTTCCTGCCGAATCCGTAACGTGGCTTGCATGAATGGCTCATGCGCCGGCAATCAGAGGCGCCGGCTGCTCCCGGACCGGACTCGCGAAGACAAAAATAGGGGCCGGCGCTGGTCAGGTCCTGAAAGTCGTCTCGAGCTGTCCCGACCTCGGATCCCACACCTGCGATCCCGCGTACATATAGGAATGTACCATCCATGTCTCATTGACGATAACGCACGGGGAGGAACGGAACGACTCCAAGTCGAAGATGTTGAACCGGATCTCATTACTTTCAGTCGTCTATAGCAAATAGCGATAAGTGGGGGCCGAATCGCCCAATTCCTGCTTCTCCTCCTCACTCAGCAGCGGCGTGTCCATGGCTGCGTCCCTATCCTTATTCGTCTTCAAGCACGCCAACGCATAGATGGTCGAGCTGACGACAGACAGACCCGTAAACGCCAGCCCAACGCTGTACCCGACGGTGAATCGGGGAGCGTCCTTGGCCAGGAACAGATACACGGCGATGATGCCACCGAGATTGCCGAAAGCGACCTGCCACGCGCTGCCGAGTGCGCGGCGGATGTGGCCCCCAATATTCATGTTGTACCAACAGACGACGATGGGCATGGCAGAGTAGCAGCCGCCGGCAATCAGGAACAGAGCACCGTACTCGACGTTGCGGTTGTCGTGGACGACGAGCAGGATGATGAAGCCCGCAATGGTGATGAGCATGCACATCACGGCGAACAGAAAGCGGTGGCGCAGGCGGTCGGACAGGTAAGCGCACATGAGGGAGAAGACGAACGACACGGCCCAGGGTGGCACGCTGCGCAGCTGGCTCTCAATGGGCGAGTAGTGGAACGTGGAGACGATGGTCGGTGCGAAGTAGGCGTAACCGTAGGCCGGGACGATGAGGCCAAGGTACATGAATCCGCCGAGGACCATCTTGAGGTCCTTGAAAATGGCGAAGAAATGGTGGGCCGTGACGGTGGCCTCGTGGCCGGAGCCTGTGCCCTGGTCGGCACGCAGACGAGCGGCGACGAATGCGCGCTCGTCCTCCTTGAGCCATTTCACCTCCTCGGGAAAGTCGGGAAGCAGAAAGAACAAGATGAAAGAGAAGAAGACGGTGATGCCTCCCTCGATTATGAAGATCCATCTCCAGCCGCGGTAGCCGTGCAAGTGGTCCATCTTACCAATGGCGGCGGCGAGGAGACCGCCAAAGGCACCGGCGAGGGTCGTGCTGCTGAAGAAGAAGGAGTATCGCTTTTGCCCCTCCTTTCGTTTATACCACATGCCGATCAGGTAGAAGGCTGCCTTGGTCAGCCTCGGATTCGCGAGCAATCTTCAGCTTTGATCAACTGATGCGGTCAGGCACTCACATCCAGGAAACATGCTCGTCTCGCACAAGCCGAGGAAGAAGCGGACAGCCAGCAGTCCACTGTAGTTCTTGACAAGGCCCTGCATGATGGTCAAGAAGCCGAAGAGAAACATGTTGACCGAGAGCCAGACATGAGGCTTGACTTTCTTCATGACAACGTTGAAGGGCATCTCGAAGATGATGTAGGGAATGAAGAAAATGACGAGAGCGGTGTTGTATCTATCTCCCGTTCCCAGGTTGAGATCCTCGGCGAGGCCCAAGAGCTTTGCGTTGGCAATATTGACTCGGTCTTGAGCACGGCATTGAAAATGTCAGCTTCCATCGCAAGAAAGCACTTGACCAGCAGATTGGACGCTGGTCTCGGGACCGGTTTCCGACTACTCACCCAAGAAAGCGAGGAGGTACATTATGCAGAGAAATGGTATGACACGCATATCAATCTTTGCCAAGAGGCGCGCTTCGGTTGTGTGCGCCGGGCAGATGGGCTCCTCGGACGAGTTTTGCCGCTCCTCGTCGCGTGGCTCATCCAACGATGCGCCGACCGTGTCGGTCTTTTCTCTGGTAGCCATGGCGACTTGATGTTGGTCTCGTTGTTGGTGATGGCGCCGATTGCGGTGATGCGACGTTCCGTACCTCTTGAGAATGCACTTTTGACTGCAATTCCAAGAATGCGTCGCTACAGCGTGACGAGAAGAGAACCAATCCCTCGCTGCTCAAAGAAAGAAAGGACGGGGGGGAGAGCAAGGAGAAGATGGAGGAGGAGCAGGAAAAGCCGGGCATTCCCGTATTATAAGTTCTCGTCCTAGGCGGGACGATTCGCCGCAGAAAAGAATAAGTTCAGTGTGCCGATACCATCCTTCCATCGCTTCTGTTGAAAGAGAGGTCGGCATGCAGGCCCAGTAACGAGAGACTGACGAATCCCTGCTGGGCATCCATGGACCTTGACTGTGCTGGCCTCCAGTCCCCGTGCCTGTCTGTATGAGTACGAGTACTCGTACATACATACAGGTACGATTACTGGAGGCCAGCATATGGAGCCTTGGTGCCGAACACCAGGGACCTGTCCGGGGCTCGCTCTCGAGCCGATGGGGGTCGGGAGCGAGGCTTGCCTGGCTGGGCATTACAGGTAGGCATACAGAGTACCGGATCATGTTAAGAGCGGATATCTGCAGGTGGTGGCGAGACCAACAAGGATTGATCCTTGTTGAGGCCAGAGAGATTTGCCGGCCTCCCTCGCCCGATGCCTGTCCATAGACGCAACAAGATGGGTCCGCTGAAATTCCTGTCCGCCAATGCGCATGTCCGCAAAATCCTTCCTAAATTGTCAGCAAACTGTACTCCGTACATACTACTCCGTAGTCCGGTACATAATTCATGGGGACCTCGTTGCTTGAAGTGGTGGAGTACCTGAGATTCAGCTGGGACTGGGATCTTGGAGGGAAAGCCAGGAGGGGATTCGGCTTCATGGCATCGTGAGCCCAAAAGCCGCCCTTTCGCAGCCCGCATCCAACATGTCCTTTGAGTCAGGTACATACGCGTACTACTCCTTAGTACCACCGGGAGACGCGAGGGGAGGGGCATTCTTGGTAGATGCTGGATCTGGATGCTCCAAAGGAGCCGAAGGAGTCGGTAGACCATCGAGTGGTCGTGGCCGCGTGAAGACGATTCGGGAGCATTTCGCGGGAGGGTTCGAGCAGTTGATGGATTCCTCACCTGTGCCAGTAGAGGTTTGAGGTAGGTTAGGTAGTCTGTCCTCGTTTACTCCGTACTCGTACGACCATGCACGAGTATGTATGTATGCAGGAGCACAGATGGTTGAGGTCAGGTGTGTCAAAGGTACAGGTAGAGTAATTGATGTCTCTCGATCGCATCTCGATCAACTTGTCGTCGTGCGGGTCGTCGTGATGACTCAGCGAGATGAGGAACTTTGCCAGGTGGCCGCCGAGGCAAGAGCCATCGCGGTGTCTGAATGATGTCATTGCCTGCGTCTCTTTCCTGCCATCATCAGAGAGAGAGATGCTCCAATGGCAAGCACGGCCAGTCAGTCTTTCCTTCCTCGCTGGCATTGATGCCAATCAGTGGCACTCGTGCCTTGAAGGAAGGAACTCTCGTATTCGCATTGCATTCAAGGGAAAGAGGGAAGGAGTATCGGGTGCGTACGGAGTACGACTACTCCGTACCTACCGAAGTACTACCTACCTATCATTCAAAAATCTGAAATAATATCTGGCCTGTTCTCCTCCTCCTCCTCCTCCTCCAAATCTTCAAGTTCGAGACTGGAATCATGATGCTTCACGACGACAGTCGCTCTTTTACGCGCTCAAGCGGGCCCAATTGTGATCTGCGCATCCCACTATTGTACTCTTCACAGTCCCCGACGACGCCCTCAGAGCGGGCCGACCGGGATGAACGCCTAAAGGCCGCCCGCCGCTACCACCTCTCTCATGGTTCAACCACTCTTCGCGGGCCGGAAACGCTGCCGGTATGATCCAATACTCAGGCCCGGCTGACATCGCATCAGTTTTTCGTGCGAGTACGAGTATGGTCACGGGTCGATACAAGCACTTCGCACTGACAGGTACTCCATACCCCGTACGGAGTGCTCCGTACATTCGGAGTACAAAAACGTCTGATCTCCCTGTCAAAGTTGATCCAGGCCCGACCACGGCCGCGGCATTTGTGTGTGGACCCTTTTATCAAGGCTAACGCTGCTGAGGAAGTAGTATCGCTTGCTCTTGTCAAGGAACCTCCTTGTTGACGCTCTGGGGACCTCCACAGGGACCTCCACATGGATAGGCCGATAAATACGCAGTCTTGGCGAAAATCTTCAAGCGGTGCTCGACTCTTCCATCCCCCCTGAGAGAAGAGCGGTGATACGAATGCCCCTTTCAGATTGCTTCGTCTCTTTCAAGGAAATGGGTCCAAAGCCGACAAGCAAAGAATATCGCTGCGACAGAAAAAGGTCTCCTTTGTGTGCATATGACCAACGTCATCCTCAGTACTGACAGGCTTCACCACCAAAGCGAGAATGTCCATACTCCAACTAGACAAGGAGGCTCAGTCTTCTCGAAGATCAAGCATCCGTATACCCGAAGAACTCGAACGAATCAAACCGTCGCCGTGGTCCTGACCCCATGCCTTGTTTAGATGGGTAGCTGCATGGCACGCCACTATTGTTTTCCCGGGTTCCAAGGAGGGTCCATTGTCCACTCCACGGAAGCATTAACCGGGAACCAAGGGTGCGCTGCGAGGTGCGCTTGTTTCCCTGGGACCAAGCGCGGCTAGAGCAACGATGAGAACAGCGCCATCATGAGCAGATGCCTCAACAGCGTTGCTATCTCGAAACTCTGGAAATCATGCTGACAACACAAGCTCGACATTGTTGGTCCAAGTGTCCATCCGAGAAGCGAGTCTTGGATGTTCGCATTGCTGATTGCTGCTGGCAAGATGAAAGATGCTCGTCTTGTGTGACTGCGTCCTATGCGCGCGTTTGGCGCCTCTGGCGTTTGCCAACGTGCATACGAACGGGCATGCAGTTCGTCGACAAGCCCAACGTCAGAGGCCAGCGGCGGATTCACTCTCTTGGCCAGTCTCAACATAAAGCCATTGATCCTCTGGCCTTCAACTTCCAGCCGCTTGCGTCACCTCATGCTCCTGATCAAAAACTAGAAATTGCGCTTTGTTAAGAGATTCACGACTAGGACCCTCAGGTCTCCCCGATTGACTCCTTTCTTTTTCCCCTTGGAGATCTTGTGGAAAGAAATCAGAGAGGAGGTCGTCAATCTCGTCTCGGTCTTGGTTTTCGTTTGCAAGCGCATGGTGACAGGACTCAACTTCACGACCATGGACGAACATCAATTCAGGCAGTACCCCTTTATCCAGACCGTCGCGGGCAATTTCTTGGCGCCCCAAAATCCCGAATGTCCAGCCGATTACGGCCTCTTCACGACGTCATGCCATGCAGACGATCCTTTCTCCGGCGTGTATTCTCTTGCTCTGTCGAGGGAGCAGGCTCATCCATCTGCGGCGGTAGATCTCGAACCCTCCTCGTCTTTTGCAATAGAGCCTCAGCACTTCGGCTATGAAGATACAGAGTAAGATTACACAATCCTCACGACCCCATCCATCTCATGAGGATGCTTGGCAAGACTGATCTTTGGTGTAGCCGTGATGATGAATGGATGGCTTTCGTGGAAGACTTCCCAACCCTGGATCCCGCTCCGGAGCCATATCATGACGCAAATGTCGCGCAGACGGCCCATGCAGCGGCCAACATCAAACAGGGGAGCCCAGGCCCTCTTCCTCTCGACCTGCACTTTGAGCCCGCTCCAACAGCAACTTGGCCGAGCACACAGCCCAGAATTGAGCATCATGATCTCTTGAGCGGAGCTCTTATGCACGATCCGCCGCCTCGCCAGGGTCTACCCCATCAAGGGGGGCTGTTCCTTCCTCCAAGCCACCCACAGCCCGGATTCCTGTCTCCACCATTCCCCATCATGCGGGAGCCGCCGCGGCCACCATCCACGACGAGGCCGACGACAGTGGGAGCACTCCCTGGCGCCGACATCTACGACCATCCCTCCCCATCCGCGGGACGGTGCCCCTCCGCGACACCCAGCACGAAACGCCCCTTCGCCGAGCTCGACAGTCCCGAGGCCCACAGCAGCCCACAGCCCGCCAAGAAACGCATCATCAAGCCCCAGATCTCCGTCAAGCTCGACACAAGCGAGGACTTCGAGATCAAGAAGGACAGCGAGAAGAGCCCCACGGGCGCCTTCCAGGACCTCTTCCAGAGCACAGAGATGGCCCGCCAGAAGCGCGACCGCCTGCTAGACATGTACCAGAAGCCCAGGGATTGCTGCACCTTCCCGCCCGACGACGCCACGTTCCCCGCGACCGACGCGCAAAAGGCGCTCGTCGTGCGCAGGCTCTTCGAGGCCATTAACGACTGGTCCGACTTTAGGGAGTGGTCCCAGGCGCTCAAGTGCGATCAGCGCAACCGCGTCATGGAGGACCTGCGCCGGAGCATCGCCGCGCGCGCGGAGATGGACGGCTCCAGGGTCGGCGACGTCTCCGTCGACGAGCTGCGTCCCAGTGCCGCGAGGCTGGCGGCGCTGCTGCCCCCTCTTCGGACGCAGCAGAAGAGGATCCTGGGCCGCCTGCTGAGCGACCAGACCGTCGAGTGGCTCTGCTGGGAGCTTGTTGTAAGCCATCCCCCCCCCCCCCTTTTCCCCCCTTTTTTTCTCCCCTCGGCCTCCTCCTTTTGTCTCGAGCCGCTCTGCCGAACTCAAGGAACTCGACTGACCTCCCTGATTTGATAGGAAGCTGCCATTCTCTCGCAGCAAGGATTTTCTCAGATACCCCACTGGTGCGGCGCGGACGGGGCCTAGGAGGCTTATCAATCGTTCGCACTCCGCGTGGAGGCCATGTGCTACGCCTTGAGGGTGAGTCAAGAAAGGAACGGCAAAAAGGACCGACGGGACATGAAAGAATGAGGAGAAGAAAAATGAAGGCAGAGGCGCAAACCGTTTAGCCCATTGCTTTCGATAAACCCAGGCTGACGTCAAACAGAAGTCGAAGCAGCTCGTCAAGTCGCTGCTCTCCGCCGGTGACGGCTGGAAGCTTCGCATCGCGAACAACCCCCTCGGCGAGCTCGGCGTGAGTCTCCCCGCCGGCCCCTCATTTATAACTTCTTTCGTTTTCCTTATATCTCTCAAGAATCCCCTCGGGTGCCCGAGCCAGGACTGGTGGCTGACTGAGAGCCGCAGCACAAAGGAAACAACATGAAAGTCAACATGAACAAGAACAGGAGACTGCGGGAGGCCACCCGAGAAACGCGACAGCATCAGGAGAGGCAGCTGCTTCTGCTGCAGCCCCAGGAGAAGACAGAACCCGCCGCTCACTAACGACCCCTCCCCCGAGAAATTTTCCCAAGGTGCAAAACGCCTTCGGTGGTCTGGGCCAACCTTCCGCCTCGCGGGGTGCGTACTAGGTATATTGGGCTAATAATGCCCTCGAGTGTCCCTCTTCAGGCACGCCCTCGCCGGCCTCATTTCTTCTCCGATTGCTCTGAACTTTCATTCTCCATCTCTGATCTGTTTCCATGTCTCCTCGAATCTCCGAGGCTCTATCTCCGCCCCAGCATCTCAGACCCTCATTTTCTACAGTCCACAGCCAACGTGGCTCAGCATCTCCGTCATCATCTATTATAGACCCGCGGGTCGGCTCTGGTATACTCGGCATAAAGAAAGACAGAAGACGTCCCCCATCAGATCGCAAGATCATCCCAACTGCGCCACCTGCCCCTGCCTGTTGGATCGGATTCCATGTTGTCCTTTTTTTCCTGCCCCCCCCCCCCCCCCTTTTCGGCACAGTCATCTTACATATTGAGTGAGGAGGGGCTGGGCATGTTGGGATTTCCTCATATCTTCATATCAGATGAGCTATTTACTTTATCCTTCTATCGTGTCATCTCTTCTTGGTTCGGCAAGGCCATGTCGGAGGGCATCATCTGAATGTATCCGAGGAGCCTATAGAACGGTTTACGGCCGGCAGCATATCATACTTGATCCATGGCGCAATCGCAAGTCGACATCACGGTCTTTTCAAGGCATTCCTTTGTGGGTTTGAGAATGGAAACCCCATTCTCAAGAATCATTATGCCAATAACATTAGGTATTCTAAAACTTGTAAACAGACAATCACGTTCCCATCCTTCTTTCAGCCCCCCCGGGGCCGTCTAGAGAAGACACTCCTCTCCCAACCGTCAATCTCGTCGACGACAGTCTCCTCTACCAGCTCGTACCCCCCTATCCTGGGCAGGACCTTGGCCCAAAGGAACCAGTAGACGGCGCCGGCGAAGAGCACGCCGAAGCCCACGACGCAGTGGATGTAGTAAGGCAGGGAGTTGTAGACGCTCTGGCCGTCGGTTGGCGGGACGAAGGGGGCGACGACGAGGTAGATGTTGCTGAGCATGAAGAAGATGACGACGGGGAGGGTGGCGCTGATGGGCGGGTGCCAGTTCCAGGTCTCGCGGTTGCGGTAGAGGTGAACGAGACCCCCGGCGACAAATACATTAACAATGGCAAGGGGATAAGAAATGAGGCTGTCGCGCTCGTTAGCTCTGTCGACCTCAGCGCAGAAAAGAAGACGGCCGCAAAAAGAGAGGGGGCCCAATTAATTTGTCCGGACTTACTTGAGAATAAAATTGTAGGCGTCGCCTGGAGGGGGCGCCAGGATGGTCACGCAAGTCACCAGCCAGTGCTCGAACAAGCCTGCGAGCGGGGCGTTGAACGGTCTGTTGCTGGCCCAGAATCGCGAGAAGGGCAGGATGCCCTCGCGCCCGAGCTCCTGGACGAGACGGCCCTGCGAGAAGATGACGCTGAGGACGTTGCCAAAGGCCGAGAGGGCGACGAAGACGGAGAGGGCGCGCTCGGCCTCCTCGCCGAACATGTTGCGGAAGAGCGAGGCGGCGACGAGGCGCTTCGACTCGAGGATCTCGGTCCTGGACACGCCGGCAAAGTACGCCACGTTGGCGAGCATGTAGAGGACGGTGACGGAGCCGAGGGCGAAGGGGGCGGCGATCTTGAGGGTCCTCGTTGGGTTCTTGGTCTCACTAAGGGCGTAGTTTGCGTTGCTGTATCCGACGAAGCTCCAGATGACGTTGTACAGGGCGGTGACGACGCCGTATGCGCTTCCGCTGGTGCCCCCGAAGCTGTCCTTGAAGCCATTGATCTCCCTCACCTTCTTCAGGTTCACCAGGGGGGAGATGATGATGATGACGACGATGAGGATCTTGATGACGCCGAGGACGTTCTGTAGGCGGATCCCCCACTTCAGGGCGGTGCCGTGGATGAGGAACGCGGCGGTGATGCAGGCCAGGCCGATACCCCTCTGGTTCCACTGCGTGACCTCGACCTTGGCGGCGTTGAGCAGGTACTCGCCGAAGACGACCGAGTTGCCGGCTGCCCATCCGAGGAGGATGACGTAGGAGGTGTAGACGCCGGTGACGAGGAAGCGCGGCTTGCGGTAGACGTATTCGAGGTAGTTCTTCTCTCCGCCGTTCTTGGGCAGCCCCGTGCCCCACTCCAGGTAGACGGCCGTCCCGGCGGCCGCGATGATGCTCCCCGCGAGCCAGATGAACATGGACAGGCCGACGCTGCCCGAGAGGGCCAGGATGGAGCCGGGGGTCGCGAAGATGCCGGTGCCGATGATGCGGTTGAAGATGAGCATAGAGGCCGAGGGGACGCCGATCTGGCGCTTGGCATCCCGGGCCTTCTGAAGACGTTCTGAACGGGCACGCGGTGGTCAGGAGAACGCTCAGGGACACACGACGAGAATGGATTGGGAGGGGATGAAATGGGGGGTCGAGAGGAGAGGGGGACGAGAAGGAGGCCCATCAGCCGTGGCACATACCATCTGCGCCATCAGAAGAGATGAAGCCAGTCTCGGTCTCTGTCCGTTTGGAGGAGTTTCTCGCGCTGAAAAGCCCCTTGAGACTACCGGAAGAGGACATGGCGGCGCAGGCTCCCGCAGCGTGCAAATAACAATACTTTGGTGAGCTTCTTCAATGGAAGATTCCGAAGCCTCCCCAGATCTCGAGATCAATGGGTTTCTCCTTCAAGGCGTCGGTGAGCAGCCTTTGAGGGGGGTGGCCTTGCCTGCCTTAGGAGGAAAGAGGCATCCACACGGACTCGGAAGGCATTCGGCAGCGGGAGCGGGAAGGAGCGAGGGGTGGAAGGGGGGGAGGGAGAGTGAGAGCGTGGGAAGAACTAAGAATGGCAGGAAGCAGCGGGAGCTCGACTTCCTCAGCAGAAAAAGCCTTGGGGGATCAGGCGGAGGGAAGGAAAGACCGTCGATATAAAGTTGCGTCGATGCCTTTGGTCGAGCTGGAACCTCCCCTGCACCTGCCTCCAGAATTGATATTGCTATCGATGGCCGGTCTGACCTGCCCGAGGAGAAAAAAAAAGATCTTCAAGGCCCCACAGGCCGAGCCTCAAGTTGTCCAGGAGCAACCGAGTCACTTTCCGCGGGCCAGCTTCTTGGGGGAAAAAAATCATGAAAATGAAGGTAATAAACGACAAAAAATCAACAGAGAATATTTTGAACAATTCGAAAGAGTGAATTGATCCTTCAGAGCATGGATACAAAACACCTGGATCCATCCTCATCTTCGAGCTGGACTCGGGTCTCTGCGTCAGTGCGCGAGCATTCGCCGTCTTCTGGCCATCGGATCCGCTCAGGGCCCGGCTAGACTGCATGGTGCCATCGCTGCCCGGATATACGTGACCCGGCAAGGATCCGCGCTGGAGCCTCACCGAGGAGGAAAAGCTTTTCCTCCGCCGAATGGATACCGGTCGAGATGAAACTGCACTCCATACGAGCACAGGCATGCAGAGCTTGGCGCACCGACTTGGGGGAGAGGGGGTGGGGGGGGGGAAGACCCGGGGAGATGGCGAGGGGCCGGCGATGCCTAGCGTGCCGGCGAGGAGGATGGCGGCTCGAGCCTTTCCATCGTCGATGCTTAGGATCACCTGGCGCTCATGGGAAGCCGAGATGGTACGAGTTACAGGCAGGCGAGTCCCTCTGGTTGGCCCGCGGGCGAGCACGCAAGCTTTGCTGATTCTTGGGAATCCAGACATCGTGGTGCGAATATGTATGCATGTTGCGAGTTTGCCGCCATGCAGTATGTATACCAGTACGGAGTACTCCGTACAATGCATACGACGTCGGACGGACCTGCATGGCATGGCATGGCATGGCATGGCATGGCATGGCGGCATGCGTGCGTGCGTGCGTGCGTGATCGATCTGGGTCCAGGAACTCGCAGGGCAGGGCAGGGCAGGGGAGGCGTCAGGCACAGCTCCTCCGGGCCTCTTCAGCCGTCTGCCTAATTCCAGGCCGGCATCACCACCGGTGAAAACTCTGCTCGACTACAGGTACGAGTACGGAGCGCGGCGGACGGCACTACCACAACAGACGGACTCCCACCTACCTGAACGAGACAGGTTCTAGGAGATAAGACGGAGCAGTACGGAGTAGTAGTCCGTCCCCGCGCATCCATCCATGCCCAGGGCATCGTCGATATCAGATTCGCCCGGTGCTTCCAGAAGCTCCGGCCCCGGGCCTCCAATGAATCGGATCTCGAGGTGCGCGCGCGCGATAAACCTCGAATCGCTGGGACTCGCGGTCCTCGACGGGCTTTTTGGCCTGGTGCGTGGCGGGTGGAGCCACGGCCGATCACGACATCGGGGCTTTTCCGCATTCGACAACCCCCCATGGCATGGCCGGGGGAGCTTGCGCGATGACGCGATATATACCTCTTTGGCGCCCTCGCACACCTGCATCAGCAATGGATCAATTTGCTCGATCAATGTCAACCATCTCCCCGACTACGAGTATGTACGAGTACGAAGTTATCTTCCAACGGGCTTCCCGTTTTTGCTCTTCTTGTTCCACCGTCACGCGAGAAGCACAGCAACAACAAAGGCAAGGTTGTGTCCCATCGAATGCGAGTGGTCAGGTTCTGCTTTTCATCCTCATTAAACATATATCAATTAATATTAGTAGTCCTGGGTATCCAATACTGCTGACGGGTCATCTCTCGACCTCGCCCTCTCTTGCTTTCTCCTCCCTTCCATCCCTCCTCTCCCATCTCCGTTTCATGCAGGAAAATAGAGGAACGCTACAGGTGGTGACGTAGGTCAAGAAACAAAAGCCCAGCAATCGCCCGACGCCATTCGCAAGAACCAGAAATGAAGCAAAGAAGCACCCGCACTATCCTCCACCTGCGCACCAGCCTTATAAGCAGGGTCAGTCTCTCTCAGGATGGCCCCTCCCAAACGGCTGTCTCGCTCTCTCTCTCAGCGATGAGAGACGATCGTGACGGCATATCATATCGGCCACAGCAGGACCACCGTGATGTCCCAGCAGCCCCTCCCAGATGGTGGCCCACCTCGTGATGGTCTCTGCGACTCGTCTAACCGACGACGCTCAACGAGTCAATGGGGGCGGGAATCGTGACCAAGTCGCACTTAGTGAACTCCGAGGAGTAAAGGGAACCCTTCTCCCAGTGGTCGTTCTTCCACTTGTCCGTCTTGCACTTGAGGTCGAGAGTCACGCCTCCCTTGGCCACGAAGCGGCTGCCCTCCTTGGGGCAGCTCCACGCCTGGCTGAGCGTCAGCTTCCCGGTGGGACGGGAAAAGGTAAAGGTGGCCGCGTCCTCGCTGGCCTGGACGTCGCATTTGTAAGTCACGTCGCCCAGGAAGAAGACGTCAAGGTGGGACGAGTCGCCCCGGCAGCTCGTCGTGTAGTTGGTGGCGGGGTTGTTGAGCTTGAAGATCACGTCGCCTCTAGCAACCTGATGGGACGGGGTCGAGAAGGTCTTGCTCTCGTGGTAGTCGAAATCGACAACGACCCAGTCCTTCAGCATCGTGGACTTTTCCGTGCAAGAAGCGTCTGTGCCGGGCTCGGGCTTGGCAGGGGCAGCCGCAGCCGGGGCCACGAGGGCGAAGGCGGCCGCGATTGTGGAGAAGATGGCACCCCGCATGTTGATGGATGTTTGGGTGATGATCTGTCTGTCGTCAAATAGGTTTGGCGTACGAGAGAAGAAGGTCGCAACGAGGAGCAGCCCGATGTAGTAATTGTTCCAACGGCTAAGAGATCGACGACGGTGCTACTCGTGCGAGTGTTGTAAGGCTGCTGAGATCAAGGAATGGAAAAGAAGTGCTCTCTAGAAGCCAGGTCGATGGATGGATTGATCAATTGATGGATTGATGGATGATGTTGAGGATGATACTGTAAATCAAAGCAGTAGCAAGTCGATCTTCTCGAGGGAGAGGGAAGCAAGACTTATACCCCAAGCTCCCTCCCTGAGCCTCCCGGCTCGCCCTTCCGCCCCTTCTCCCTTTGTCGCCGGAGACGGTGAGGAGGGTGAGAAACGTTCGTTGGTAGTAGGAGATTGAGGTCTGCGTAACAAGCGACCGAGCAAAAGGAAACAAGAGCAGGGCGCGCCGAGGCTGTGAAACTCCCGCCAGGAGGCTGCGTCCAATGTGATTACGAGCGCCTCCATGATAGCAGCTGAAAATGCGCGCGCATGCAACTTGCACTGATCACAGACAGAGAGTCGCACCAGATGCATGGCAAAATCTCGTATTCCCGCACAAGGGGCGAGCTCGAGCAAGCCGGCAAAAGAAAGACACATCAATTCAAAGGACAAAAAAGAGAGGCTGCTGGGCATGGGATGGGATCAACAAGGGCCAATCGGCAAGGGGATCGGTGACAGGGTCAAGGAAGACCAAAAAAAGAAACGGAGAGTCATCCATCCATGCGATCACTGTGAGCCATCACCAGCTCGGCGAGCACCCGTCGCCCGGGTTGGCTCGATGCGAGAGACCCTTGCAGATTGCCAGAGCCATCCCCAGGCCGAGGAGGGACCAACGAACCTCGAAAAAGAAACAAGGTCAAGAGGCGCATCGCGAGAGGCGTCAAATGTGTCAGGAATATTCCGTACTCGTACTTCAATAACTTCAGAGTCGTATGAAGTCGCAGCGGCAGGGAAACGAGAGATGCAGATACGAGAGACGGTGATCATGGATGGATCATGGAGCTGCAGTGGCTGCGAGGGAGAAGATGAGAATGAAGAAAAAAAAATGAAAAAAAAAATTCAAAGAAGAAAGAAAAAAGGGGAAAATATTAAAAAAAAAAAAAAGAATGAAAACAACAGGCTCCCTCGCGGTCGCTCTTGCATCGTCGGCCGAGATCTGTCACCGGGGTTGGTCGCACTTGCCACTGCCGAGCCCCTTTCGTCTCCAGACCCCCGGCCGCGGCCTCCCTGGCATTGGTGGCTCCTGCCCTGCGCCCCGGCGACTTGCCCCGCGAAACCCATTCCGTACCTGTACTACTCCGTACTCCGTACTCGTAAGTACGACTCAAGTACAGGCACCGAGGCGCACCTGGCCTGGCAGGCACTGATCAATTTGCATGTGCCGGCAGATGTGAGTGGTCCGCTTGCGTCGATCCGGACTCGTGCGACCTCCTCGAGTATCGTGTGCATACTCGTACATACATACAGTCAGTCTATCACCAACTTCGATTATACATTCACGCAACAGACAGTCTCCGCGTCGATTTCTTGAAGAAAAAGGGAACAGAGGCATTGGGATAACGACGAGTACTAACTCAATAGCCTACCTATCTACATACTATGTACTAGTCCGTATCAACAATTCAGTTAAAGACAGCCACCCCGTGACTCAGTTTAGCGGCTTGGCGACTGGACCAACGGCTCCGGGGAAGGAGCCGCGCATCGAGGTTGGACTTTCCTGGGGAAAGAGGCTCGATTTTCACAAGTACATTACCTGTATGCGGCCTGTTCTCAAAGAAGGGGCAACTGCCTCGAGAAAGGGGCACCTCTTGCGGAAAACGTCGGCTGCTCACCATGAAACTTCAATCCAGGTTAGAATTCGGATGCTGAGACCGGTGAGGCTCAAAAAGTACATTAGTTCGTAGAGTATTCCATACATACCCCTAGTAGAGTCTTGAACGGAATGTCCGCGGTTCTGGCTCGTCTCCGAAGCACCTGGTGAGGCGTTTCAACAACAGGCATCAACGAGCCGACAAAGGCCCATCATGCCATCGAGGTATGACGGCGTACGAGTCCGCTGAGCTCGGGCAGTGACACCCAGGCCTGACAAATGCAGAGTGCAAGTATGTCGGCCATGCCGTCGTATCACCTACATATTGATGCTTGTGCAGGCTGAATATTACATGGAGGGCACCGACAGCATGGACGAGCAAGCAAGCAATCAATTTCCTCGACGCCTCGTCCTACCCACACCGTCACTGGCATCATCTCGACGTGTGATGGTATGTATTTGCCATCGGCTGGACCTCCTCCGGATTTGCTCCCGATTTTCGAATATCTTGCCGTATTCGAGCGCCAGGGCTGTGCAAGTGTATCCTCGTGCATGCCACGGACCGTGATCAGATGCCTCTTGAAATTGCCCTACTGTGATAGCTCCTAGGATGAACATGTCATGTCCTGCCATCAATGCATTCGTCAATCAATCTCGTTCAATCATGCAGACTTTATCTATGTATTCCAATTCATCATCCATGTACTAGATTCAACGGATTGATGTAACAATCGATTGTGTGCTACCCTGTATGGACTAGCAACTTTGAGGTCTTGGCCAAGATGTTTGACGTTGTTGGTAGGAAAGGATTGATCTTACGAGACTGCTTCAAGGGGACTGAAGCCCCCGTCTTCGACCACCAGGCCGATTGATTGCTCGCTTTACGGTCAGAGAATGACCAGGGGGCAGCAAACAAAGACAAAGTAGAAGAAAAAAAAGGTAAAAAAAAAAAGACAAAAAGAAATGCCCACTATCAGAATCGAACTGATGACCTTGTCATGTCAAGTATTTACTAGTGACACGCTATACCACTTAGCCAAGCGGGCATATCGACGAGTGCGCTTGGCAACTCACACCTTGTTGCAGGCCTTGTTCTCTCGATGACGATGCACCTGTACAAAACGTCCGTATTCCGTACCTGAGCATAATCCAGGTAAGTACGGAGTACGGAAAGAAGAGTAGGTACGGAGTACTACTACTACTCCGTATAATCTCTGAATTGTTCAGTGCTCTATGCACAAGACCCGTTTTACATACGTGCGAAGTACGGAAGACTCCGTACGGAGTAGCTGAGCTTGTGCATGAACTTCAATTAGTACCTACTACCTGTAGTAGATGCTCCCGGCCGTCGTCCGCGCTCTTAAGGGCAGATTCTGCATTCCCTATGCCCTATCAAGGTCTACACCGATCATAAGGGCATTACGACTACGGAGTACTCGTACTGGCTCATTGATCAATTCAACGTCGAACTTGGGTGAGGTACACGGGAAGGTGGCCAAATAGATTGACATCCTGCAGGAGTTCAACGTTGAGTACGGAGTATGTTATGAGTATGTTATGTACTCCGTACATGCCGATGGGCTGTCTTGAACGCCGGACTGCCTGACGGACGAACCGGCGCCGCTGGACCCATCGGATCGGCGTTTGGCCCTATGGCGATATTGTCCACTGCCTGCCATGAGGACACAGCATCATGACTTTCCGCCAGGAGGTATTGATATATGTAGTAGTCTGTTGGAGAAGCCTGAAATACTGCAGCATACATACTCATACAGGTAGGGTGTCGGAGATCCTGCAACCTGCTTATAACGTCGTACGGAGTGTGTATGTATGTATGTATGTACATGCATCTTGACCGCTACTACGGAGTATTCTTTCATGCCGTTTGCCATAATAACGGATCAATCAGATGTGACGTGGCTTGGGATTGGGGCCTGGAGAGGACCGACGCCTTTTCCAAGAGTTCCCATCACCTTCAAGTAGGCTGCTTCGTTCTTTGGGTTGGGTTGGTTGGTTTTGGTGTTTTTGATGCTTGACACTGGACACCGAAAGGGCCCTTTTCTGACCTCGACTGGCTTTTAGTTTCTTGTTCCGACCC
This sequence comes from Escovopsis weberi, assembly GCA_003055145.1. Lineage (NCBI taxonomy): Eukaryota > Fungi > Ascomycota > Sordariomycetes > Hypocreales > Hypocreaceae > Escovopsis > Escovopsis weberi. The sequence goes on from NIGB01000005.1 coordinate 1,441,515, forward strand.
TCGAGCAATACTAGTATCTCTGTGTAGACCCTTTCTTTCCCTCTCGTAGTCAGTTGTGCCTTGCAATGGAGCCAAATAGATTGTTCATTCTCCCCCAATATTCGCAGAGCGTGAGGTGCTTGTGATTCGCAACATTGGTTTCTTTTCCAGAATGGAAGTCAATCGTATTGGTATTTTGAGCATTGGATTGAGATGTTCGGCGGTGCCATTTTCTCCAGCACCTGTTCTTCTACACACACACACACGTGACCCACGCGTATGACGTCAACGAGATCATCACCATCACGAAGGCCTGCACGCGACGACGCGACGACGCGACAGACATGACCAACATGAACAACATGATGGCAACGCTTCTGCACGATGGCAGAGCATTGATGGCCTCAAAACCTTCCCTCTCAGAAGTACTTTCACCTCCTTCACCCTGACCTCCCTCAAAGGCGTTCCCTTTCGGTGCTCGTGCGACGACGGAGCTGTCAAACGCGGTCGACGAATCCCGCCCCGCGTCGCGCGTTCTTGCTACTCTGTGTCAGACCCGCGTCGTCCAACACAATCACACGCATTCGCACACCAACGATGAGCAAATCTTCCTTAAAGGTGGCTCTCGAGGTCCTTCCGCCTTCAATTCTCGGAAGACTGCGCCGAACATGGCGTGGCCCTCACCGCCGCATTGGAGAAGCAGATTGCTCGATGCAACAAAGCGGCATGCCCTTTTTGGCAAAGATTGTCAACGACAAGCTGAGCCATGTCCCACCATTGAACCGTTCTGGCCGCCGACTCTGAACACCTCGACCTCGAGAGAGGTCTCCGAAAGGGGATCGACATTTGCGGGGAACACTCCTGGCAGAGTCTCCTGCAATGTTGTTGAAATACTTCATGCAGTGCATCGAGGGACACAAACAGCTTTTTTGCGCCGGCATCCTCCACCAGGACTCGCTTGCAGACCAGCTCATGAACCTGACCCCGTTTTATCATCCGCTTTTTCTTGTCTTCAAACATTTGGGGCGGTCTTGGCTGATGGGATGAATACTACTAGTACTCGACACAACGACGTTGGCATGTACTGTCGCGTTCTGGACATTCAGACCGAGTGTCTTGATGAGCTTCCCTCTCTCTTACACCATGCGAGGAGGTCCGTCGGCAGCATAGCATAGATGCTTGGATTGGTCTGACTGAAATGAACGGGAATGATGGGGGATAGAAATCCCAAGATGAAGATGGCGTACGTGGGCAAGCTCCTGGACAAGACGATGGCCGAAGCTGTTAAGTCGAACCTGTCTGGACACGCTTGGACAGCTTATGCCTCTCGCCTCTCGCCTTTCCCATTCTCACATCTTCTACTCGTACGGGATCAATTCATTCCATATTGAGGCTGAGATCATTTGCTTCGAGTCAAACTACACGCATGATTCAAGTCCACCCATCATTTCCAAAGCGCCATGAGCAAGAACCTCTGTCCAAACCAGAACCAGATCCGGCTCATCAATGTCTTCAAAGGCCCGAGTTTGTCAAAATGGGCTCGCCTAGGCAGCCATGATGCTGCGGCCGCCGTCCCGAGTCACCCGCATCCGCACTCGAATCTTGAGCACCCTGTGCTCCAGCTTGACGAGCTGGGCCGGGCCACCGGAATCGTCATGGCCCTTCGCAGTCTCCGAGGACGAGCTCGACGTCCCAGTCGTCGGAGTGCCGAGGCCTTCATCAGATGAGCCCGGCTCCGGCTTTGGCTGAACGGGCTTGCGGACGCCGACGCCGACGATGGCGCTCGGCGCGAACATCAGCGCCTCTCCTCGCCGAAGCGCGACGATCCTGCTGAACAGCTGCGTCACCAGGTCTTCCGATGCGCGGATCTTCAAAACGCCTGCTTGCCCATGCCCACGCTCACGCTCATGCTCGTCATGGTCATGGTCATCGTCATGATCATTCTCATTTCCCAGGCCTTGCGAGAAGACGGAGGCTCCGGCAAGGTGCTTCCTGAGGCTCTGGAGCCAGTTCGGCGAGGAGAATCTATGGACAATCGTGACGGAGCATAGGTCAAGGAGCTTGGGGGAGATTGTCGGCTCCTGGGTGGAGATGAAGACCCTCGTCGCCTGGTGGCGCTGGAGACGAATCGTCGCCAGGAGTGAATCGGTGAGGACCCGGCACTCGGCTGTCTCCGTCATGAACTTGTGCGCCTCATCCAGAGCCACGACACGACCGACATCCTTATTCTGCTCTAGAAAGAGACTGAGACAGATGTTGAAGAGCGAACACGCCATTCCCACCGTGACGCATGGGCACGAGAGGTCCACGATCGTCAATTGCCCGGCCTACCACGAATGGAACTGATCAGCCAGCTTGTCTCAGAAGATTTGGGGATCCAAGATCCAGGAACATATTGATGTATGCACACACCTTGGGCGTCCAGTCATTACCGGAGGAAAAGGAAGACTTGTTGGAAGCCTCCCTGGGTTTCTCCTGGACCTGATGCTCCACCATGAAGGACTCCAGGGCTCCAAGCCTCTGCTGCAGAGGCCCAGCTTGAGCGACCGTGAGGTCCTCCTCCTCGAGTTTACTCTTGAATTTGCGGTAATTGAACGCAGACCCGGAAGCCTGCTGCTCGATGCGCAACTCTCGCAGGATGCGTTGCACGACGTGGATGTACAGAGGCACAGGGCCTTGGCTTGAGCTGACTGCCATTAGATCCAGCATCCTTCTGGTATTGAGATCAGACTGGTTGATTCTCAGCTCCTCCACCACAACGCGTGGCAGATGTTGGTACAGTTCCTGGAGTCCCCCATTAGCGAGTTCCCCCTTTCATCAGCAAGAAGGGGCATCACGGGAAAACAAAAAAAAAAAACAAAAAAAAAAAAGAACCCCTCCCCCCCCCAAAACTTACCCGGATGCGATGAATATTCGTCGGCGAACACAAGACTCGCACGGAGACATCTTCGGCCGAAGAGATGCACGCCGCCTCGCATGCCGATCCACCATTATCAGAGCACCAGGGGTCGTAATGAAACACGACCCCGGTCAGCGGGCGAGGCAGGACGTTGGCGACGGATTCCGTCAGGCAATTCTCCAGAAGACAGGACAGCGTGTGGCTCTTCCCGGAACCCTGGCTGCCGCAGATGAAGACGCTCGAAGGCGCCACGGCATTGAAGAAGACGCGAGGGTCCTCTCCGGCGGACAGGGCATGGAGGGCGTCCTTGTAACGCTCGTCGGATGTTTGCCCGAGGAGACCATACTGGGTGAGGGGCTTGGTGTCGGTCTCCAGAGTCCTCGAGTACCTCAGGACGGGTGCCGTGAAGATGGGCGTCGAGATGAGCTCTTCGGAATCTTCGTCGGCTCCAGCAGGCAGAAGAAGGTCGAACTGGGCCGTCTCCTTTTCTTGGTCCTGGTCCAGGCAGACTTGGCCAAATTTTTTCGTGATTTGCCCAAGCAAGGACCCATCATCGGATGATGCGTCGCAAGAGGCTGCCTTGATGGTAGTAAGAGGAGCCTCGCATCGGGATCCGGATCCTGACTTGTGGGAGAGTTCTGTCATGGTTGGCGATTTGAAGGAGCTGACGAGAGAGGAGGGGGAGAGGGAGAGGGAGAGGGAGAGGGAGAGGGAGCGGCACGTTTCTGGAGAAGGCTTTTGGAAGGGAGAGGAGGGAAAGACGAAAACCAATATCTATCGTCCCTCCCAGTCCCTTCAAAGAAAATCAACAAAGAATTTATATAAGACACATTGGAAGCAACTGGCCGTATGGCTCTGGAAGCTTCCTCTGGCTCAATCAGCCTCGCCATTCATCCCTCTGGACGGCCTACCAGACCCACACTCGACTCCAGATGAGGCAGTGATTCATGATGGCAATGAATCATGGAACTTGCATGCAAACATCCGGCTCGGTCTGCCATTGGCCGATCATTTGGCCGATCCAGTCATCCATGTCCTCTGTCTGGGGACTGGGCGAACCGGCCTGGATATGCACCTGTATGGTTGTGTCACGCGAGGCAGAATTTGAGCGGCGTGCATACATACATAGACATACATATGTATGCTGTGCCGAGCGGCCTCATTTAGCCATGTCAGGCACCTTGTCAGCGTTTGCCCGCATAAACCGTCCCTGCGGATCGAGACGGAAGCTGTGCATTTGTTGTTTCCCTCTCTCTTAAAGACACTTCGAATTCACAGCCCGAAGTCGAGATGGCCAGCCCTATGGATGATGGCGGTGCCTGTCTTCGTGTGATGATACATACTTAGGCTCTGATTCTTAATCGTTGCTAATGGATTCGGTACAACCGGTGCGTTGCAAATCGATACCTGCGGGGCGCCCTTTTAGCTGTAGATTTAGCCTTATACTGGTAGTAGGTGGCCTATGCGTGGTAGAGGCCTGTCTTGCGAGGGTGTAGACTTACTGCCTGAGGCCTGTGATACACTAGAATATAAAAAATCTAGTATTACGCTGTATAGCTATAACTTATATATCTCTTTTTCCTACTAATAGATAATTACTTTCCTGTAAAATTATACTAATTCTAAGCTATAATAAGCTAGTAATAGTCTAATTAATAACTAATACTATTAAGCATACTAGCGCCGCTATAAGCTTAATAAACATAATATTAACTAACTAGATCTCGCTATGCCTAGTCCGCCGCTGCTAATAGGACTATAATATAGGGAAGCTAGTAGATAAGGGATTAGACTATTATACTACTTAAGCTACTGCTTTAGGTGTAATAGGATAGTTATATAGGGTAGGGAAAAGAAAGGAATTCTTAGTATCTTTACTAAGGTATTAGCCTAAAGATAACCTTAAAATATCTATAGCAGCTATAGCCTGTTAAACATCTTATATACTAATTCTAGATTCTAAGGTAGTACTAAAGAGCTTTTTAGTATACTAAGGGCCTCTTTAATATAGTCTTTAATTAAGATATAGGCCTACTGCTAATAAGTAAGGATAATAAGGTAGCTATACTAGTAAGGTATCTAAGGGCTAGTAAGACTATTATTAATTAGGGTCTTTCCTAGTTCTATAATTAGCTTAGCTATAAGGAATAGGCAGAGATCTAAGCTAATAACCTTCTTACTAGTAATTATATTATTAAGGCCTAAGACTTATAGGGCTTTACTACTACTAAGTCTTTACCTAAGCCTGCTTTAATACTATAGTGTAAGTTAAAGTTATAGCCTAGGACTTAGATTAAGTATAAGCTAGAGTTATAGCTGCCTAGGACCTAGCTTAAGCTTAAATCCTAGCCGCTAAGGACCTAGCTTAAGCTTAAGCTTAACTCTTAGGTACCTAGGACCTAGCTTAAGCTTAAAGCGTAGCCGCTAAAGACCTAGGTTAAGATTAAGCTTAAATTATATTTCCTAAAGACCTAGCCCTAGCTTAATTTTAATAGGTATAGGTATTATAGTAGTAGTAGTAGCGAGGATCTCTTAATTACTAATTAAATAGCTTATTAGCTAGCTACTTTATAGGAGGATAATAAAGTTAATACTATAAGTAGTGATAGAGATATATATAGTAATAGAGATATAGAAGGAAGAGAGAAAGCTAACTCTTTTTTTAGTAATAGAATTATACCCTTTAACTCTTAGGGTAGTATACCTTATTTATAGCTAATTAGCGTACCCTTAAGCACTTAAAGATTACTTTCTACTAGCTATTATATATCTATAGTCCCTGCTACTCTTTAATTACTAGATATTTGTAAAATTATACCTAATAGTACCCTGTCTAGGTTAAACAGGAGGAATTAATAACACTCTTATAGTTAAAGTATAGCCCTAAGTAACTTTAGTGTGCTTATTAATATACTAGTAAATTAGAATTAGTAGCTATAGTAGTATATTATAGTTACTTATACTAAGGGCGTGGTTAATATAGAAAGGGCTATTAGGAGTTATATATATCTTATACCCTCTAAGGGTATACCTTTAGTAATAAAATTAATTAATCTAATAGTATAGAATTTACTTTATATAATTATATAGAATTTATTATTATTAGATAAGGAGAAGGATATATAGCTTAATTATTAATTTAAAAAGGACTTACTATAATAATATAAAGGGTTATATCTAGGACTTATAATAGCTTTAAAAAAAGTAAATAGGGGATAAAAAAAGTAAGGTATACCCTTATTTATTTTTTTCTATACACTAGACATATTAATACTATAACCTATCCTCTATATTATTATTAACCTTAACTATTATTAATACTACCCTTATTACTACTTATACTACTACCCCCTGCTATAGAACGCTAGTCTCCTTACTAAAGACTTTAAGAAATAAAAGATTATAATTCTTGCCCTGTTAAAGGTATAATTATAGTTCTAGCCTATTCGCAGGCCCTTTATAAAACCCTTTTCTTAGATCTTATAAAAGTATCCTCTTCCTCCCTTTAAATATTATATAGCTAGCGCCTATTAAGCTAAATAAAATTTAATAGGCCTATTATAGTATATATAATTTTTATCTACTCTAAGAATAAGTATTTAGCTACGCTATTATAAATAACTTTCTACTTTCTCTTATACCTACTAAAAGCCTACTTTATAATAGTATAAAGAGATAAATACTATAAGTTATATATCTTTTTCTTAGTCTTAGGCCTTTAGTATAAATATCCCTATTCCTAAAGATAATAATAGGTGCTAGGATAGGGGATAATAAGGCCTTTCTAAGAGCTAAAGCTAGCGTTAGTAAGATAAAATTATCTATTAGGTATATTAAAAGATATTATAAGAGCTTAAATTAAAAGTAAGGTATTATAGATTAAGCCCTTACTACTAGTAAGGATATATATAAAGAGGCTATTAAATAATACTATTATAAGTATATTCTATAAGATATTACTTTTCCTATTTTAGAAGCGCTGCTAATTACTTCTAGGGATATATACTATAATATATATACTATTAATAGCCTTAATAGCCTTATTAAATTAATTAAATTAGCTACTAAGTTTAATATATAGTAAAAGGTATAATAGCTTTAGTAACTAAATGAATTTAATATATAATATCCTTATTAGGTTAATTAGCTTATAGAATATCTTACTAACAGCTACCTAGGAGTATTTAAATTTTATAGCTATATTTCTCTAAGGCTTACTATATATTATAATCTAAAGAAAGACTATTACCTTCTACTTAACTAACTAATATCTACTAGGCTAAACTCCTACTTTATCTTAAAGCTACTAGTAGAGGGCTAAAAAGATAGCCTTTTCTATATAAAAGAGATCCTTAAACTATTATCCCCTAGCTTCTAGGAGTATCTTATAGTAGGTGTAGCTATTTAACAGGGTTATCTAAGAGGGCCGTATAGTAGCTTTATTATCTTTACTAACCTATAAGATATTTTATATTTATAGTATTTAAAGGGGGGCCTAAAAGGTCTAGATAATAGCGAGAATAATAATAGTGTGCTAGAGGTTATTGTTATTGCTATTATCTTTAATTAGGGTGTATATTAGTATACTAAACCCTTTATAATATATCTTAGATTATAAGCCTTACTATTATAGGATTATAGTGTATATATAATAGAGATTTATAATATAGATTAGTAATATAGGATTAGTAACGCTGCCTATTAGTAATAATATTTTAGTTAAGTAAAATTAGTAATATAAAAGTAGTAGAATTTATTATTAGCGTTACTAATTCCTTAGTATCTATACCTTATATAGTATTTTAAAGGTTATTTTATAGGCTGCAGGAGCCTGCAGATACCCTTAGTTAAGATAGTATATTTGATAGCGCTTAGTTGTGATTTTTATACTATACTTTCACTTTTTTATTAAACGCTATACTAATCTGGGCCTAGGTGATTTTTTGTGTAAGATTTACAACAGCCACGAGATTTACTCCATATACCGAATCCATTAGCAACGATTAAGAATCAGAGCCTTGATCAATATATCCATGGCCCACCGCTTCTTCGTCGAGCTCGGTTGGGTCGTCATGGACCTGCGTCGAACAATTCCAATTGTCTGTCGAGGTTGTTGGAACCAGAAGTGTCACAAGTGTCATGGACGACGTATCGGAGATGCAGCGATCGGCCCATCCCGAGGAGATCAATTCAAATAGCCCGGATGTCGATACACCATAATTGAATGGTGCACTCATCTTGTTGTCATTATGCCGCAACGCTCGCTCTGGCCTTCTCCACAGCTGCGTCTACCAATCACCTTTTGCCGGAGTTGGAGCCAAGTCCTCATGTTCCTGGGCCCCTGGATGGGCATTGTGCAGAACTCGTGCCCCGTATAAATGGGGGGGTCGTTCGGGCGCCCATCGCCTCGGATGCCACAGCCGCCGCCGCCGCTCCCCCCCCCTTCGAAACGCATCCACCAGCCTCACGTTCAAGACTTTGTCGCCACTGGACCAGCAGCTCCGGAAAAGCGCCGCCCCAAAGGAAAACCCATCAATGAGACTGAACGATGTCGACATCTCGGTCGAGCCGACCCCGACGGGCGCGGCCGCTCGACTGGCCGCCCAGCACGTCGACGAGCAACCCCTCAAGCTCTACGGCGCGTGGTTCTGCCCATTTGTGCAGCGGTCCTGGATCACGCTCGAGGAGAAGAAGATCCCATACCAGTACCTCGAGGTCAACCCGTACAAGAAGGAGCCAGATTTCCTTAGGCTCAACTCGCGCGGCCTCGTGCCCGTGCTCGTGATGCCCGCGGCCGCCCCTTGGCTTGGAGATGGAGGAGGAGAAGAAGGAGGCGAAGGAGGCGGCGAAAGCCAGCGGTCGCTGATGGAGAGCACCGTCATCTGCGAGTACCTCGACGACGCATACTCGGACGAGTCGGTCCACGGCCCGCGCCTGCTCCCCCTGGACCCGTACCAGCGCGCGCGGGCGCACCTCTGGATCGACCACATCGCGACGCGCATCGTCCCCGCGTTCTACAAGCTGCTGCAGCACACGCGGGGCAAGCTGTACACGGTGGAGGCGGCGCGGGCGGAGCTGCTGGGCCACATGCGGGCGCTGGCGGGGGCCATGGACGCGCGCGGGCCCTTCTTCCTCGGGCGCGACGTGAGCCTGGTGGACATTAGCCTGGCGCCGTGGGTGGAGCGGCTCTTCCTGCTGGATCTTTACAAGGAGGGCGGGTTCCGCATCCCCGAGGACGAGGCCGAGGGGCCTGCTGGTACGGCTTGCGGGGCCGCGGGGGGTTTGCTGGTGGAAGGGCCGGGGCCCTGGGCGCGCTGGAGAAGGTGGGCGGCGGCGGTGGAGGAGAGGAAGAGCGTGAGGGACACGACGAGCGACAGAGAGGCGTATGCGCAGGTCTATCGGCGGTATGCAGAGGACACGACGGGCTCGCAGGTGGCCAGGGCGACGAGGCAGGGCGGGAGACTGCCTTGATCTTTCGAGGGCACGCTGAGTTGATCCGTGGAGAGACGGTCGTCGGGAAAGGGCGATGGTCAGATCAATCTAATAATTGTGTGACGAGGAAAAGAACACGACGCAACGAAGCATCGCGAGTTCAGTATGTTCAATCCGTGCGAGAAATGACGATGTGACTGTAGGGTAGCCAAAGGATAGAAAAGTGCCAGCATTAGTATGAACATAGAGGAGCATCAGTGTAAGCTCTACTTACTGTGCGTTACTCGATTTTTACTGTGGCAACCACAGTGCGTATTAATTAATATATCGATGCCGTTGATCTGATTTCAATCTTGCATCTCCGACCTCGAAACATCCCGACGGGACCCCCAACAGTCCTATTTCCCCCCCCTTCCAGCCCATCCGATCTTCCATCTCCAACATGGCGGAGCAGGCGTCCTCCCGCTTCACGCCCCAGAACAAGACCACCAACGAGAGGCTCTCCACCACGACCGTCGGCCTCGTCGCGCTCTCCGACTTCCGCAAGCGGCGCGCCGAGGTCCTCGAGCAGCAGGAGCGCGAGGCGCGCGAGGCCGTGTTCGCGGCGGGCGCGACGGCGGCAGCGGCGTCGGACCGCTCGCAGACGGGCACGCCGGACGTGGGCAGCGAGTCGGGCGCGGACGGGGATAGCAAGAAGCAGAAGACGGCCGCGGGGAGGAAGAAGGGCGCGGACGAGGCGAAGAAGCAGCAGCAGCAGAAGAAGAAGAAGAATGGGGGAAGGAAGCTTTTATCCTTTGGCGACGACGACGACGACGACGACGGCGGCGGCGGCGGCAACGGCGGCGGCAGAGATAGGCCCAAGGACGATCAGGGGAAGAAGGCCAAGTCCAAGAATGGCGGTGGTGCGGGTGAGGTGAAAGACGGCAAGGGGAAGGAGGAGGAGGAAGAGGAGGCGACAACAATGGAAAAGACAGATGGGAAGGAGGAGGGGGAGCCGGAAGGAGGGGAGGAGGAGGAGGAGGAAAAGGAGCCGGAAAGGAGAGCAAAGATCCGGGCCAATGCGTCCGTGGGCATCCTTCCTCGGTCCGTCACCAAGGCGGCCCTGAGGCGGGAGGCGGCGGAACGGGAGGCGCTGCGGCGGGAGTTTGTCGCGCTGCAGGAGGCGGTCAAGGCGACCGAGATCGCGCTGCCCTTTGTCTTCTACGACGGGACCAACATCCCCGGCGGCATGGTGCGGGTCAAGAAGGGCGACTTTGTGTGGGTGTTCCTGGACAAGAGCAGGAGGGTGGGCGCGGAGATGGGCGTCGGGGAGCACAGGAACGTGCTGAGGGCGTGGGCGAGGGCGAGAGTCGACGATCTGATGCTGGTGAGGGGGACCGTCATCATTCCTCATGTGAGTCTGCTGCTGCTGCTGCTGCCGCCCCGAAAAACAAATCAATTTGAAACCTCGTGTGTCTGTCACGCTACCACGGGTTTTGACGACCCGACGATGGCGAGGGCTCGATGCTGATGTCTATTGTGTAGCACTATGACTTCTACTACTTCATCATGAACAAGAACCTCGGCCCCGGCGGCAAGCGGCTCTTCGACTACAGCGCCGAGGCGCCCGTCAAGCCCACGTCGGTCCATGAATCGGCCCGCTCCTCCTCCGGCGTCATGGTCACCGCCGAGACGAAAGCCGCCGCGGTCCGCGCCCTCCCCAACATCCGGACGCTCGAGGGCGCGTCCGACGACCCGACGCTCACCAAGGTCGTCGACCGGAGGTGGTACGAGCGGAACAAGCACATCTACCCGGCGAGCACGTGGCAGAAGTTCGACCCGGAGAGGGACTACTCGCGGGAGATCCGCAAGGACACCGGCGGGAACACGTTCTTCTTCTCCAAATGAAAGAGCCCCCCCTCCCCGCCCATGCTGTGTTTGTTTGGAAGGGATTTTTTCCTCTTTGCTGATTGGTTTACCCTCTTGTCCTTTTGTCGACGATGAGTCGAGCCAGCCGCCGTGCTGTCTCTTTCTCCTCTTCCCAAATCGCGATTGCAATTGCATTCTCGGGGCTCAGCCGCATTTGATGCACAGGGCGAGGAGGGCGGCGCCGACGAGGATCCACCCGGGCCAGAAGACGACGAGGATCACGGAGTTGCCGCACCCGAGGATGAAGACGAAGAACTCGCGGACCATCTTTGCGCGGAGCGTCCGCACGGTCTTGGAGCACAGCACGCGCGCGGCGGCGCTGCCCGCGGCGGCGAGCCCGAGCCTCGCGACGAGCGCGGCGTGGACGGCGAGGACGCTCGCGGCGTGCAGGGAGCAGAGCAGCATCGCGGAGACGAGGAGGTGGGCGCGCGAGCAGAGGGCGCCGAGCTGCCTGTGCAGGAGGAGGTGGTACCGGCGCAGGGCCGGGGGCAGGAACGGCAGGATCTGGCTCAGGGCGAGGGGGCTCAGGGTTGCCTCCAAGCGGGCGGGCGTGAGGAGGGCGACGTTGTCCATCTCCGGGGAGTGAAACGCTTGCAGTGTCTGGTGAAGACGAGATGGGGCGTGGTGGGAGATCCTGTCTGAAGGGGGGGAGACTCTGTGATGGACAGAATGTCGTGATTGACGGATCGACGAATGGATGGACTCTCGTGCCTGAGGCGTCACTGCTATGGCCAGAGGCTGGATGTGTCGACGCGATCAAGGGCCGGGCGTGGCCCCGTTCTTAAAGGCGCATGGAAGTCTCATGGAAGGCGTGCCGTTGATGGCGGTCCTCCCCGGGCGCCCGTGGGGCTTACGGTGGGTGGCACCGTAAGCTCCGTTGCTGCGAGCACTTTCACTTTCGCGGAAAGCTTCGACCCATCTCGCCAGCCCGTCCGGGTCAAGATTGCAGCTGGAGGATCTTGCCGGGGGCCCGAAAGTCTGATTTGCCGCCGGCCCGATGTCATTGCTCGATCTCTGGGAGGGGGGAAATCGATACTCCTACTCCCTACTCCGTACTGGGAGATGTCTTGCATCTGCCCAGGCATAGCGCCTTATCGAGCGCCTTTCGAGCGCCTTCCGAGCGCCCTTCCACGAGGTATCGGCCGTCCCGCCACTTCTCGTCCACACGGTTGTGCGCCATGAATATGATCGACTGGACATGGTCTCTTCCGGTCTCACTCTATTTTACTTCGTGATTCGCTCCATGTGCTCCGTATCTCGGACGGCGTGCTACGGAGCATGTCCGAGCACGGGAAGCAAGCCGTCAACATCAATCATGTCCATTTTTTTCTTTTTCTTTTTTTATTATTTTTCCTTCATCCGAGGGAGCCTGTCATCCACTCAGACGGCCCACGCCCGCGCGAGTCCGCCAACCGAGATGGGGGAGCCCCGGGACAAAAAGTCCCACTCGAGCCAGCCGGGTCTGGGCTCCCGAAAGAGAAGAGGGGGGGGGGAGACCGGATCGGCAGTCAAATAGTGTGCTTTCTGGACGCCTTGTGGGTTTGGATGCGCCCGAGGGGCCAATGGGAGGCGGGGGATCGCGCAGCTGGCGGGAGGAGAGGCGGGTGGTGGGATTCCCCGTGCGGAGAGCGGGATCCGTTGACGAGGGGGCCGTGCGGCGGGGCATGACTCGGCCGGGGGATGTGAGAGGTGATGACTGATGGAGGACATGGCACTTGTACGAGTACGAGGACCTGTATGAGTGCCGGTATGGGTGGAGATTGGAGGGACTGGGAGGACGGAGAGTAGGTGGAATGAGGTGGAGATGAGGATTGTGAAGGCAAGGCGATGGACACGGGCGGGCGAGGATGAAAGGGAATATGGACTCCGTGCTGTGAGGAATAAGTCTACTAAGTGAGGAGAGATGAGGAACATGAAGTACTCCGTACTCCGTACGTACTCCGGACTCCGTACAGAGGCAGATGGTTTCGGCAGCCGAGTCGGAGGAGCGCTCGAAACTCGACGAGGGCCACCTTTTGGTGGAACAACATCCTCTAGAGATACGGAATATTGAATCGATCAATAATGAATGTTAGAAATGGCCTGGTGGCAGTGGTGACCAGACATCGCGTGGGGGCAGAAACACGTGGGGTTCAGGGGGTGTTGATTCGCTGGCCGGGGCTGAGGCGGGAATGAGGGCATCGCGGGCATGAGGATAGAGAGGCTTTTTTTTTCAGTAGCAGTGAGTAGTCGGGCGGACCAAGAGGTGGGCGCGAATCATGCGCGGGATTGAACCTTGATGAGAGAAGTTGATGAGTCTGGAAGAAGACGACGAGCAGGAGACGGATTTTCATCTAGAAGCCCGTGAGATTACAGGAACGAGGAGAGGAGATGATGGTACGGAGGTGAGAGTGTCGAGGTCGAGGAGGTGCTTACGTCATGCGCTCATCTCACCTTACCCAGCGATGATGATTACTAATCACACACGCCGTCTTTTTCCTCCTCTTCTGTTCTCCTCGTCCTCCAAACGAATCCCTTCACTCTCGCAACCCATTTCTGGTCGGGATGTTCTCCTTGATCGCCACACAGTTTTGGGCGTTGCTATCGGACCTCATAGGAAGAGGCATAATAGACTGGCATGTTTCCATGAACTCGCTAACTAGAAACTGCACACCCGGGTCTCCGAACAGACTCAGATCTGGAGATACTCGGAAGGAGATCTTCTGTCCTCTGCTTTGAAGGGCTGATGTCTTCGCTGATACTGACACTCGGGGGGCACTGAGACCTGGCACAGGTAGGCCAGCCATGTGAAGCCCACTTTGTGCATGCCGATGGCATGAAGCGTGAGGCTCCATCTACCGTTCATCATCCCCCCCCCCAAAATTCAAGCTCCGTCACACATCTCTGTTCAAGCTGGATCGTAATGGATCGCTCAAAAGACCGTCTGCCCCCCGTCGACGACAATGTCGCTGCCCGTGATGTACGACCCGGCGCGGCTGCACAGCATCACCACGACGCCCGCCAGCTCCTCGGGCTCGCCCATCCTGCCCATCGGGTTGCGCGCGAACCAGTGCTCCTTGAGCGCGTCGAGCGCGGGGCCCTCGTTGAGGATGGTGTCCATGTACCCCGGGCTGACCGTGTTGACCGTGATGCCGTGGCGCGCCCACTCGGCCGCGAGCGAGGCGCGCATCATGAGCATTGCGCCCTTGCTCGCGTTGTACCCGACCTGCGGCTGCGGGTAGTTGACGCGGTGCGCCGAGATGCTCGCCGTCAGCACGATGCGGCCCCCCGTGCCCTGCGCCGCCATCTCCCGCCCCGCCGCCTGCGCGCAGATGAAGGCCCCCGTCGCGTTGACGTCCACCAGCCGCCGGAAGTGCCCGACCGGCGACTCCAGCGCGTGCTGCGTGCCCACCATCCCCGCGAAGCACACCAGCATGTCCACCGACCCGAGCTGCGCCTTGGCCTCCCCGACCGCCCGCCCGACCAGCGCCTCGTCCGTCACGTCCACGCTGCGCGCCAGGATCTGCGCCGCGGGGAACTCGGCCCGCAGCGCGGCGAGCGACGCCTGCGCCGCGGGGCCCTCGACGCTCAGGTCGAGGATTAGCAGGCCCGACAGCCCGTGCTGCAGCATCGCCCGGCACACCACGAGCCCGATGCAGCCCATGCCGCCCGTGACGATGGCGTTGCCCGTCAGCCGGAAGCGGCCCGCCTCCGTGTCGCGCGCGGGCTGCGAGCCGTAGAGCGCTTCCATCTTGGAGAGCTGCCCGCTGGCGCCGCCCTGGGCGAGCGTCATCTGCGGGATCACCCGCGCGGTCAGCTTCTCTCTGTCGTACGGCTCGCCCATGTTGATGGATGATTCTGTTGAGTGCCGTATGTGTGTGTATGTATGCGTGATGGTGTGCGTGTCAGTCCAAGAGCGCCAAGACCGATATCGAAGTTCCGTAAGTCCGTGTACATGTATATGAGAGAGAAAGAGAGAGAGAGAGAGAGAGAGAGCGTCTTGAATGTTGAATCGATGATGGAACTCGTAGCAGGACAGTCGGCGAAGAAGAAGAAAAGTGTCCGTCCGCGGAAACAGCCCGCGGGGTGAGAGACGGCCGTGAAGCCCAAACCTCGCGATTTAGGCTATTTCTTGATAATCACCATGAGACGCAATTGATTGATTGATCGTGCATCCCATTCGACACGCCCGGCTCGAACCCGGCGCCGCCGATCTCCGGAGCCCCACGTCAGCCTCTTCCCCTCATCTCTTCTCCCCCCGCACCAGCGCCAGACCATCACCACACCAACCACCATCTGCCGTCGGACACCACCATCCGGAGAGCCGCCTTGCCGCCTAGAGCTCGTCAGGGGGGGGATCAGCAGCTCGTGATCCAAACTTGCTCGGGTGAAAGCAATAGCGAGGGAAAAGCAGGGAACGAGGCCAGGAAGAAGAAGAAGATCAACTGGGAGGAGGGAGAACATGGGAGAGGAAATCAGACACAGCCCGGAGGACAACGGCGTCAGCCTCCTCAGCCAGCAGGTCCGAGACGACGCCCGCCTCGTCTACAACTACCACCGCCTGCACATGCGCCTCGAGCCGGCCGACGCCATCTTCTGCCTCTGCAGCCTCGACACGCGCATCGCGCGCTACGCCGCGCAGCTGTACCACGCCGGGCTCGCCCCGCTGCTCATCTTCTCGGGCGACTCGGGCGCGCTGACGCGCGACGTCTTCGACCGGCCCGAGGCCGAGGTCTTCGCCGCCGAGGCGCGCGCCGCGGGCGTCCCCGCCTCCGCCGTCGTCGTCGAGCCCCGCGCGCGCAACACGGGCGAGAACATCCGCTTCACGCACGAGCTGCTGCTGCGCGAGCGCGGCCTGCGCCTGCGCTCCCTCGTGCTCGTGCAGAAGCCGTACATGGAGCGCAGGACGTACGCGACCTTTATGCGCCAGTGGCCCGACGCCGCCACCGCCGTCGCCGTCACCAGCCCGCCCCTCGACTTCGACGAGTACCCGGACCGCGGGGTCAACGACGTCGAAAAGGTCATCAGCATCATGGTCGGCGACCTTGTCAGGATCAGGGAGTACCCGAAGCGCGGGTTCCAGATCGAGCAGGAGATGCCGGACGACGTGGCCGCCGCGGGGGAGAGACTGATCGCGGCCGGCTATGATCGCCATCTGCCCTGACACCCGATCCATGCGCCGCGCGGATTCCGGTATATTTGTGTGTGTGGGCGGGCGTGTAGGGACTTGATCCGAGATTTCTATAGATTCCTTTCCTCCCCCCCCCTTTTTTTTTCTCTTTTCTTTTTTTTTCTTTGAAAAGGTCCGCCCATCAAGATGGAAGCCTCTCGGCGGTTGACTTGAGAAACCCGCGGAAGCTCTCAAAGGCGGACTCGTCGTGGCCCTCGACCCAGCGGCACTCGACGGCGAGATGCCGAGTCGTCACGCGGATGGCGACCTTGAATCCGAATGCGCATTCGCCCTCGTCCGTCCCGGTGGTGTTGCCCTGCAGTTCTGCCGTCTGACCCTCTGCCTCCTCTCGCTTCCTCCTCCGCCTCCACGCCCTGGCCCACACCTTGTCGGCCGCCCGTCCCACGCCCTCCAGCCTCTCCCTGTCCCAATGCCACGACACCAACTCCAGCGCGGCGACCGCACCGCTGAACGCATCCGCGAAGGCACCGATCTGCCCCTTGGGGAGAGGCAGCTGGACGGCCACGAACTCCGTCAGGGGCGGCAGCAGGGCCCTCAGCGCCGCCGCCTTGGCGCCCCTCGCCGCGTCCTGGGCGGGCCGCATCCCGCGGAAACTCCACCCCACGGCCCAGCGCCTCGTCTTGCTCCCCTGCACGAACTCGGTGACCGCGTAGTTGTCCACGCCGTGCTCCTTGAGCTTGGCGACGATGCGGGTCAGGCTGGACTGGAAGCCGAGCATGGCAGTGTACCACGCCACGCGCCCGCGCAGGATGAGGGACTCTTGGAGGATGCGGGAGACGAAGGCCACCTCCCCGCCTGGCGTAACCATCTCGCCCTTGGAGCCCGTGCAGGCCGTAAATGCCGGGCGGGACTTTTCCGATGCGGATCTGAGCATGGCGTCTTCGGACTCGTAGAAGGGCGGGTTCGTCATGGTGAATGTGAGGGACGGGGTGATTCCCTCGACGGGGATGAGGGGGTCGTCGGGGTCGCGGGCGAGGACCTCGATGCGGCTCTCCAGGTGGTTGAGCTTGAGGTTTTCCCGGGCGCAAGCCAGGCTCTTCTCATCGATGTCTGTGTATAATATGCGTGAGTTTTTTTCCTATTTGATTCCGGCACACAAGTGTTCCTCTGTGGAAGAGGATGAATTACCCGTTGCTACAAACGACCATGGCCTCTCTGTGCATCCTAGGAGAGGGTAGATGCAGCTCGCGCCCGTGCCGATATCCAGCCCCACGACCTGGCTCCCAGCGCCGTCGTGGGATGTGGTGTCGAGCAGGTCCTTGAGCCAGAGGATGTAATTATGCCTGTTCGCGACCTGCCGCAGCATGAGCTCTGCACATCGAGCCCGCACACGAAAAGGGATGATGGGGATGGCCGGCTCACCGGGGGGCAGAGACGGTCGTCTGGGAGCTGGATGTCCAGGCCAAAGTCTGCCCTGAGGAGGGTCTTGGTCAGCTGCACCACGGCCCTGGGATCGTTGAAGTCGAGCTCGCGCCGGCCCTGGACCCTGCTTCGTCGTCAGATTCGGTCTCGATCTGGGGCGAGACTCGGGAAGCCACCGCATACTTGATCGGGGCATGAAGGGGTTTGGGGCGTACACGGAGGCAAAGTCTGGGTCTATCTTGGCGAGCTCCCTGAAGTCGGGCGCCTTCTCATAGAGATGGAGGAAATAATCGTCCTTGATTTTCTGTTCGGATCGGCTTGCATCGTGAGAGGAGCCCGTGGGATGGGGCCTTTCCCACGGCCGAGGGTGACGAGACGCGGTGGAGGGTTCTCCTCGAGATGGCGAGGGCATGACGGTCGAGAGCTTAGATCCAAAGATGACCCTGAATAATGACCTGCAACGATGAAGCGGGGATATGGAATGAATCTACGTTGATCGCAAGTTGATGTTGAATAGTTTGAGTATGTCAAGTCGAGGTCGACGTCGAGGTCGCGGCCGCATCTTGTCTCGAGTGCTAATCGATAAGGCGCGCTCGACGATCTCGATTCTCATCATCTCATCAAGGATTCAAAGCACGGAATGAGCCCGAGGTGATTTGCCTCTCACATTTCCGAGCTGTTCAATGACCATGCTCGCTTCTTCTATACAGCTATCTCATTCGGAATGTGCAGAATATCCAAAATCATCTCATTGGCATAGATCCTCTCTCATCAATCATGCAGGCCTCATCTCTACACAACACAACCCCCGAGGCTCTCATAACCCTTACCCTCATTAATCAGACAAGCCATGCAGAGAAGGAAACAGGAGGGAGAAGAGCAAAGAAAACAAAGCAAACGAAATCAACGCAAATCAAAGAAGCACAGACAGAAAACAGAAAACCCACAAGCTGGAACGCTTCACGCAGTCGCGCACGCTGCACCCCTTCATACATGACGGCCATCCACACACGCCTTGGCTCGGCCACCCGCGTTGCCGCCCACAAAAGCCCAGCAGACGGACGGCGCGGCAAAGCCTTCTCTTTACCCCCAGAGCATGACCCTCCACCTCCAGCCCTCGAGGACCTCGAGGTCGCCCTCGCGCACCTCGCCCTCGCGCTCGATCCTGCCGGCCGTCTTCCTGACGCGCTTGTACACCGTCTTGGCGACGCGGAAGAGGACCTCGTTGGAGAAGACGAAGAGGAGGGAGAAGACGAAGGCGGCCATGCTCGCCCACTGCCCGTGCTTCTGCGCGCCCTCCCTGACGCGAGCAAACCACGACTGCGACTGCTGGAAGGCCATCTCGGTGTTGTTGTTGGTGCAGCAGGGGCCCGAGTCGGGGTCCGCGCGGCGGCGGAAGATGGCCCGCATGGCGGGGATGATGGTGGCCCTTTTTTTTGTTTTTTTTTGCTGCGGTCAGCCGGCGGAAGAAGAGGAGAAGGAGAAGAAGTCAAGCGAAGACGAATACAGACGGATTTGATACAGACAAGCAAAGGGAGGGAGCTTACATGAAGCCGCCGATGAGCCACCTTCGCCAGCGGTGGTGCTGGGCGCCCTTGGCGATCTTGCGGACCTCGCTCTGCAGGATCCGCAGCTGCGTCAGGTAGATGCCGGTGGCGCTGCGGATCTGCCAGTCGATGTCCTCGCGCCCGGACCTGTGCCGCGACCGCTGCATGGTCAGGCGCAGGACCTCCTCGAGCTGGTTCCGGCTGCTCGTCCGGGCGGAGCGGATGTCCAGGTCGGAGCTGGACGCGGGGGGCACCCTGTCGCGGCAGTAGTGGTCGTGAAGGCTGCCCTCCTTGGTCTCCCGGGTCTCTCTCGTCGTCTCCGTCGTCTCCCAGGTCTCCCAGGTCTCCCTGCCGTCCCTCTTGTCCCTGTCGCCGTTGTTGTCCCTGCCGCCGCCGCCGCCGCCGCCGTGACTGTGATTGTGATTGTTGTTGTTGTTGTTGTTGTTGTTGTTGTTGTTGTTGTTGTTGTTGTTGTTGTTGTCCCCCGGGGGTCCCGCGCCGGCGATGGCGTACCTCGAGTCGGAGTAGGAGCGGCGCTGGTGCTCCTCGTGCTCCTCGTGCTCCTCATGCTTCCGGTCCGAGTGCCGCCCGTCCGAGTACGTGGTGCGGAACTGCACGCGCTCCTGGCCCTCGGCGGCCGCCTGGTCGTCGACGGTGCGCTCGGTGTGGCTCGTGGTCTCGGTGGTGGTGGTGTAGACGCGCGACTCGGAGAAGCGGCTCTCGGGGGCGGGGCGCATGGGCATGCACATGGAGTGAGACGGGCTCGCGCGCGGCGAGAGTCGGCGCGGCGCCATCGCGGTCGTCGTTGCGCTCGCGGCGGCTCGGGAGGCGTCGTACTGCGTGACACGGTCGTCGAACTGGACGGCCGGGCTGGGCGAGGCGGTCATGGGCCGAGGCTCGAGCGTGTCCATAGCTGGGTGCTGGGTGCCGTCTGCCGGTCCGCCTTTTTCTTTTCTTTTCTTCTTTCTTTCTTTCTTCCTTTCTCTCTTCCCCTTGCCTCCTTCTTGCTCGTTTTCCCGGCTGTCTTTGTCGGAATTCGTATCAGGCTTCGCGGAGGAAGAGCAGAGGTGAGACAGGATGGGGGAGGAAGAAAAAGGAGTCGAGGATTACGTGCGTCATCTTCGCGGGTTTTGTGGCGGAACGACTTCTGGGCGGGCTTGGAGGTGCATGAATTCAGGGAGGAAAAATCCAAGGATCGTGCATAGACTTGATGGCCTTGGCTCCGTTCCAGCTTACGGACACGACGAGATCCATGGATCTATCCATGCACCTCCATCAATTGATCCATCAATTGATCCATCCATCCCATCATCCATCCAACCCATTCGATGCCGCACGAGCTCCGATAAAGCTCGAGCCGCCGAAAATGCGAGGTGCACGCGCGCGCGTGGCTGGTGGCGTGGCTGGTGCCTTCTGCAAGCTGCAGGGTATCTGGATTGATTCAATCATTGCACGATTGACGCCCACCACAGCCGCTAAAGCGAGCCGCTATTGTGCTCGGGAAGCCGCTGAAGAAACGCCGGGCGCGATTGCCGCTCGGCAGCTCGAGCTCAAGCCACACTTTGATTGATTTTATTTTATTTATTTATTTATTTATTTATTTATTTATTTTTTTTTTATTTTTTATTTATTTTTTTTTTTGATCATCAACCTCCGTCCGCGGTGTCTCGGGTTCGCTCTCGATTTTTGACAAAACAAGCAATGCAACCGTCGATTCGCTATGGAAGAAAAGATTGGCGTTCATGCCTCCGGCCCGCCCCGATGCCTCGACATGCATGACCGAGACTGAGAATCCACTGGAGGGCACACATTGATATGCGCGCGGCATTGCAGAGCGCCAGCCGCAGTATGGAGTACGAGTACGTGGCATCCCGGCCTTCTCTCCACCACCCAACTCCGCACTCTGCCCTCCTCGAACCATTCATGATCGGTACCTGGGGATCTAATTGATCCCCATACATACGCAGCTTGCTGGCTCAGGGTAGTACATACATAGGTCAGAAATTCCCCATGTTGTACGGCCGCCGCGGGTGCTTGATAGCATAGTACATTCGATCCCACCCCTTGTCGTTGCCCTGCCACAGCCGGTCCATCCTCAGCTTCCTCAGCAGCTCGTCCCTGAGCCCCGCATCCAGGCGGCCCCAGATGCTGTTGAGCCAGTCGAGGTAGGCCTGCTTGGTCGGGCGGTAGATCCTCGAGGCCGCGAAGAAGAGCCGCTCCGCGTGCGCCCTGCCGCGCGCCGTCGATGAGTCGGCCCGCGCGAAGAGCACGCTCAGCCGCTCGAGCATGTACTCGAACAGCAGGTCCGAGCAGCCCAGGAAGCTGTCGTGCCCGAGGCACTCGCACACGAGGCAGGCCATGTCGACCCAGGCGTCGAGCAGCGGCGCCCGCTGCTCCGCCGTCCGCGCGTACGAGAAGGCGAGCTCCTCCTGCCCGAGCATCAGCAGCTCGCCCGTGTTGGAGTACTCGCTCAGGCACGAGAAGACGCGGCACAGCCCGCGCTGCAGCTCCGGGAGCGTGCCGTTGTGCGCCGCCTCGGTCAGGGTCTCGGACATCTGGTGCGCCCAGTGCCGAGGGTTGATGGAGATACGGGGGACGGTGCGGTGGAGGGCGCCCGAGTCGATGAGGAAGAGGCGCGGCGTTGCGCGGGGGTCGACGCCGACCCAGATGTGTTCCTGGACCATCTTTTTTTTTCTTTACTTTACACCCCCCCTTTTTTTTTTTTTTTTTTCTGTTTCTTCTTTCTCCTTTCTTCTTTTGAGGCTCTCGGATTTTTGGAAGGCTTTCGTGCGCCTGTGGGAGTGCTCCCCGCGTTTTGGGGAGGCCGAAAGGAAAGGGGCAGGGAGATGGGCCATGTATAAATAACATGTTTGAGGGCGTCTCCGCGACGCGGCCTTGATTCAGCACCTCTCGAAAAGCGTTGGCTTCGACCGAATTACCGGGACGAGGTCCTCCTCGTCGTCGATGCTTGTTGCTCACTCACGATCCCCGGCCGGCCGGCAAGCAGAGCAGCTGAATCACCTCCACATCGCAGGGCCTTGGACTGCATCTTCGACACTCTTCTGTTTGGCCGAGTTCGTCCCGAACAAATGCGGCCGGTGCATCTTGATTATCAGACCTCTCGCGGGGCCAGCCCTCTATCTGCGACTCATCGTTCAAGACGCACGGCAAAAAAAAAAAAGAAAATAAGATGCTGGCCATCGGGTGATGAGCAGACAGCTCGGGGTCCGACGCGGTGAAACCGAACCCATCAAGCTCCGGACAGCAAGGCCAGATATCGCATCGCATCGCATCGCATCGCATCGCATCGCCATCTCGCTCCTCGACAGTGCTTCAGGCACTCGCGAGGGCTCTATGATGATTCCGAGGGCGCCGAGGGCCATATGGTCCCCAAGTGGCATGCGATGAAGAAATCGCATCCAGGCTCTGCGCCCGCCCCGTTCCCTAATGTCTGCCCGCGCGAAGCTCGTGCGTGCTTGATCGTCCACCGAGAACGTTCGGCATTCACGGTGATCTCAAGGGGCGGGGCTGATCCGATTCGCCAACGACGGCCGTCTCCGCGTCCGCTCATCACAGACGAGGCGCAGGCCCTCAATGTCATCCTCCAGCTCCTACTCGTATACTCGTGTATGTGCGGAGTACCTGTATGTACTCCGTACGGAGTAAGGAGTAATAAGAAGAGTACCTGTTATGTCAGGGACTTGGAAACCTGCCCGATCCGGAGCCCCGCTCGCATCTCCCGCCGTGGGCAGCGGACTCGATTTGCGAAGCGCGCGACGCAGCCGGCCCTTGGGCGCATCAGTGGCTCCCGCGCGGTCGATGCGTCCAGAAGCGAACTGGCGTCCGTGGTGGAGGAGCAGCAGCAGCAGCAGCAGCAGCTTGTCTACGGAGCAATCCGAACCGGTACTCGTGCTCGTGCTCGTGCTTGTGGAAGCGCCGGCGAGCACGTCCGGGAGGAGATGGTTGGCGCGAGCCTTTCCGCTTTGGACCGGCAGGTGGATGGGCACGAGCGCCGGGTTACAGGATACCGGTGCTGATCAAGACAAAGGAAGGGAAGAGATGGGATGGGATGAGCGAGGAAAAGGGAAAGGAAAAAAGAGACATGATGACGAAGCCAGCCAGCCGGATCACGACAGCGACGGTCGGCAGGCAGGCTCCGAGACCGATCGCCCTCGATGAACCTCCTCACCCTTGCCAGAGTCCGCGACATGGCCCCCGCGA
This sequence comes from Escovopsis weberi, assembly GCA_003055145.1. Taxonomy (NCBI): domain Eukaryota; kingdom Fungi; phylum Ascomycota; class Sordariomycetes; order Hypocreales; family Hypocreaceae; genus Escovopsis; species Escovopsis weberi. The sequence goes on from NIGB01000005.1 coordinate 1,465,033, forward strand.
CCCGATCCGATCCTCATCCACGAGTACGAGTACGGACTACCAAAACGGAGTACGGATTAGGATATATCTGTACGAGTACGAGTAGTCTCGGCTTTGCTTCCCCCGTCGGCAAGGCCTGCACCGGGGGGGGGGGGGGCGCGGGGCGCGGGGCCCGGGTCCGCGTTCCGGCCAGACAGGTATGCCATCAATGAAGTACGGGGTACCGGTACGGAGGCCTCGTACTCGTACCGCACCCGTGCTATGGACAGTCTCGGACCGATTCGAGCGCAGAAAAAGGCCATGGCATGGAGGAACGGAGCACGCCTCGCTCGAGTCTCTCCCGTCCTCTTCTTCCTCTTCTTCTTCTTCTCATATCTACGTGGACAGGTACTCCGTGGGAGCGCGCCGGGCCCCGTGCAGCGCAGCGCTCCGTGTGCGTGCAGATCCCACGTCGCGTGGAAGCGCCGAGCGTCGAGCCCGCGGCATCGCGAGGCCCCTCCCCCCCCTCCCCCCGCCTCTCTCTCTCTCGTTTCAGCCGGCGGGAGGCTCGGGCGGTGTCGCTGCACGCAAGCGAGCGAGCGAGGATGGGCGCCCCAACTGGAGGCTCCCCTTCCCCCCTCCCCCCGCTCCCAAGAGCCCGTGTCGCACGCGCCCTTTTCCCCCCGGGAGGGGCTCGTTGCATCGGCGCCCGGGCTCGCAGCAGCAGGAGGAGGAGGAGGATGGTACATAGCTGTACTCCGTGCTCCGTACTCGTATGGATGTACATACTACTCGCCCCGGGAGACTGACAAGATGGGGGGGGGGGATCAGATCGGTGGCACGTCAAGAGGCCCGGAGTCGGGGACGCGTACGGAGGACTACTCGCACGAGTACGACTCGTCACTGCCTTGGCTCGGAGCCACTCGTGCGCGTGCATTTCCGAGGGGGGCCTACGGATTTCGGAGGCCCAGCTAGCACGAACGGGACGAGTGACGGAGCACAAGTAGTGGGAGCTAGTACGGATTACGGAGCACTCCGTGCGGAGGAGGTAGGAGAGCATGGGCATCGATCAATGTACCGGTATGTATGCGTGGAGGATCTTTTGGGCGCCTGGGCCCCGGAGATTGGGGCCCGTCAGGATGTCTCGCCGCTACGTAATGTTTGCTGCGCGTTGCGTGCCGGCTGTCTCTGATCCTGGGTGTTGGAGAGGGGGGGGGGGAGGTTCTGGACCATTCGTGGGGCGCGGGCGCGGGTCTCCGGCGCACAAGAGAGCACTGAATAGATCAATGGATGGATCGGTAAGTACGAGTACGAGTCTACTAATGATGGCTCAAAGGCTGCTCTGCGCATCCCGGATCTGCCTCGTGAGCGCGGACGGAGGCGCGGAGGAGAGAGGGGGGGGGGGGGGGGGGGGGGGGCGGAGGACGGAGTACGGAGTAGTAGTAGTAGTACAGAGCACATGTACTCCTCTGTGGATCGAGGTACCTGTACTTTCAGTGTCCTGGCGCTGCGGAGGACTCCGACAGTCGCGGAGGCCCCCACTCGATCGAGCACGTCGCTCCGGGAAGGACTCGAGGCCCAGGAGGTCGGGCGCCTTCAAGGACCTGCCTGTGGCCTGGTAGCCTCAGACTCGGAGGGCTGCCGCGGCCGTGCCGGGCCTGCAGCGAAAAGGGGGAAGAGCTCGGTACTCGGTACTCGGTACTCCGTACTCGCAGTCAGAGTCGCACCGTTCGTTGCTGTCCACTCCCGCGTCGCCGCCCGAGTCGACAGGCCCCTCGTCGCTCCACCCGCTGCAGTGCCTGGAAGCCTGGAAGTCTCGAAGTCTCAAAGCCTCGAAGCCTCGAAGCCTTGAATGCATGCCCGAGCCCGGCGGGACCTGGGGATACTACTACTTCCGCGCCAGGCTAAGCGCCGGCGATGTCACGGTGTTCGGTACTCGTACGGAGTACGGAGCACACTGGGTATACGGAGAGGAGGTACGGAGTACGGAGTACTCCGTCCAACGGTGTCTCGTCGCGGTACCCCGAAGTACTAAGTTCCGGTACCAGATCGAGACGAGTACCACGGAGTACCTCCTCTACCACAGGCTCCGTACCATGACTGTGATCCCGAGTGCGGCCAGTGCCAGTCTCACTGTGCCAGGGCCTGGCAGGTCCGTCTCCATCATTAGAGTATGGAGTCCGTCCGGGAGGCAAAAATTTGATGGATACAAGCAGGTACCTCTCCGTACGCGCACTCCGTGTTCCGGGCGATGCCTCAGCTGGCAGGTCCCCGCCCGCCGAGACCAGGCGCCGCCGTCGGAGCCTTCCATCTTGATAGTGCTCCGTACGGAGTGGCAGTTTTTCTTTTCTCTCCCCGTCACCTCCCTAATCGATCAGTATCCACGTTGATTAAGTACAGGTACTACTAGTAGTAGTTTGGCGTACTCCGTGCCCTCTTGCCCGATCTTGGGACCGCGCACCACGGGCACGATGATCGGGCCCTGCGAGCATCGGCACGGCCCCGAGGTTGAAGTTGCCCCCGTGCCAGAGATCGTGACTACTAGTAGTAGTACAGGTAGTAGCACATCATCCATACGGAGTACGGTCAGTAGTACATCCGAGTACGAGGTGGTACCCGATGGACTCGATGATCTCAGGGTTGTTCATCGTACCCCGTATTCCCGTGGCAGATCGCTCCAGGTGGTACTCCGTAGTGGTAATACTAATGGAGCGCCGTGATGGGGAGCCCTGGCCAGGCAAGCGACTACTAGTCCTGACGGGACCGGCCGCAGAGCCAGGGTTGTCATCTTGATGCCACGGAGTACGGAGCACCGAGTACGGAGTACATTAGTACTATTCATACCCGTACTCTTAGCCTTACTATAAGCCTCAGCGTCCTCCGAGCGAGTCCGCAGTCGATTGATCAGGTTGATCGTTGAGGGACCTCCAGGTTCGGGTCGGCACTCTGCGAGGACCGGGAGTACATACATTGATGGATGTACGAGTACCTGCGAGTACCTTTCGGGAGCGACTCAAGCGACTCACGCTGGCAGCACCGTCCGTGACTGATTCCGCACTGTACGAGGGTGGCCCCGTCGGCCGACCGAGACTGGGCCTGAGAGACGGATCTCGATGTGCATCGATGGAATAGAGCATCAAAATGAGAAAAAACAAATCAGAAAAAAAGGTCGGAAAAATACAGAGAAAAGAACTCAGATAATCCGCTCTTCCCTCGATCGATGGGGCATCGCACGACCTGTTATATATGGAGTACTCCGTGCTTTAGAGGGCATCTCGGCTGAGCGCAGCATGAGCCCCAGGGTGGGTCCGTTGAGGCCCGGCAGGACAAGCCGATCCGCCCGTGCCATCTGGATTGATCCCCATCAATCAATGGATTCTCCTGGGGCTCCAACCGCTGAGGCCGCTGTCCGCTGAGGCCCCTTCCTCCTCCCGCTTCTCCCCCGTTTTTTTTTTCTTCCTGGCCCGGTCCCACATACGAGTACTGGATCCATCAATCCGTCTCCTCTGCTCTGCCATCCCCCCCCCCCTCCCTCCTCTCCTCCTCTCCCCCCGCCCGCTCCAGCGAGTCTAGAAAGGTCTCTCTCTCTCTCTCTCTCTCTGCGAGCGCCGCTGCCGCCCGCGTCCGTCTCCTCGCCCGCCCGCCCGCCTTTCCTTCCTATGTTCCTTCCCTCCCAAGCTCCCCCGTCCCCGACTCTTTCCTCCCCCAAATTCTCCTCCTTCTCCTTCCTTCCTTCTATTCTCTCTTCTCCTCCTCCTCCTCCTTAACCATTTCCATTTCTTCTTCTTCTTCTCCTCCTCGTTATCTTTTTTCTTGATTGATTCTTTAATTCGATTTATCCGCTAAAGAAACAAAATTACTACCGTTCGCAGCTTTTACCAATCAACCTTTCCCTTTTTTTTTTCCAACCCCTCGAGCTCCTTGTCCCCCGAGAGTCCGGGCGCGAGTGAGGCTGACCGTCTCTGCTCTCCCCATCCCGCCAGGCCGACAAGGCACAAGAAGACCCCCGAAGGCGACCGCGTCATTTTTCTCTTCCTCTTCCCGCTTCTATCCTTTCTTCTTCTCCTTCCCTCCTCTCCTCCGGAACGCATCCTCGGAAGCAAACAGCTGTGCATCGCCTCCGTTCGCGCTCACGTTGTTTCTAACCCGCCGCCGCCGCCGTTGGCCCCCCCCCTTCTCTCTCTCAATCTCTCTCTCTCTCTCCCCCC
>NIGB01000005.1:1475853-1487137 GCA_003055145.1 Escovopsis weberi
GGGGGGAGGGGCCGGGGAAGGGCCGTGGCGACTGCGGGGGGTTTCCTAGAGGAAGCTTGGTTGGAACGACGATGGATCAATTGGATGAATCCATCCATCAACATCTCTTGCTGGATGGGGGGAAGCGTGCGTGAGCCGATGGATGCGGGCCACTAACTGTAGAGGGAATGAATGTGCTCGTACCTGTACGGAATTTTGTACTCCGTAATGCGGGGAACGTTGCGCGCAGGGCTGGGCGATATTCTTTGTGGGCTGTTTCCCTTCTTTTTCTTTCCCTCCCCCCCCCCTTCTTCCCCTCAATTCGATCGATTGAGGACTTGGCGGTGATGGTGATGGTGGTGGTGATGGTGTTGCTTTTTGGAAGCTGCCAAGTGGTGTGGAAAAGTCGGGGCAAAAACTCTATATGGGGATTTTGATGGCGCCAGATGTCAGACTCGGACGGGGAAGGAGGCGTGAGGGGAGGAGGGGAGGACCTTCCAACGGAGGGAGGAGGAATGCGGAGAGAAAAAAAGCCTATGCGAGGGTTTAGCATAATGTGGGCATGCGAGGTAAGCACCCGCGGCGTGCGCTTTCCCGATGCGGAGGCGGGCCAAGAGCGCCGGAAGGTGCGACCCCGGGTGAGACGGCTTAGTCACGGGAGGGGAAGTCAGGTACTGGTAGCACCTACCTCCGCTAGAGGCAGTACAGTATGGGACTGCCCTTGCTCCGTACCTCTCAAACTCCTAGTCGGGGCAGTAGTGACCGTCCGACTGACCTGCTCCTGCCTGCTAGAGGTAACCTTCACACCTCCTGGTACGAGTACGAATGCGAATTAGGGCAGAGACCTCTCGCGAAGAGTCAAAGTTGATCGCACCCTTTTTTCATCGAGTGGAAGATCATCGAAATCATGAAGAATGCAGACCCCTGATCGAGTCATGGACGCCTTTGGACGCGCCCTGAGTGCGGCAGCAGGTGCTGGGATCGGCTCGGATCTGCAGAGACATCAGACCAGGCCCGTCGACGAGCGTACATACTACGAGTACCACGGAGCATCTACCATAATCAATCCCGACACCGAGATGGAATCAATTCATCCAGCCGGGCCTCTCGCAGGTTGGTGGCGTCATGGCAGAGCGCAGAGACCCCATCGAGCGCGCGTTTCAGCATCCATGCACTAACTCGGTTCTAGGCCTGCTTGTCTCACTCTCTCTCAGCGAACCAAGGCGGCGCCGGGCCTCTTCAGCTTTGCGGCGCGCGCTCCCTGCCCATCATCCGATTATTTCTCTTCTTCTCTTCTCTCTCCTCGCCCTCGCCCTCGCCCTCGCCCTCGCACGTGCATTGCATCAAAGAGCCTGCTGCTGCTGGGGCGCTGCGAGCCGCATATTCCCACAGGTAGTCCATCAATCCTACAGAGAACGTGACCGGGGGGGCGCAGAGAAGGGCGCCGGGGGGAGGGAGGGAGACGATGAGACCACCAGTACCAGCACGGCTACGAGCTACTACTGGTAGTGCTCAAGAGGGAGAGTGGGGAGGGGCGCGACGATCCCTGTCGACCTGCAAGCATGTTACAGTACAGGCATTGGTTTGGTGCGGTGCGCGGACGGGGCAGCGAGGGCACCTGGACCAGCAATGACGACAGATCCCGGGTTTTGAGTTTTCCTTCGGCTTCGGCTTCGCTGACCCGGCTAGGATCTGGCCATGATCCATGGGCCGATGGAGGGATGGACGGAGGGATGGATGCCAGAGGGCGCAGCCTGCATGCGGGGAGGCGATATCCTGCTTTCTGCCTACCTGCTCTGGCCCAGGCGGCTACCCTCACGATATACATATAGGCGTCTCCTCCTCCTCCTCCTCCTCCTCCTCTCTTTTCCTATGCTCTTGTCCTTTCCCTCCCCCCCCCCCTCTTCTTCCTCTCATCTCTGCCTGTTCCTGAGACTAGCTCGTCTTTACTGAAGACTAGTAGTACGAGCACAGGGAAGAGCAGTGCACCTGATCACTTCCCAGTTCACGGAAACCCATCCGACGGGATACTGAACATCTCACACATCTCATACCTCCCGCATCTCACCGCGATCGACCACACTGCCAATCTCGAGGCACACCGGTCTGCAGCAAAGAACCAGAGGGAAAACAACCCCTCTTCCCCCCTCCCCTTCCTCCCCCTCTCACATCTCGAAACATCAGGCGTTAGAGCTGGTCTCGCCAAAATGCCGAAAGACAGCAACGGCGTCTGGACGCCCGAGTCCTACGAGAACATGTCCGCAGGCCAGTACCTGCGCACCCGCTTCTCCTCCCTGCGCCCGCCCATGCTCGACCTTCCCAACCCTTTCAAGCTCATCGCAATGCTCAACGCCCAGCAGTGGGCCTTCTTCGCCGTCGCCTTCTTCGCCTGGTCCTGGGACGCCTTCGACTTCTTCACCGTCACCCTAACCGTGTCCGACCTGGCCGAGACCTTCGGCAAGACCAAGACCGACATCACCTGGGGCATCACCCTCGTCCTCATGTTCAGGAGTGTCGGCTCCATCCTCTTCGGCATCGTCGCCGACCGCTACGGCCGCAAGTGGCCCTTCATCCTGAACAACTTGCTCTTCATCGCCCTGGAACTGGTGAGTCGTCCTTGCTTTTTTTCCCTTCCTTTTTCTTTTGTTTCCACACAATACGAAGAATTCATCAATTCCTCGGTTCATGTCTGCATCAATTCATCCGCGCAGTCTGCGTGTGCCCCGTCATTGGTTGGGTGTGTCGTCCTGGGTTACATCGGTCGTTGAGGCGAGGGGGGGAGCATCAGGCCGGAAAATACGGCATCGGGCTGCGTGCCTTTTCGGCTGCATGAGCTCGAGAGTGTTTTCCTCTTGGTGGTTGGGACGACGTGAGGGAGGGTGGTCTCAGAATTATATTGATGCTCATGGCCGCCCCGCAGTGGCCAAGTGGCTGCCGCCTCCATAATGTGTCAAATACGCCCTCTGCATACCCGTACATGAGCGGCGCAGTGTGTGCATCGCAAGTGCGAGTATGATGCGACGGCCTGATTGGGGGCACATGCATGAGCTGCGTGGGGGTGGAGAGGGGGAGATGGATCCTAATCCTGCACTGTGGATGAGAGAATTTTCCCGCCGCGGGCTGAATGTGAGGCTGATGAGTCAAAATCAATAGGGCACGGGATTCTGCCAGACGTACTCGCAGTTCCTCGCCTGCAGGGCCCTCTTTGGCATCGCCATGGGCGGCCTCTATGGAAATGCAGCGGCCACTGCGCTCGAGGACTGCCCCGAGGCCGCTCGTGGTATCATGAGCGGTCTCCTGCAACAAGGTGTAAGTCTCAACCTCCCCCCCCCCGGCATGGCTCGGTTTCGATGTACGGCTGGGGGCAGCGGTGCTGACATGCTTCTTCTCTCCAGTACGCTTTCGGATACCTCCTCGCGGCGGCCTTTGCCCGCGCCCTGGTCGACACCACGTCCCAGGGCTGGAGGCCCTTCTACTGGTTCGCCGCCGGCCCGCCCGTCCTCTTCATCGCCTTCCGTCTTGTGCTCCCCGAGACCGACGCGTACATTGAGCGCGAGCGCCTGCGCATTGAGGCCGGCCACAACCGCGAGATCGAGGAGTCCCCCTCGCAGACGTTTATGCGCGAGGCCAAGGTCGCCCTCAAGAACCATTGGGTTGTGCTCACCTACATGGTCCTGCTCATGGCCGGCTTCAACTTTATGAGCCACGGCAGCCAGGACCTGTACCCGACCATGCTGGAGAACCAGCTCGAGTTCAGCGCGACCAAGATCACCGTCACGCAGGTCGTCGCCAACCTGGGCGCCATGACGGGCGGCATCGTCGTCGGCTTCCTCTCCCAGTCGGTCGGCCGCCGTTTCGCCATCATCGTGTGCTGCATCATCGGCGGCGCGCTGCTCTACCCGTACGGCTTCGTGTCCGACTCGTCCATCATGGCCGCGGCCTTCTTCCAGCAATTCTGCGTGCAGGGCGCGTGGGGCGTCATTCCCATCCACCTCATGGAGCTGTCGCCCGGTGCCTTCCGTACCATCGTCGTCGGCTCGGCCTACCAGCTGGGCAACCTCGTGTCGTCGGCCAGCTCCACCATCGAGAGCCGCATCGGCGAGCGCTTCCCCCTACCGCCGACAGCGAGCGGCGCCACGCGCTACGACTACGGCAAGGTCATCTGCATCTTCATGGGCTGCGTCTACGCCTACACCATCTTCCTGACCTTCCTCGGCCCCGAGAAGCTGCGCCAAAGCTTCGACGTCGAGCACGACGAGGACGTGCGCGAGGTTGTCGGCTGGAGCGAGAAGGGCGAAATCGAGCAGCACGAGAAGCGCCCGATGGACGTTTAAGCCATTCTCTCTTTCTCACCTTGCCTGTCATTCTCTTTCTCACTCACGCACACACACGAGCGCGCACCCATACTCGAACACACACATGAACAAAACATTCATACACAGACTTACATACACGTGTCAACGCATGTTTTGAAAAACACGCACATACGCTCTTTTGATTCTACCTGTACATCTTTTCTGGTTTTTTTTTTCTTTCTCCTTTTCTTTTTCTTTTATGGCAGTTCTTGGGAATTGAATTTCCGGGTGTCTTTTTTGGTGCGGGTCACGATGAAATCAAAGAGGGACGATCTCCAGGTAGATACGACACGACACGATTGCACGAGACGAAGGAAGGGGATCCATTGGACCACATCAAGGGCTGGATGATATACCAGAGGTTGGGTTGGGTCGGTTCGGTTTGGTTACTGTTTCGGTTCTGGGTTTTTGTTGGGCGATTTACTTTCTTCTGCATTTTGTCACGATGCAAGGACCGATTTAGATACGGTGTGGGACAACGACTTGATGTGAAATGGAATGCGGGTTGTGAGACTTATGAGAGGCTTGAACACTGTGCCGTCTGATTGCGCTTGGGCGAGATGGATGGGAGACGAATGTGATGTGACGATGTTTGAGCGCTTAGAGGAAAGACTTCGCGGTCTGTTGCTATATGAATGAGTAAACATCCTGGATGAGGACTGATTCTCGGCCCATCCGACACTGGCGAGGAATGGCAAAAGGAATCCTCAACTTCGAGCTTTGAGCTATTGAAAGTGCCAAATGTGTTGTCCACTCGATGCTCGTAAGGATGACTTGAGATAAAGCAGAGGCAGGTTGGTGGGCAAGACTGCCGGTGTTCGTTCATTCAATCTTGATTGAATGGGCGATCTGGGTATAGAACATCGTAGTGTTTAGCAGCGTTGACGATTCCAAAATCTCGAGATCCTTTGCGAGCATGCGTAGAATTTCGATGGGAATATGGAGTATTTGAGAGGATAGCATAGGCCTTCTGAGAATGTCCTGCCTAGTTCATCTCCTTTTGATCACGGTCGAGCCGACGTGGAATGACAGGGCGCAAAGCTCCTCGGATCGTGAACTCCCTGCCCCGTCGAAAACCACGGTGCCGTGTGGAGTATCTCGTACGGAGTATGCAAAGGGTGAGACGACTTCAAAAGGCAATACTTCATAAAAGACCCTGATACAACCGTTTCATGGATCTTTCTCACGTCCTCGATTCCATCTACAGACACCCTCGGCAGTGAGGCGCGATGCAAATAGCATGCGGTATTGTATTGTATTGTATTGTATTCAAATTTCCGAGTGACACGTCCAAACTATGCCGTCCAGTGCTCATCATGGGTCATCATAACAGAGAAAAGGGAATGGGGAATAGATGTAGGGAAGAGAGAAGAGAGAAGAGAGAGAGAATGGGCGAGCTGTGTACTAGTATGGGCCGCCCGCGGGCATCGTGCGATTCTAGTAGTCGGAGCGGCGGCCGTGGTGCTCGTGGCGGCTGTGCGAGTGCGACGAGTGCGACGAGTGCGACGAGTACTCCTGGTTGTGGCCCTGGCTGTAGCCCTGCGAGTCGTTGTCGTGCGCGTGCTTCTCCTTATGTTTCCTGGGCGCATGTTAGCCGCCTCGTCCATAGTATATCCTGTTTTCCCCTGTTCTTGGGGCTGTTCATCAACTCACTTGACGGCGTGCTCGATCAGGTTCGCGCCGATGGCGCCCACGGCCGCGGCGCCGAGGGAGCCCATGAAGCCCGTGTTGCCCGCCTTGTGCGCCGCGAACGCCGCCGCGCCGCCGCCCACGAGCGTCGCGCCCAGCCCGCGCTCGCCGTCCTCGCCGAGCGGCTGGCCGTCCTGGCCGTACTGGGGCTGCTGCTGGTTGCCGTACTGGGGCTGCTGCTGGCCGCCGCCGTACTGCTGGTTACCGCCGTGCTGCTGCTGTTGGTAGCCCTGGTTGTACTGCTGCTGCCGGGCGGCTGTCAGCCTTCTTCTTTTTCTTCTTCTTCTTCTTCTTCTTCTTCTTCTTCTTCCTCTTCTTCTTCTTCTTCTTCTTCTTCTTCTTCTTTCCCTTTTCTCCGCTTGCCTGTCATTGGGGAAATGGTATTAGAGGGCCATACCTGGGGATAGCCTTGGTTCTGGCCGTACTGCTGCTGCTGGGGGTAGTCGCCGCCCGCACCGGCGCTGTTGTAGTAGTCCTGGGCCGACATGTTGATAGATGGATGGATTGGTCGTTTGACGATCGAATCGAAAAATAAGCAATCTGTCAATTTCTGATGATGGAGATGCTGGTGTGGATTGGAGGGGGAGAGAGAGGGTCCGGAAGGCCAGCTGGATCCATCAATATATACCGGTACAGGCACAGGCGAGGGCCCGCATCGAGATGGCTCATGGCGAAACCCCTCTTTTGGTGGGCATCACGTCCAATGTCTCGCAGGGATCAGGCGGCTTGAAACAGACGGTAAGCTGATCATGCCACATGCTTACGAGTACTCTGGGCAAGAGGTACGACTCAGTACTCGTACATGCTCGTCCAGCCGGCCTCTCGACAATTCCCGTCTCGCTTGAGCGTTGCTGCCTCTCCTCGTACGAGTACGTACGAGTACGAGTACTCACTCGAGTGACCGTCGTGTCTCGATGCGCCCGTGGAGTAGCATCCATGCACACCAGCACCACGGAGACGCCGTATGGCTGGCCGTGGCGCAGCTGCGAGTGACTGACGCACCATCACCGAGCGGGTTCGGGGGCTGCTGCTGCTTCTCCTCCTCCTGCTGCTGCTGCTGCTGGGGGCCGCGGCTGGGCGAGGATGGCGCGGTGGGGGTTGACGTGATGCGAAGGGATCCATGGCTCCTTGGCCGGCGATGCCCTGATGATCTCGGCCCTTGGCGAGCAGCTCGAGTCTCTAGAGGATCGGCCAAGCACGGCTTCCCGAACCCCGCCCGCGCGAGTGCCTGTTGCTTCTTCTTGCTCTCTCTCGTATTCCGTGCGCTGGAGTACTTGGTAAAGACAGACATAAGGTACGGAGTGTTCGCAGCTGGGCGAGCACAAGATGGAGTCGTGACTCGAGCATGGAGCGTGCGCCTCGTGCGCCACCTTCCGGCGGTCTTGTGGCAGCGGGGAACTCGATCATGGGCTGCTCAGCCACGCTTCTGGCTCGGTCCAGCTCCTTCTCCTCCCTCGGCACGCAGTGAGCACCGTCGCCCGGCCAGCCTCCGCCAAGGATTGTCCTTGTCTCGATCTGACGGGCCCGGCGACTCGACACGATTCGACTCGACACGATTCGACTCGACTGACTCCATCCAGGTACGTCATTGCCGGAGTGCGGAGGGGCGGGCACACGGGCGCCAGAGCAGTCCGGGCGGAGATGGTGCAATGGCCATCCCGGCGACGCATCTTCTTGATTTCTGGACTCGGCGATACAGGTACTTGTCCATCGCCGATCCACGATCCCGAGCTCTGGGCCCTTGGCATGAGTGTATGTAGACGAGAAGATGGGGATCAGAAAAACCTCAGATAGTACGGAGTACGAGTAGGCATGTTGAATCTTGATCGCGCCCGTGCAGCCAGATGCGATGCGAATCTAGGGCATGGCCGGCCAGAATGTCGTCTCAGCATCCAGCAGCTCCCTCCACTTGACCATCGCCCTCTCCAGGATCTCGCTTGCCGCGCCCTCGCCGCTGCGACGCATCTCCTCCCTCACGGCGTCGTCCAGGATCTCGCCCAGCACGTCCACGAACTCGACGAACTCTGCGCTCGTCCAATTCGGGATGAACTCCCGTCGGAGCGCGCCCCCATCGAGGTCCTGCGCCTCGCTCGATGCAGCTTCAGAACGATGCTGCTGCTGCTGTGCGCGGGCTGCCCCCGTCCAGGCCTCGAGGTAGCACTTCTCCGTCCCCCATAGGACGACCGCGAACTCCAGCCACGGCAATCCCGTTCCCGTCCCTGCTCCCGTTGCCTGGCGATGATCTCCCGTGTGCTGTTGCTGCTGCTGCGGCGGCGGCGCGAGGCCATCGAAGAGCGCCTCGAAGCGGACAAGACCTTCTAGTTTCGCGGCGGCCGGGACGTGCCCCGCATCGTCGGTTGGGAGGTTGATCTCGATGCCGTAGCGCCTCGCCGTGTCGACGAAGAAGGCCTCCTCGCGATGGATGTTGACCAGCGCGTCGATCAGCCACTTTAGCAGCCTCTCGTTCGGCGTTGCCTTTGGAGCGACCGGGCCGAGAACAGCATCGGCAGCGGGAGCGGGAGGAACGGCAACGGGCAGCGCCAGGAGACTCAGCTGGCGGCCGATGGCGCGGATGTAAGCGTGGATGTAGAGCCGGTCGTTGGCGAGCCACGTCCCGAGAAGGGACTTGGGCACCTGGCCCTGCGCGGCGCGGGAGAGGAAGGCCGACTGAGTGGCCTGGGAGAAGGCGGACGGGGCGGAGGCGAGAAGGGCCCGGGTGAGCGAGAAGGCCATGCTTGCTGCTGCTGCTGCTGCTGCTGCTGCTGCTGCTGCTTCTCCTTCTTCTTCTTCTTCTTCTTCTTCTTCTTTCCCTTTCGATTGTGAACGCGGAGAATCCCGAATTGGCGTAGAGAAAAGGTTGAGGTGAGAGGTGAGGATGGAGATGGACAATTAATCATCCCGCGTCGGGGCGAGTCGAAATAAACATTGAATTGATTGATGCCAGACACTCCAATTGCTGCGTCACGTGGAACCTCAAGTCACAGCACGTCTTGGAAGCCACCCAAATGGCATGATATTGAGCATCGCGAGAACAACTTTGCGTGAACAACTTTGAACTTGTCTATGTATTTATTCATTCTCTCGATCAAGTCATTATAGCAGCAGCAGCAAGCCAGATACATATATATCGCATCATTACCCGTTCTAGTCTATACCCTTGAACCCAGTTTCCGTTCCCCATTCGAGAAACCAAAGGGCCATGCGCCTCGCCTCGCTTCGCAACGCTTCGCAACGCTCATGCTCGCGCGCTCTCCCGTCTAGTTCTCCAGGCCGGGGACGACAATCCCATATCTCTCGTAGGGAAACCCCTCCAGCGTCTCGAGGTACTCGGCCCATCCATCGCCGGGCTCCCCGAGCCGGTGCTCCTCCACCTCGAGCGGCTCCCCCGTCCGCCCAGCCAGGACGTCGTCCTCGCGGCCCGCAAACTCCTCCTTGAGCTTGGGGTGGGGGCACCAGACGACGCGCATCCCCGCGCGGCGCCCGGCCTCGACGCCCGTGACCGAGTCCTCGAAGACGAGGCACTCCGCGGGCGCGATGGCGGGCTCGCCGTCGGGCAGGGAGTCGTTGATGGTCTTGAGCGCGAGCAGGAAGATGTCCGGCATGGGCTTGCCCCTGCCGGCCTGGAGGCGCGCGTCGTCGCCGAGCACGCGCCGGTGCGGCGGGAAGGCGGCGAAGAGGTCCGGCAGGTGGGTCGTCTTGAGCCGGAAGTTGGCCTCGTGCGAGCTCGTCGCCAGCGCGACGTGCACGCCGGGCGCGGCGCCCAGGCCGGCCAGCAGCGCGGGGACGCCAGGGAGCGGGCGCGCCGAGGGGAACACCTCCCGCTGCAGCGCCGAGTTCTCGGCGACGTAGGCCTCGGCGGAGATGGGAAGGCCGGCCCACTCGTGGAAGATGCGCGTGGACTCGGGGCCCGGGCGGCCCTGCAGCTTGGCCTTGATGGACCACGGCATGGGCGGCTTGCCGTACTTGGCGAGGATCACGTTGACGCAGTGCGTGTACAGGTCCTCGGTGTCGAGCAGGAGGCCGTCCATGTCGAAGAGACAGGCCCTCACGGGGGGGAAGCTGCGAGGTGAGTCAGTGAGTGTATCAATAAGACTGGGCCCGACGACCAAAAGAAGAAGAGAGGGGGGGGGGGGCACCGACCTGGGAGTCGCAATTTGTTCACCCATTTTGGCTGAAGGAGAAACGATGAGAGTGGACAATGAGAGCAAGGATGAGATAAGACGAGATGAGACTCAGTTGCTGTCCTCTGATGGAGATGGCAAAGAGGACGACGGGCCGATTTATAGTAGTAGTAGTATTGAGTCGGCGATTCGGGGCACCGGTAGAGTCGTTGGAGTTCAGTGTGGGCCTCAGAAGCCAAGCATCCCATCAACCAAGGGTTTCCAATCGTCGTCCGCCCTCCAGCTCTCTTCTTTGTTCTCTGCCTCTCCTCGAGTCCCTTCGTTGCTTTGCGCCGTGATGCTCGGGCAATGACGCATGGATGGATTCAGACTGGAATCCGAGAAGCACCGTGTCCAAGTCCGTGCTGATTAAAAAAACAACAAAAAGAAGAGAGAGATCGCCAAGCTCTCCAGGATTCTCAGCGATATCTCTCCGTCAACCAAACACAAAGAAGTCACTCGTTCCCGTGAAACACCAGGCCATGGGGCAACCCTGGTTCAGATGGAATCCGTGCATTTTTATTTTTTTTTTCTTTCCGAATCGAATCGGGACGAGACTTGCTTGCTTAGTCATCGCATCGACGACCTCGCTGATGTAATCGATCCCGCGACTCTCGCCTCGAGCATCACTCGAATTATCGATCCAGCCTCCTCCATCGCCTCTTGGCCTGCTCTGGGTTTGCAAAGGCCATGGCTCCCGGGGATGATTCACAAGTCGAGGTCGTTGAAAGGAAGGACGTGGCGGAGGTTCAAGGGCCGGAAGTGACATTCTCGCCAGAGGAAGAAGCCGTACGCCTCCCTCCCCCTCACCCCCCTCTCATCCCCCCCTCTCATCCCCCCCTCTCATCCCTCATGGATGCATCTTCCAATCTCACTCATGCCCCTCTATCACAGCATCCCCTTGCTTGATTTTCCTTTCATAGGTGATCTTCCTCGTGCGGCCACTCATCCGACCACTGGTCCCTGCTCTTCATCTCATCCCACATCCGATCAACTGGTCCCTGCCCCCCCCCCCCCACCTCCCCCTCCCCTCCCCCCCCCCCCCCCCCCCCTCCTCTTCTCCCACCACCTTCCTGGTCTGGTTCATGACCCAACGACATA
>NIGB01000005.1:1488506-1506956 GCA_003055145.1 Escovopsis weberi
GGGGGGGCAGAGAATTGCATTTGAGATGACGAGATGACGAGAGAGGAAAAGAAATAATCAGAGATCCGCCTGCTAGATCCGTATGCTATTGATATGCAGCGAAGGAATAAACAAGAGAAAAAAAGTTAATGATAAGAGTACAATGATGTTGCTTGGCTGGGGGGCTCGTACCATCCTTGATATGGATGCTTCGCATCATGAAACGATGCATGTAGGAAAGCCTGCTTCTCCCCGGGGACGTCCAGAGACACCGGCATGCCGATCAGCCCCCCCGCGTCCTGCCGCGTCGTCGGATGTCCCATCATGTCCTGCACGCCCGTCTCCGTCTTGAACCGGAACTGGATACTCTCGCCCTGCTGGCCGTGATGCGGTTCCCCCGCGTCCCAGCCCCAGGATGTCTTGAGTTCCCTCTCCACGTCCTCCGAGATCCACCCGCTCTCGTCGTGCATCCTGCGCAGGACCTGCAGCACCTCCATCTGCTCGCCGTGGTCGACCAGCACCTTGGACGCGATGATGAGCGATCGCACCGACAGGAACGCCAGGCCTCCCCCGCCCGCGCCCCGCCTCTCCTCTGTGTGCGCCACGAGCCCGCAGACCTCGTGGGCGTGATGGATCTGGAGCGCCCTCATCTCCTCCGTCACGATTTCCTGCTCCATCGGATTGGTTTGCGTGAGTATGCACTGCGCTGTATGGTACAAGAGACGACCCAGAACGGCTTCGCGCTTTGGGAGCCTATGTGGCTCATGAGTTTATGCAACATAGAGAAATGAACGAATAAGAAATAATAGTGTGCTCTGGAGCAGACAGCAGCAGGCCAAATCATGACAGTGGGCAGCAGGGGTTTGGAGGATGTAGGCAAGAGACAGACGGCACGGGGGGATTGGAGCACTCACCAGACTTTGGGGAACAAGGAGGTGGAAGACGTCTGCCCACGATTCAGGTACCCCAGAGGATGCATCGTCCTCGGACACCTGTCGTTCCATCTGTCGCACAGGTGCTTCAGGTTCCTCCACTCCGGCAGGCGGTACTCGAGCCTCATCTTCTCCCCGCTGAGCTCGGTCCCCCCAAACATTCCTGCAAATGTCTGGAAGTCGGCGACCCTGGCGAGTATGTAGATCATCCGCTGTATCCAAGTCTCCTCCTCTCCGACGCATGCGTCTTCGTCCATCTCGACGTCGCTCATCCAGCCCATATCCAGGCCCCACTCGCTCGGTGGCAGGCTCACCGCGCAGTCGGACTCCAGGGAGCTTAAGACCTCGAGGTAGATATTGAGCCAGAAGCATGCCAAGCCCAGGCCCGTGCTGTTCGCGTCCCATCCGCAGTCCCGGATCATCAGGACCCTCGCGCCCGAGACGTGGCTCATCCGGCGGCACGTCTTCTTTGACATGCGCTCGCACACCTTGAGTATCACCGCGGCCGCCGCGCATTCGGTCGTGTCCCTCTCCGGGTTCTCGAGATTCCTAAGCAGCTGCGTCGTGGCCGTGTTGTAGTAGAACTGCGCCGTGTGGATCTTGTCGGCGTCCTGCATGGACAGGTGGCGGACCCCGCAGGCCAGCAGGGAATTCAAAAGCATCGGCGACTTGAGGGCCCGGTAGGGGATGGTATGGCTGAAATGTTTCTCCCTGTCGAACGAGTCCATCCACACGGCGACGTGCTCCACAAAGACCTGCATGTAGCCGACCTCGTCGGCTGTCCGGAGGAACTCTCTCTCGCCTGTGGCCGGTTTCGACATCAAAGGAAGCGTTGCGTCGTCGTCGCCGCCACGATCTGCCCCCTTGTTGGCCGGCTTGAGGGAACCCCTTGGGTCTCGAACAATGATGTAGCGAGCGGGCTTGAGCACGTCCTTGACCTCTTTCAAAGCTACAGCCGTGCCAAACAGTCCCTGGGGGTCCCCGAATCTCTTTGTCACTCCCGGAAACTTCTCCATCTGCGGTGACTCATTATACTGCCAGGACAAGTAGTGTGGAAACGCTGCAGTGTTGGGAAACATGACATAGCTGGATTGCTCGGTGGAGTCTGTCCAGCCCACGGTCCGCACTTGGTTCGGTGAGCTGAGCCGGCTCTCGGGATAACTCTTGGCCATGCTTGAGGGGCTGCTCATCGCTGGGGAATATTTCAGCTCAGGCGAATCGTCGTGGGTCAACCGAGCTTGCACCTCGGGAGGTGACAGCGGAAGGGGGACGCATTGATAATGATTTTGCTGATGGAAAGCGGCCTGGAGCTTGGGCTTCCGTTTGCTTCTCGCAGTTCTCTCAATCGCAGCATACCTTTCAAGGCCACCGCGGTATTCTGAGGCAACGTGACGGGACTCGTCCTGAAATTCGACTGTGCTCTGAGGTGATTAGGAACTGTCTTGTTTCGGAAAAGCTTGGAAGCGAAAGAGGGGAATCAGAAATACCGGCCCAGGAGTGTGATCGAGGCGCGTGGGGGGGGGCATGGACTTGTGTGTGGGTATCGAGGAAGTTAAGTCGAATGCCACGTTTGCATGATCGGCTGCCCTTTCGACAGTTCATGCAATTCGGTAAAGTCTCATCGCACTTGAGGTGCCGCTCCCGACATGTCAGGCAGCCCGTACGCACTCGCTTTGGTTTGATCGTGCCAGGCATCGCGGCAGTGGTGGCCAGCTTCGGGCTCAGTCTCGTCATCGTCCCAAGTTGTGATGGGGATCTTTAGATTCTTTGGACAAGGGTAAGCGTCGCCAAACTCAAAGGCATGCCTGCTGTATCCAAGATTTGCTCTTCGGTTTCGCAAAAGAACGTAATCACCCGGAAGGAATCGGCGTGGGTGACCTGAGCAGTGATATTGAGAGTACAAAGCGCGGCAGTCTTCTGTTGGGATGGGCCCAGGCAGAATCAGGAATGATGAAGTGGGAGATCTCGCTGACCTCGCCCGATGATGTGCTGAAGAGCGAGTTCCTCGAATGAGGCATCGGAAGATTTTGTTGAGCGTTGACCAAGCCTCGGCGATATTATATCGCTATACCGCTAGATCGAGTGGGATCGGTCTCTCAGGTTGCTCAATGACGACTTGGCATGCGTGCTCTCGTGCGAGCAGACTTCTGCCTGTAAGATGGTGAAAAGAAGATCGACCCAACGTCGACTCCAGACGTCATCAAGCACAGGCGCTACTCTCGTGCAACTTGTTTCCCTCACGATCGTTTCGCGCTCACCAACCCCAGGTGGTGTTGAGAGGAGTGCGCCCCTGATTTGACGATAACAGCCCTCGGGACGGACGAATCTCGTGGTGGAGTGTCCACAGAGAACCACTCACAGCTGCATCCAGCAAACCTCGGTCGCGTCCACAGATCCTCGAGGAGTCAATGTATTTCTGGAGAAGGATGCTGGTCAGCACTCGTGGATCAAGTCGAAGATCGGACCTCTGCTGCATAAAGTAGGAGGGGATGTGAGGGGGAATCCTGACGCAGTCATCAAGGAAAAGGTCGTTCGGCAGCTTTTAAACATGTGTCGACCACCAGCCAAAGACAAGTCTCCGGGTCCAGGGAATGGGCAATGCAAGTTGCTTTATTGCCCGAGGTGTCCTGCAGGCTCGGACGAATAGGAATCGAATGCTGGAGATGCAAGGCCGGAAGACGACTTCAAGCGCCAGGCCGAACAGCAGAAAAAAGCATGCCCGGATATTTGAAACGCTGATGTGGCTGGAGAGGATACGCCAGAGTGAAAAGCGCGCGAACAAGGTCGCCTTCCCTATCGGGGAGGCATCAAGGACCGAAAAGGGGAGAGAGTCGTTCGACCCCAGGACATGATCAAGAATCACTCTCACCCTGTCGAGAGATCCAGCTCATGCATGGTCTCACCAGACTTCTAGGCCTTTGTTAGGCGATCAGGGCTTGAGACAGCCTTGATGCGAGCCCTTCCCCCCTCCCCCCCCCCCATTTCCTCAGTTCGGGTTCGGGTAAGGGTGCTGGCCGCCGCCGCCGCCACCACCAGCACCAACAACGACAACGACGATGTTCTCGCGCTCAACAGGCGCCGGCGGTCCATTAAGATGGCTCAAGATGAAAACGCACTTGGCCAGCACATGCGTGCTAAAATTTTCTGTCGCCGTTTGGAATCACTGGTGCGGCGTGAGAGACGAAGAAGGCTGTTGTTGTTGGATGATGGACATATAACACATATCGCAACGCGGAGGGTTTGTTTCAAGCTCTGACACAAATCTTCAGCAGAAGCCTGTTGGCTATGTGGGAGGGTTCTGAATGAAAAGGAAATTTCATGAAGATTCTTGGCGCGCCTCACCATGCCGGTGTCACTCCTAGCCTCAGGGAGATGATGATTTGGAAGCGCATTCGTACAACACAGATCATCACGGGAAGTGAGGATGTTGCTCGAGGTCAAAGTGCGTACGAGTATGAGTGCGTGCGTGCGTAGGTGTCTGTTACAGAGTGAGCATTTTGAGAGAGCCATAGCAATAGATGCGCCTTACCTGGAAGCGGTCTGTCTCGAACTTCAGCCGAACACCTGCTGACAGCGAGCTTGGCCCAAGATGAAGGGTAGCCTGAGACAGAAGCCGATCAATAGGATCAAGGAGACCCCAATACCAACAGGCAAGTGCATGCCCTGCTATCATCTGGCCTGAGTAGTACGGCCCATGCAATGTTGGGTCACACAGGGCAGACCAACAACATGAGAAGCGTCCACTCGGAGAACACCAGGATCGATCTGTGCCTGCCATTATCTCGTACATATGTACCGGAGAATGGCAGTGGAGAGCGCAACCATGGTTGGCGAAAAGAATGAGATGCAGATGACTCGGACGCTGGTCGAGCTGGGGATGTCAAGCGGAGCCTCGCTATGTGTTGGCCGTTGAGAACTTGTGCGGAGAGAGAGGCGGGAGAGCCCAACGACCACCAGGTTCTGGTACCGGAGCTGTGGGTGTATTGTAGCGTGGTGTTACCGAGCTAAACGCGAGGTCGTAGCAAGAAGAGAGTGGAGAGAGGGCAGCATCTCATATGCCCACGACACCTCGCCTTGAGCAAGGGGCTTTTTGGGTAGCGACCCGTCGTCCCCCGCTTTGACCGCGCGTGCCGTCGGAACGCCCTCGCACAAGATTGGCTACCAGATGCGGAGAATGAGCGTGGGAGGGCATCGGGATACAGCATGAGAAGGATTCACATGCTCATCCAGTGGTCCGCATCCGCCTGGCGCGGACCTGGTGCCAGAGAATCTCGTCGCTGACCTCGTTGCAGCACTTTGTAGATGAGCGCCCGTCTCCTTGCGAACCACGATATGGACCGCCGATAGAACGAGCGAGCCTGGGCGGACTCACACTAGGTAGCGAGAGCATGTTGTTCATCTTCGATCACGGATGGAGAAGAACAGATCCCGCACAAAGTGTGTCACCTTGCTGTGTGATCTCGACCACGTAACACCGTGCCTTGACCCCTCAACTCTTCCTACCACTCAGTCGAAGAAGCGGAAGGGACGCGTGCCGGCAATGAAACGAGGGGACGTGGACAGATCGAGATAGAGGACCGTCACGATGGGACCGAGTCGATGAGGCAAGCAGCACGAGACCCCTCCTCCCCCCCCCCCCCTTCTTTCTTCTCCCCCGGGAGTGTTTCTGGGGCCGCGCAAGCCAAACGTTTTCCTACCAAACGGAAGGGCGACGACCGGCAAGGGCATGTAGCCATCAGGGCGAAAATAGATGAGGCAAACCACCAGGAGCGGCAGCATTCGTCGTCTGCAGAGGAAGTCGTGTCACCCATTCAGATGCCTTTCTAGGGCGGACGGCAGCTCTGAAAGGTCTCTCCCCTCCCCCCGGTCGACTCCTTGGCTCTTGACAATGTGTGTCTCGGCTACAGAACAGGACACACTGTCGTAGAACTCGCGGGACTCCAATGGAAGCGGTGTGCTCGGGCTGCCAATCGCTTGTTGCGGTCCAAGAGAAAGCTCTGGCTGTTGACACTCGCCAGAAGAGCAGTGTGCGTCCGGGGCGTCACACGGCATCCAAAAGCGGCCGGCCCGTGGAGCCGTCAACCAACAGGCCCTTGTATGTTGGGTGCCAGAGGAGGGGCTGCCATTGCGTCGAGCGTCGATGACTGACTGGCTGACTGACTGACTGACTGACGGGCGACCATGCGTCGCAACGGAGAGGATGCCCAGAAGCAGTCAAGGCGTCGATCCCAGCACGTCGATTCGAGGACATCAAGGACGAACGACGACGAGGAGGGACAGGAGGAGGAGGATGAGGAGGAGGAGGAGGAGGACTCGGGCTCTCACTTGATCTCTGTCACGTGATAAATTCGAGGGCATGATATCCGAGACACTCTGAGGTGATCAC
This sequence comes from Escovopsis weberi, assembly GCA_003055145.1. NCBI lineage: Eukaryota > Fungi > Ascomycota > Sordariomycetes > Hypocreales > Hypocreaceae > Escovopsis > Escovopsis weberi. The sequence goes on from NIGB01000005.1 coordinate 1,494,804, forward strand.
AGTGCGACTTGGACAGTGCATATTGCCCATCAGGCACGGAGCATCGCATTGATGGCCTCGACGACGTTTTGGATGCATCGTTTGCTGTCGAACGTCGATGACGACCCCCCCTCCACCACGGCGACGTTCCTGGAGAGATGGCGACCTGATTGGATCACCGGTATTGTCAATTGGGTGCCCTCCCTCTGTTTTTGTTCCGCTCTGTTCCGTGTGCCATGAGTAGCATGCATCGTCGACCATGGCGGAATCTGCACCAGCCCCGAAGACCATCCTGCGCGGCCACAAGGCCCAGGTCCATGCAGCCGCCTTCGTCCGGGGCAACGAGCGCCTGCTGACGGGCGACGCCGACGGCTTCGTCGTCCTCTGGGACCTCACCATCATGCGGCCCCGGGCCGTCTGGAGGGCTCACGAAAATGCAATCCTCGGTCTCCGCGGCTGGGGCCAGGACAAGGTCATCACGTAAGTTACACCCGGGAATTCAGAAGGAGGGGGAGGGAAAGGAGTGGGCTGGAAGTGGAGGAGGGGGAAATGCGATTGGGGGGGGATCGGAAAATTCGGAGGGGCAAGGAGAGAGGGGGGGCATGGCGCGAAGTCGTCGCCAGTCCCGACAAACTCCCATGCCGTGGATGATGCTGACCTCGAGCTCTGTGCAGGCACGGCAGGGACCACAGGCTCGTTGTTTGGAAGCTTGGCGTACGGGACGAGGAGGGCATGAGCGTCGCCCTACCTCTGGAAGACGTGCCGGAGCCCCGGCTGCAGCCCTGGATCCTCCACATCCTCGAGGTCAACACCATGAACTTCTGCTCCTTTGCCGCTTGCCCCAGGAGTTGCGGCAAGGGCGACATCGACATCGACTCTGCGTCCGAAATCTTGGTAGCCGTGCCAAACACGTTGGCCTCAGAGGCTGTAGGTCTTCGCTGGCAGATTCCCGTCCCGGCTCCCCTGGCGTCGTGGTTTCTCCCTTCTTCCTCACGGGGAAAAGACGTGGCTGATTGGCCTGAGACAGATTGATGTTTGGTCCCTCCCCAGCCAATCCAGGGTTTACACGATCCGGCCGGGCCACAAGAATGGGATGGCGATGAGCCTATCCCTCCTTCACCACCAGGGGGTCTTGACCCTCCTCTGCGCGTTCGAGAACGGATTCGCCTCGGTGCATCGCCTGGAGGATGATGGTTCGTGGACCATGACTTATCGCTCTCAGGCTCACTCCCAGCCCATCTTGTCTGTGGATGTCGGGCCTGAGTGTGCGTATTTCCTCACTTCTTCCGCAGACTCTCTCATCGCGAAGCACCCCATTCCTGCGGCAAAACAAGAGGTTTTCTTGGACGCCCCATCCGCCTCGATCAGCTCTGACGAACGGGTCGTCGAGATTGTGGATGACGAAAGTCCGACTCTGCAGCAAGATAGACCGGCAAGCAGGAAACTCAAGGCATGGGAGCATCCCCTGAAAGTGGTCAACACCAAACACTCGGGGCAGCAGAGCCTCAAGGTCCGCTCCGACGGCAAAATCTTCGCCACAGCCGGCTGGGACTCGAAAGTCAGAGTCTATTCGGCAAAGTCACTCAAAGAATTAGCCGTTCTTCAATGGCACAAGGTCGGGGCCTACGCCATCGCTTTTTCTGCGATTCAAGGGCAAGCCAGTCCTCCTACTTCAGCCACCAGCACAGCTGAAGCATCCTCAAACAGCATCATTCGAGCGGGCATGACGAGCGTCAGGGATCGCAGAATACAATTGGCCAAGACGGCGCATTGGATTGCCGCAGGAGCCAAAGATGGCAATGTCAGCCTATGGGATATTTATTGAAAACGCTGCGATGGGTTGAGATCCCCATCCATCTCTTTCGCCGGAGGTTTTGTCGCTGGAAGAGAAAGAGAAAAAAAAAACAATCACTCCACCAAAAGACTTCCCTTCTCTTTCAGAAACAATGCGTCCCGTCCAAGGTCAACGCTCAGGCCGACAATTCGCACCTCTGAATGTGGCTATTGTCGAGTCGAGGTCCTCCTTTTGATCTTGCCCCTTGGTCAAGAGAGCTCTCGAATCAATCCCCGGGGGCCTGATTGCCACTGCACCCACCGGGTCCCAAGTCATCGAATGAAACTGGCCTCATGCCATGGAATGCTGTGGCCCTGGGGCCAGCGATTGATCTTCTCGGAGAGATATCATCTGATATTTCCGAAGAGCCGTTGTCGATGATTAACGGAGGGCAATCGTCGGGAATTGTCGAAGAGCGATTGTCAAATCTCCTCGAAGAGCCATGGCGTGATCTTCGATAGCCATTGCGTGCTCCTCTCAAAGATTCCCGGGGAGATGCATGCATTCGGCGAGGGGTCGGTCCATCCAAAGGGCCATCGAACGGCAGAATCCTGGATCCAGAGGGCAGTGCAGGCCTACCTGTAAGCCCAGTGGCCAAAGGAATCCCAGCACCACCCCTCGATCCCGACGTCATCACTGGAGCGATTGTCAGTGAAGGCACTAATTCCTCTTGGCTGGCATCGAGATGCAAACTCACGAATCGATACCACGAGACTGTCAAGTCTCCTGGAAATCATATCGATCTGATCTTCCAAGAGGGCAACCTTTGTAAGCACCGTCCGAGAAACGACATTCGTCTCCTTCATTTCGGCGCCAAAGACATCGAATCTGGACTTAATAATGTTCAAGTGAGCATTCAGTAGGGATACCAGGTCATTTGTCGACGGCCGGCGGCGACGTTCCCCCACGCCCCGATCGGCGTCGGCGTTGGTTGGCATGATGGCAATGTTCTCAAGGGCACGGCGGTTCTTGCTGGACCAAATCGCGGCGAGCTTTCAGAAAACACAAAGAAAGCTGGAGATGATAAGGAGGTTTGCGACTCGGTGGTTTCTAATGAGAACACAACATCAACATTTGATTTCCTCTCTCTGCTGCCATCAGTCGAATTTCGTTCTGTCTCTGCAGAAGGGCCTGCTCGTCCTACACACCTTCCACCTTTGCTTGAGCTCTTCCAATGAGATGGACAACATTGAAGCCCGGGAGACGGGAAGAGCTCCTGGATGTTCACACATGACTGACGCAATTCCTGTGCTGGGTCTCTAAGTTCTTGCCATGACATCTGAGGCACTCTGCCGGTTGCCCGGGCTGCCAAAGCTCCTTGTGGTTGGAATGGGCAGAGGGATCTCTTGGATGAGCAGGAGCAGACAGATCATCAATACCAGGTATCCTTTCTGCTCTCCATCACCCACCCGAGGCCCATCAAGAGACCAAAGAATCAGCAAGCTGAGCGAATGTTCATCGTTCATTGCAGCCATGGACGTCGTCGTCCTGCCACGGATGCTGACTAAGCCAGGCCCTTGGACACCAAAAAAGTCGTGATGGCGGATCAATCAATCAATCATCAGAGCCGACATTGAACCATTGATGGATGGATCTAGATCGTCCCCAAAACTCCGCAGCAGAAACGATCACGAGAAGAAGGCTTTTCACGGCGCTCGGCGATGGCTCATCGAAGCTTCCACGTCCATTGAAGCCCGCCGCTCTTGAACGAACGCCGAAATCATCATCATCAGCAGCAGCAGCAGCATCAGCATCAGCATCTTCTTCCTCGTCCTCGATTTCGCATCGATCGCTGCTGCGCCGGCAGCAGACGTCCCAGAACCACCGAACCATGCTGTTCCGCCCCTCGAGCGCGCGGCTCCTCGCGTGCCCGACCACGCCGACCCGATCGATGCGGGCGCCCGTCGAGCGGATCGCGTCGTCGCCGATCCGGGTCCTGCGCACGGTCGACCGGGTGCGCGAGTGGCGCCGGCCGCTGGCCGCCGAGTACCGCAGCGTCGGGCTGGTGCCGACGATGGGCGCGCTGCACGAGGGCCACCTGTCGCTGATCCGGGCAGCGGCGCGCGAGAACCACCACGTGGTGGTGAGCGTGTACGTGAACCCGGCGCAGTTCGGGGTGTCCGAGGACCTGGCGTCGTACCCGGCGACGTGGGACGCGGACGCGGCGGCGCTCGCGCGGCTGGACCGCGAGCTCGCCGACGACGGGGCCAACCTGGGCCGCGTGTCGGCCGTCTTCGCGCCCGCGACGGCGGACATGTACCCGGCGGGGTTCCCCGGGCAGGAGGTGCGCAGCAAGGGCAGCTTCGTGACCATCACGCCCGTCGGCGAGGTGCTCGAGGGCGCGAGCCGGCCGACCTTCTTCCGCGGCGTCGCGACCGTGTGCATGAAGCTCTTCAACATCGTGCAGCCGGACAGGGTCTATTTCGGGCAGAAGGACGTCCAGCAGACCGTCGTCGTCCGCCGCATGGTCGCCGACCTCATGGTGCCCACCGAGGTCGTCGTGTGCCCCACCGAGCGCGAGGCCGACGGGCTCGCCCTCAGCTCCCGCAACGTCTACCTCGGGCCGCGCCGCCGCCGCGTCGCCACCGTCCTCAGCAGGGCCCTGAGGGCCGCCGAGGCCGCGTACCGCGACGGCGGCCATCTGCGCCGCCAGGACATCCTCGCCCCGGCGGAGCGCGTCGCCGCCGACGTGCTGCGCGCGCAGATGGAACTCGGGCCGCAGGAGCGCGCTCGTTTCGAGGTCGACTACATCTCGCTGGCGGACCCGGACACGATGCAGGAGGTCGACGCCGTGGACGCCGAGCGCGGGGCAATTCTCAGCGGCGCGGTCAAGATGCTGCCCGTGGAGCATCCTCAGGAGGGCGAGGACCTCGGCCACTCGGGAGGGCCCGCGGTCCGGTTGATCGACAATATCATCCTTGCCCCCAAGAGCAAGGAAACATGAAGGACAATATATCCAGCTCAAATGATGAAGGCATTCCTCGGCAACAGAGATTTTGTGGTTTCTGGTTTCGCAACCCATGCATGGCAAGATATTGTACAAGGATATATATACATATATAGATATACACAACGATAGGGAAAGATGCGACGGCATGCTCGACTTCACAGATTCGCTCTCCCCTGAAGTTTCCTCCTCCTCCTAAAATCGGTGACGCTCTGGTTCAGCGAGTCCTGCTCCTCCTTGCTCAGCCTGCTAGGCACCTTGACCTTTCCCCTGCTCTCGGCCTCCTCCGCCTCGGCGAATAGCTTCTTGCCCAGCTCGTCCGTCAGCCTCAGCACGCGGCCGCTGACGGTGGCGCCGTCGCGCCTGTTCTTGCCTTCGCGGCGGGACCCGGCGATCTTCTCGGTGAAGTCCCACAGCTTGCCCTCGGCCAGGAGGGCGCCGGTCTCGGGGTCCCGGGAGGGCCGCCACGTGGGGTCGATCTGGATCCGGGGGGGGATCTTGGAGTCCTTGGACCGGACGACGTTGATGATGTGCTCTTGCTCGAAGCGGATGTACGAGTTCCTGAGCGTTTCCTTGTTGACGGCCTCGAAGTAGGAGAGGTCGCCCTGGTGGTAGAGGGTCTTGCCGAGCTGGTGTTCTGGGGTCAGCATGATTTTCTCAGGAGGCGAATCCTGTGATTTTCTTTTTGAAAAATAATTCCCTGAACTTACCAGCTGCGCATTCTTTTGGGCCTTGGTCTCCTGTATCCAGATGTCGCCGTCCTTGTCGAGCGGTGGCGTCAGGCCCAGGAGGGACACGGCAGCGAGCCAGCTAGCCTCGATGAAGGGCCAGATGAGGAAGCAGTAGAAGTCGTAGTTCTCCCGCCCAGCCCGTCTCTCCTCTTCCGACAGGCCGATGGCGGTGATGTTGCCTTGGTCGTCGCGCTCGAGATGCACCACGCGATCCGCTTCCAGGCCGCGGAGGGTGGTGTCCAAGTTGGCGACGAGGCCGGCGCTGGAGAAGATGAACTCGCCGCGGAATAGGGACGACAGGAACGAGACCTGGTCCCTGAGCTCGTCGTACAAGATGTCCTGTATGGCGGGGCCGCCGCCGCGCTTGACGCGGGTGTACATGGCGACGCTGACGATGGCCTCGTAGATGAAGAGGTGGATCGTCATGTTGCGGTAGAAGGAGAGCTGGAAGCGGTCCACGGCGAAGTAGGTGGGCTCCGCGAGGCCGTCGACGACGCCGACGAGGTCCTTGCCGAGGACGTCGAGGCCGCGCTCGACGATCTCGGCGAGCGGCGCGTTGCCGAAGTGGGCGACGCGGCCGCCCTTTGCGCGGATGCGGCAGGTGAGCCAGTCCACGCGCCGCACAAGCTCCTCCCTGCCGACGCCGCGTCCGCGAAGGGTTAGGAGGACGGTGCCGATGAGCGCGGTGGGCATGACGACCGAGACGGCGTTGATGTTGCCGAGGACCTTGTAGCCCAGGGTGCGCAGGATCTTCTCCCGGACGACCTTGACCTCGGGATTGTGCTGGTCTGTGCCCAGCGAGGCGGGCACGCTGGACATCCTCGAGAGCTGCTCGTCGACAAACTTCCTCATGCTCCAAGGCTCGTGGAAGCGGACGTCGACCCTCCCGAGCCGGAGGGAGAGGACCGACGAGCCGTTGGTGAGGAAATCGGCCAGGTTCTCCTTCTTCTTGGGGATGCCGAGAAGCTCAGTGACGTAGCCCTCCGTCTCGATGACCTTGTCGTACTGGACGCTGACGGGGCAGATGATGGTGTCCTTGACCCGGCCGGAGAGGATGCTGTCGAGGATGAAGTTGAGGATGCCGAACTTGGGGGGCAGCAGCTTGCCGGTGCGCGAGCGGCCGCCCTCGATGAAGCACTCGAGGTTGTAGCCCTCCTGGAGCATCGTGTCGATGTAGGCCTGCACGAGCGTGCTGTACAGGACGTCGTCGCCGAAGGACCTCCGGATCCACATGGCCCCCGCGTACTGCAGAAAGGGGCCGACGATGGGAAAGTTGAGGTTGTCCCCGGCCACGACGACCGGCAGGGTGAGGCCGAGGCGGTAGCAGAGCACCTGGAGGGCGACGTAGTCGACGTGGGACCTGTGGCTCGGCAGGAAGACGATGCTCTGCTTGTTCCTGGCGGCGACGTCGGCCACCTTGCGCAGGCGGAGCACCTCCTCGCTGGAGACGTGGATGCCCTGGTGGTATGCGCGCGTCAAGAACTGGGTCGTCATGTAGTAGGCGCCGCGGATGAAGGACTTGCTCTCCATCTTGCAGATGAGGCTATCGGTGAGCTTCTCGGCGACCTCCTGGATCTGGGTCTCGAGCACGCTGCGACGCTGCGCGCGCTTGGCGGCGCTGTCCTTGTCGGCCTTGCCGAGCAGCCCCTCCTTCTCCTCGACGACGAGGCGGTCCTCTGCGAGCTGCGCGATGCGCCTCTGCAGCACGGGCGCCGAGATGATCATGGCCTTGATGCGTTCCGTGAAGCCGGGGTAGAAGACGGGCTGTCCGATGATGCGGTCGTAAGCCCGCCATCCCTGGCCGGAGACGTGGAGGGAGACTTCGCGAAGGAACCTAGACGATGGATGGCAATGTCAGCTCGGCCGCGCAAAGAGGAGGATATAGACAAAAGACAAGGACAAAAGCGTCGTCGTCGTACTGTAAGGGCTCGGCTCGGAACGAGGCCCATTGATTCACGAGGGCCTGTTCTCTGTCCTCCCTCGCAGTCCCCTCTGGCTCGACGAAGCCGCTGGGCTGGAGGGTGATTTCGTCGCCGAGGATCTGGAGATCGGGGGCCGAGTTGCTGGCCGGATCCGAGCCGTCACCATCTTGAGACATGGTGTTTATATCTTTTAGGCTTGACGCAGCCTTGATGGTGTCGCGACTTCTTGAGAGCGTAATGTATGTAATGTTCTCTTTCAGGTGGAGCAGCGGGAATCCCGAGGCACGGGCTGCATCATTTCAGACCGGCAAGCCGTCGGCCACCCAATGTCAAAAGTCACTGTTGATGGTTCAGAGACTGTAAAAGGTAGAGACGGGGAGGCTTGCGACGGTCCCGAGGCGATACGTGGGTATGAAGTTGGTTCGGTGGCAGCAGCGTTTGAAGGATCGAAGTTGGAGGGGAGTCGAATGGCTGGATGGACCAGTTCAATTAATGGCGACCCTGCAGACCAACTTGAAGATGCCGAGCTTCAATGTCACTGTGAATTTCATTAAGAATTGCCGAGCCGAGTGCTTCCAGTGTCTTTCGAGACGGCCTTCCGAGTGCTTTCAGTCCCTGACACGATGAACCGTACTCCGCACCTGGTTCTCGGTATGCATGGATAATACAGATGTCGTATCTGGATCTCGAGTCCTCGAATCGGCTCATGCAAACCGTTTTCGCCCTGCTTCTCGAGCTTTGGAGGCACCTCGAGAATGAAGCCGAGGCTCTTTTTGCCCAGATTTTGCTGTGTACATACATACAGGTATTGATGTGCACGTAAGTAGACCTGCCTACCCTATACTCCGTACGGAGCTTTCTTTCCGTCAGGGTTAGGGTCGAGATGAGCACCGTGCATCTCTCAGATCCGCACCGTCCGCTCGCTCGCTCGCTTGAGAGTCGAAGCTCCAAAAAGTTCTGCGACAAACCCGATCTGCCTCTCGTCTTCATCTTCGCGACTGTCGAGTTCCGAGGGCCTCATCAGTTTTTTCTTCCCAATCCTGATCTCCATCTTCAGAAATGGCGTCTTCCGGCCCCAAGGCGGTCCAGAATCTCCTGTCGAGGGCTCATTCCCCCGACAGCGTCAACCGCATCTACGGCGACAAGATCCAGCATCGAACCCTCCGCCTCAGGCCGACGTCGCCTCCCCCCGCCACGCTCAACGCGCGAGCCGCGCGGCGAAAGGCCCGGCAGGACTTCAAGGCAAAGGGCAAGCAGCGGCCCAAGCCCCTCTCCTCGCGCGAGAGGCGGGAGCTCGGGCTGCACGAGATCCCCCGGGAGGGGCAGAAGCACGAGCTCTACGAGCCGCTCAACAAGCTATGGCTTGGCTACGCGCGCGAGCTCCTCGGTGACGACATCTACTCGGGGGGCCCGTCGGCGGCGGCCAAGCTAGCCAGCGCCGAGCTCCATGGCGCCGAGGTCGAGGTCGTCCGGAGTCGATGCACGGGGCGCGTGGGCATCAAGGGCATCGTGGTGAGGGACCTCAAGTTCGTCATGGACATCATCACCAGGAAGAGGGGCCTCAAGACCGTTCCCAAGGAGGGGACCGTCTTCCGGGTGGAGCTCCCCGCGCCCGCTGAGGAGGGCGGCAGCAGAGAGAATGACGCGTCGGATGTTGGGCGGCGTTTCGCGTTCGAGATACTGGGAGACCAGCTCATGCTTCGGTCGGCGGACCGGGCGAACAGGAAGTTCAAGCAACATTTCCTCAAGGACATATGACGTCCCCGAGCCCCATCACGAGGCATCAACCTGCTAGCCGGCCGGCTCCAAGCTTTTGACCGTTCAAGGCTATTTTGGGAGGAGCCAAGTGCGCGGCATGACCACCATGACCGATCATGACTGCAGCGCTCTAAGAGAGCATGGCGCGGCCTCGACATAATTGAGCCTTTCGTCACTCGACGCCCTAGCCCGACTTGCGCAATCACGAGCATCCCCCCCCCCCCCTTACGGCGTCTCTCGGCAATCCCTCGTTCATCTTCCTTCGGCCTTTTCCATCCAAGACACTGTTCCCAGATCTTTTGGCATCCTCTCTTTCCCGCAGCAGATTACCTCCTCCTCACAGAACTCAAGACAAGATGGAACACGTCGATTGGAATCCATGGAAGCTCCCGGCTCCATTTGTGGCGCCGACGCTGATGACATGCCTCTTCCTGCTTGTCCTGTCCCTCCTCAGCCCGCTCTACCTATGGTACGAGGTGCTCGGCAATGCTGGGATCGGCCTCTACGCCGGCAATGTCTCAGGGGTACGTTGATCTCCGAAAGTCGTCCTTGACGAGGAGATGTTTCCCCCTTTCCTCCCCCTCCTCCGCCCCCCTTTCCTGGGTCATGATCAGCGCCTGACTGCCGTCTCATAGATCCTCGCCATGTTCTCGCTCTTCTGCCTCGCGTCCTCATGGCGTAAGAACAACTTCGCGTACGATGGCGACCTCGCCTTGTTTGCCGTCGTGGCCATGGTGGGCCTGAGCAGCCTCTTGCTGCTCAACGTCGCCGCGCTCGCCACTGGCGGGCTGCAGTGCCGTCGGGCGGGGCTCGAGGCCCAGGACAAGCCGTTCTGCTTCTTATTTCAGCGGCCCAGGTCCGCCGACTCTGAGGAACCGCAGGGGCACGACCGGACGTATTTGTATTTCTGGTTTTCGTTTACCTTCCTGTTGTCGGGATTGTGCTGGCAGATGTGAGTGAGAACAAGCAGCGACAGAAATGCTGGTGATGCTGTCCGAGGCGCCGGAACAAGGGGCTGACTTTGTGACAGACAACAATGGCTACTACGGTACTGGTGGGTGAGGGCCCGGATGAGGGAACGAGGCGGAAGTGGGCCGGGGGGCCGTATGGTTTGAGGTCCCTCTTCGAGGAGTTAGGTGTCAATGTATGGGAAACTATTATGATGATATCCATTGATGTATCAAGCCGTCTATGGCGCAGTGTCGGAAGCGTCTCTGTAAGGCGTCTCGAATTTTTGATGACAGTTGAGCAATTTGTAGCCGCATGCGATGCGAGCGTTTGGACTAGACCAATAAAGCAAGCCGTTCGATCGGCCAGCGATATGTCGTGAGGATCTGTCCCGTGCATGATTTCGGAATCTTCACCAATTCTGCATACGATGCTTTCGGCGTGACACCTTTGAGACATTAATTGATGGATCTTTCGACGCGTCTGCGTGATGCCATCGTCGAGATTGACCGCGAGGGATTCTGAAGTCTAGGGTAGGTTGCCTCTCAGCACTGATGCCGTCACATTCAATGCACTGCAATCTCAACGTACCTACTAGTCGACGTCAGAATCTACCGGCAGACATTGACAAAAGACATTGCCGCGATCCCTAGCATTTGCGGGGGCATGAGCCGCCGAACCTTTATAATCCCTCATACGTGGCCTCGGTGCCATCAGACGGGTGATAGTACTCGTCGCCGTAGCTCCCGTATCCGAGGGGCCTGATCAAGCCGAGTGCGCTTAGCGTCATTGGCGATGGAGCACGGAGAAGAGCAGCAGCATGGTGATGGAAGAAGAGTGAGGCCCTGATCCTCGACACTGATGGATCTGGTGATGCTCAGAATCTGCTCACAAGCCCTTGATGAGGTGTTTGTCTGAACTCGTACTCCATCTGAATTTTTGGAGTGCGTTAGCATCATTGCAGTGAAATGAATGATCAACCAAGTGGTGTGCAAGAGATACTTGAGTCCAAGCCTGTAGATACGCCTCGCCCCAGGTACCTCGACCTATGATGTAAACCCGTCCATCGGTTGATCCAATCAATTCCATTGTGAGGGCACGTCAAGTCCTCGAAGCCGACTCCGTACAGCGGACGGGTCCCCCGAGATTCGCCTCTGGAGTCGCCGCACAGCGCGCCGGAGGCCAGTTCAGCCACTAGGAATCGATCAACCAATCCATACCAGTAGAAGCTGCCCGCAACCAGTCCCCATGGATGATGGATGGAGCAAATGGATGGACTGGATGCTCACGGAGCGGCTCCGAAGAGCTCACAGAAGTCGCCAGCAGATGCTGATTAGGCTCTAGCCCTCGCGCTGCGTGTCGGTTAATACTCGGGTAGTTCCGGATGCGGACTAGCGCGTTCTCGTCAACCGCGCCCCTCGGTCGGCAAAGGCGAGCACCAACTGGAAGGAGCATTGGCTGCTATTATTATGGGCTCTTGCCTGTATTGGCAGTGGTGGCAGAAGGGAAAGAAGGTCTCTTTTTTTTTTTTTTTTATTCGATCCATTTCTTCGAGTCGCTTCTCTCTTCTTCCCTTTTTCTCTCTCTTTTCTCCCTCTCTTCTTCTTCTTCTTCTCTTCCGAGTTTCTCTTTTTCTCTCCTCTTTTTTCCCCCCCCCCCCCCCGCGTCCAAAGCCATCCAAAAGCGCACTGGAACAGGTAGCCGTTTTTTCTTTTCTTTTTGACTCCTTTGAGAGAAAAAAAAAAAGCCTTTTCGTCATTTGCGTTGCATTCCGTCATCCGCCGCTTCGACCGCGCCGAGCCCGTCTTGGCCTGCTGCCGTCCCTCGTCCGATATTCTCCGTCCAGATCCATACAGATCAATCAATCAAATCAAATCAAACCCACAGTTAGTACTCCGTAACTCGCTCGAGTACAGGTATTACTACTCCTGTAGTAGTAGTAGTACTTAGAGTATTGAGCACTGAAGCCACGAGCCACGAGCCCACGAGCCACGATCGCTTTTACAGTCCCCCCTCCCCTCCCCCCCCCCCCCC
>NIGB01000005.1:1516795-1546349 GCA_003055145.1 Escovopsis weberi
TTTTTTTTTTTTTTTTTTTTTTTTTTTTTTTTTTTTTTTTTCCCCTCTGCCATCGATACCCCGCCATCAATGACTTGACAGGCCCTCGATGGCGGGGTAGAAAGTAGAAGCACCAGCCAGACAGACCCTGCACTGTGGAGTGGAGGGGCATCTCAAGAAGGAAGGGGAAAAAAAAAGAAAAGAGAAGAAAAGACGAGAAGAATCTAGAAAAAGAGGAGAATGGCATTTCCAGGTTTCCTGAAGAATAAAAAAAAATCAACTCCGATACGGGGAATCGAACCCCGGGCTGCTCGGATCACCAACTCATTGAAGGTTGAGAGCGAGCGATGTTAGCCACTACACCATATCGGATGTGCTTCTTGTTGGAAACATCCCGCACCAGGCCGCATATCAGTGCACGCAGTACTTCGTACATACGGAGTCCCCGATGCGTATCAAAGTCGAGCACGCCGTGATCCTGCGCTTTTTTGGCGCTGTCACATGTGAGACCAAGATGTTCTCGAATGTGCGTGGGATTGAGAGGCCGGGCGGCGTCAGATCCGGATGCGGTTGGGGTGGAGTGGCGGCGTGGGATTGGGATGCCGGGCGGGACGGCGGGACTGAGTCAGACGGTGAGATGCGCGAGTAAGGCCGGTTCTGGGTGAGATCTGGGCGACGAGGAGACGATGGATGGATTTTGGTGGGAATGGAATTGAAGGATTGGGACGAGCCTCGATCCTCCTCAGTATCTGTATGTATCCTCGTTGCGTGTGCGTGCAGGTTGCTGTTGGATCAAGTCTGTATGTACTGGCATCAACATGTCCGGGCAAGGCTTGGGCGTGAACACGTGGATGACCCAGTACCCCGTACGTGTAGATGCTTCCAATCACCAGTCGAAACATCGAAACACCAAATCTCCAAGAGATATCACCAGAGTCTATTCGGGTCTATACGAGTACTCGTACCATTCTACTGCGATCCGTATCCCAAGCCGCGAGTTCCATACGGATGGGGGTCCTCCATCCCCAGCCATATCGTCCCCCGCACCCATCCAGACCCAAGTCTATAAACAAGGCCTGCCCTAGCAAGAACCCCGAGCACGGGCACGTGTAGCCCGTGCGTCGAAATCACAAAGCAACTTTTGTTTACCATGCCGTGCCTTCGTGAATTAGAACAAAGGAAAAACAAAAGGAAGAAAAAAAAAGGGGGTTTGAACAGGAGAAAAGAAAAAAGTCAAGAAATCAACAGGTAATTCAAGACGATCAACTGGCTTCGGATGCCGTTTGCGTTGGAGCGAGAGTGTAAATCTGTTTACTCGTCCTCGTCGCTGAACACCTCCTCACCGCGCTTCCGGCGAGCCATACGGTCTGTAGAATCATCTTGTTAGCATATCTATACATCGATAGACGGGAGGATGCCGAGCAAGAGAACTCACCCTTCTTCTTCCTTCGCATCTCAGCGGAGGTCTGCTTAACCTTCTTCTTGGCGGTGACAATCTTGTTGCCCATGGCGTCGAACTTCTCCTCCTCATCATCGTCGTCGCCCTTGAGGCGGGGACCGGAGCCCTGGCCCTGGACCCAGTTGTGGCCGGAAGGCGTCATCTTGCCGTCCATGACGGCCCAGACCTCCTCGGTCAGGTCCTTGGTGAACTCGGCAGAGTGGGTAATGATGATGACACCACCCTCGAACTTCTTGAGCGCCTTGGACAGGGCACCGAGAGAGTCACGGTCGAGATAGTTGGTGGGCTCGTCGAGGACGATCAGGTGGGGTCGCTGCCAAGAGCAGGCGGCCAGGACCGTCTTGACACGCTGACCACCGGACAGACCGCGCATGCGGGAGTGGGAGACCAGCTCGGCGTCGAGGCCGAAGTTGGCGCAGTGGGCCTCGATCTCCTTGCGGACCAGGGGACGGAACTGACCGGAGGCGAGAGCCTCCTTCATGTCGACGTCGGCGACCATCTTCTGGTGGGAGGCGAGCAGCTCGTTACGGGGCAACCACACGTTGTCGGCGGACATCATGGGGACCCAACGCTCGTTCTTCATGCCGATGTTCTCGCCGAGGGCGAACGAACACTCGTACTCGTAGCTGTTCTTGAACTTTCTGCGGGCGTTGATGCCGATGACGCGGCGCTGGGTGCCCTCGATCTTGAAGACCTTGTCCATGGCCTTCTCGTCGGCCTCGGTGATGACCTTGTTGGCACGGTCCATGGTCTCGCGATCCTCACCGGTCTGGAAACGCCACTGGATGTACTCGGAGGGGGTCTTGTCCAGGTGATCGTCGATGTGGGCGAAGGCGTGCTGCTTGATGTAGGCGATACGGATGTTCTCGTGCTGGTAGATCTCACCGCCGGTGGGGATGAGCTCACCGCAGAGGACGTTGATCAGGGTGGACTTGCCGGCACCGTTGGGACCGATGACGGCAATACGGGAGCCGAGAGAGCACTGGAAGGAGATCTCGGTGATCTGGGGCTTGGAGGTGCCGGGGTACTGGAAGGACATCTTGGTGGCACGGAGGATGGCCTTGGCCTTGGTCTTGACACCCTCGAGGAAACCGGGCTCGGGGAAGGTGAACTCGATCTCGGAGGCGCCGAGCTCGTAGTAGGACTTGGCCGAGGGCACGCGCTTGACGAACTCCTTGAGGTTACCGCGGTAGCGCTTGAGCTTGAAGCGCTCGTAGTGGACAATGTGCTGGCAGACGTTGTCGAGGAAGCCGGAGTCGTGGGAGACGATGATGGAGGTGCAGGGGGAGCTGATGAGGTAGTCCTCGAGCCACTTGACGTTCTTCACGTCCAAGTGGTTGGTGGGCTCGTCGAGGAGCAGGATGTCGGGAGCCTCGAAGACGGCACGGCACAGGGCGAGCTTCATCTTCCAACCACCGGACAGGGCGCTGATCTCGCCCTCGATCATCTGAAGGGTGAAGCCGAACTCGATGAGCTTCTTGATGACGTCCTCCTTGGTGGTGTCGACGCAGGCCTCCTCGAGCTTCTTCATGGTCCAGTCGATGGTGGTCATCTCGGTGTCGGCGGAGTCGAGGTCGTGCTCGACGAAGACGGTCTTGACCTCGCTCTGCTTGGGGAAGCCCTCGACCTGCTCGTTGTTGATGGCACGCATGAGGGTGGACTTTCCGGAACCGTTGGGACCGCAGAGACCGTAGCGCTGGCCACGCTTGAGGCGGAGGTGGGTCTGGTTGAGCAGGATCTTGGCACCGTAGGCAAGGGAGAAGGTGCAGTTGCAGAGGTCCTCACCCTCCTCCTCGTCGGCCTCGGCCTCCTCCTCGGCGGCGGCGTTGGGAGAGGCACGCTTTCGGAGGGTGTCGACGATACCCTCGGCGCTGTCGATGCCGGTGATGACGGCGACGTAGGGCTTCAGGTTCTCGACCCAGATCATGTTCTCGGTGGTCTTCTCGTCAATGAGCTGGCCGGCAATGGCGGCGACGTACTCGGCGACGGGGCCCATCTTGGAGAGGTAGCCCTCGAAGCGGGGGGTGAGGATCTCCTTGAACTTGGTGAGGACGACGCTGACGTCGCCGTCGTTGCGGGCCTCGGGGATCTTGCCGTCGACGACGGCACCGACACGGTAGAGGGTGTCGAGAGCCTGCTTGGTCTTCTCACGAGCCTCGGGGTCGGCAAGGATGTCGTAGTTCTTCTGGAGAGCGGGCATCATCTTGGGCAAGAAGGGAGCGACAATGTTGGGGTCGTCGACGAGCTTGCACATGTTGTCGACGATGACGGCCGACTTTCGCTTGATGGCGGTCTCACGCTCGGCAAGACCACGGTCCAGGAGGGGGACCATGAGGGCAAGGGTGGGCTCCTGGACCTCGGTGACGAAGGTGGTGGCACCGAGAAGGTGGACGGTCTCGGGGACGTTCTCGGGCTTGGCGATACACTTGATGAGCTCGGGGATGAAGCGCTCGATATCCTTGTTGACAATCAACTGGCAGAGCCTCTCCATGGTCTGGTAGGCACGCTCCTTGACCTCCTTCTTGGTATCCCACATGGACTCGGAGATGACGGGGATCAGGTCAGGGACGCGGAAGGCGAGCTGAGCAGGAGCCGACTTGACGAGAGCCTCGATGAAGTCGAGGGCAGCCATCTTCTCGGGCCACTTCTGGGCGTTGCGGACGGACTCCATGATGTGGGGCAGGGCGATCTTGACGGCATTGCCGCTGATGGCGCCGGCAATGGCGAGGACGGCGGCGTTGGCGGCATTCTTGACAGCGGTGATCTTGTCGCCGACGGCCGCGAGGATGAGGGGCAGGAGGACGACGAGGTAGGGCTCAACGTTGGCGGAGACCTCGGAGTGGGAGGCGATGGTCTCGACGGCAATGCAGGCCTTCTCGCGGGCGGTAGCGTCCTTCTTGTTGCTGAGCTGCTTCTTCAGGCCCTCGACGATCCTGTTTCAGGGCAAAAACGCCGCGGTTAGCGCTCGAGATCCACTGGAGAAAAGCGAGAGACCGCTGAAAGTGCACTAAAAAAAATCCGGACCGCCGCACGGGCATGGAGGCTCCATTGAGGGGTCAAGAAGGGAACAGGGTTCCCCGCCACTTATCGCACGGCCAGCTTGACCGCTGCGATAGCGATAAAGGATTGATTGATTGATTGATCCGAGAGCGCAAAAAAAAAAATTCCATCCATCCCTGCGAGGACGAAAGGAAGGAAAAAAAAAAAAGAAAAAAAAAGAGTTCCCGTCCCAAACCACCAACCGGGCAAAGCCAACGTCGAGGCGAACGAGACCATTCGTGTGGATTGGCGGATGGCCAGGGCGAGGGGAGAAATGGGAAAATGTTCTTTTTTTTTCTCTCTTTTTTTTTCCCGACAACAAATCGCGCAGGAAAACAGACAGAGGGAGAGAGCGGGACCAGACTTACTTCTCGGGGACCTCCTGGTCACCAATGCGACCGTTGATGAAGCTGGCGAGCTCGTTGGAGGACTCCTTGATGTCGGAGACATCCTTGGAGACGGTGAGCTTCTGGAAGAGCTCGTCAAGGATCTTGACGGACTCGGAGTTTTCGACGGTCATTTTGTCGATTGTGGGAGGTGATGGTGTGTGGGTGGGTGGGTATAGATTCGAGGAGAAAGCAAAGAAGAATGATGCGTCACAGTCGAATGTGAAGCTATCGGGAGAAGAGAAGAAGAAGAGCCGGGAGAGACGACGGAGGAATCGACTCTAGACTTGCTCTTGGCGGCGTTCAAAGAGAACTGAAGCTTGATTCGTTTGGGGACGCTGCTGTTCAATGGCGAGGGACCAAGGAACAACTTCGCTAGAGGACTGTAGGAAGAATACCTAAAGTCCAAGGTGCATCCGAGGATAGACGACCCAAAAAAAAAAAAGGAAGAAAAAGAAGAAGAGGATGAGGGAGAGAAGAGGGGGGGAGGGAAGAGGAGGAGGAGGGAAAGATTTTAGTACTAAGTCGGCGGGCGAGCAATAAGTCTTTAATAGCGGGAAGATCCAAGGATATTGATAGATGTGGATGGACCCAGATGGACTACCTGTATGTGGCTTTGGCCAGATGCCGCGCCTCAGGAGCCTTTGGATTTGGATTTTCAAGTTGGTCCACAAAAACTTTTTTTTCCACCGTCATGGATCCATGGTGGATTTTTACAGGTGCCTGTAGTACATGATGGAGGGGGGGGGGGACTGATTGATCAATCTCACAGGTACAGCTCTAGTACGAGTAAGGGCCTGAGGGTACCTGTCCTTTTTTTTTTTTTTTTTTTTTTTCCCTTCGAGAATTTTCTCACCCCATCAACTTTTTGAACTCCGTGCTACTCGTACTCGTACTCGTAAGAGGTACATGTACTCTGCTAGCGCGGGTGTGCCACACCAAGCATTGATGAGAAAGCCTGACGTCCCGTCCAACTGCGGCGGTGCGGATTCGCACGCTCACGCTGCCCGCCTTGATTGGGCGCTACGGACTCGGACATGTTCTGGTACATGATAGATCCAGATCATACGGCGTCATGCATGGCTGGGTGGTATCCAGATATTGATTGAATCGACGACCACATGAGATCTCTCTCTCCCTTGATTCCGTCATCCAGACAATTAGTAGTAGTATTCCATTCCTCCAAAATGATCTGCGGAGGATTGCATCAATGACCACCGGGGGCCCTCACCACATGGTACGAGTACGAGTACGCTGGAGGTACCTGTCCGTACCGAGTCCGCGGAGCGCCATAACATCCACCCGGACATCGTAAATTTCTACCCGGATTTCTTATATTAGTATTTAACTAAAAGGTACATATCCTGTAATAACCCTGTTACCTAATAGTATAAGGTACTCTACCTAGATAAAGGTACCCTGCGTCTATTGCAAAGTACTCTCTAGTTATATATTACCTCTCTTTAACTTAAGGGTCTATATTATTAGAAAAAAAGTTATAATATAGTCTTTTAGTGTTAAGGCTATAAAATTTGTATTTTTATATTTTAAGTGTTAATTCCTCTCTATAGCGCTAGTCTTAGTAGTAGCTATACCCTTAGGCAGTAAATTAACTACTACTACTATGCCTACTGCTTCTAATTAATAGGGAGATATAACTAAGAACTATATATATTTATATAGGAATTTAGGGTATTAAAGGTATATAGCCCTGTGGTTAGGGAAGGGACCTAGGGTTAATAGGTTAGTATTTAACTTCCTAGGACTACCTATATACTAGCTTAAGCCTAGCCTAAAGGGGGGGGTTTTTAAGGGAAAAAATACTAGCTTAAAGGGGGTAAGGCTTAAGAAAAAAAATACTATTAGCTTAAAGCTATTCTAACTATAGCGATAGCCTATAATTAATCTTACTGCTTTAGCTACTATATTAGCTAGAGTACCTAGTCTTACAGCGTGTTAAATTATAACTACTTTAAAGCCTTTCTCTTTATATACCTTATAGCCACTGCCTTCCTTACCCTCTTCCTTATAGGCTTAGCCGCTATAGTAATATTAGCTTTATTCTCCTTAGCTATTTTAAAGGCGCTAAGGAGTTAGCCTATAAATACTTTAAAAGGTAGTAAATAAACTAGCTTATTATTAACTTAATATATAATTATCTCTAGGTTAGGCTTATAATACTTATAGAGTTAGGTTTCCTACTTATTTTATATAAATTAGTATATATTAAAGAGATCTAAAGATAGGAATATTACTATATATAGCTTTAGATATTAATATATATTAAGATTAAAGAGCTTAA
Source organism: Escovopsis weberi (assembly GCA_003055145.1). Lineage (NCBI taxonomy): Eukaryota > Fungi > Ascomycota > Sordariomycetes > Hypocreales > Hypocreaceae > Escovopsis > Escovopsis weberi. The sequence continues at coordinate 1,523,961 of NIGB01000005.1, forward strand.
GTTCCTTAATAACCTTTAGTGCTTTAAAAATCCTATACTAGTAAGAGAGGCCTTATTAGGCCTAGAAAGCGCCTATATACACTAGTAGCGGTTACCTCCTTTACCTAAAGGCACTGTACGCCTTCTTATACTACTCTAGTAATTTCTTTATTAGTATATAACTAATTTTATATACTACCCTCGCTAAAATAAGATATTAATTATATTTAATAATATAAGTATATATATTACGCTAAAAGGTCTATTTAAATTTAATATAGTAGGCCTTTTATATTTCCTAAATCTATATATATAGCTAGAAGAGGTTAGCGAAGTAGTTATAAAGATATACCTTTAATTTACTATTAAAGCTCTCTAACTATAAGGTTACTATTAGCCTATAATTCTAGTATTAATTTATTATAAAGTTAGTAAATTATAGTTATTTAGGGAGATATATTTATTTAAGGTACTTAATAATTGCTATATACTCTAGATTAGCCTAAAATTATACTAAAAAATAATATAAAAAGGGTAAAGGATATTAGACTTAACTAAAGAGAGAACTTATTATAAAGGTATACTTACTATATAAAGAAATTAGCTTTAGTAGTAGTATATATAAGGTTAACCTATATAGTAAGGATACTATTAGTAGTAGCTTTAAATTTATATATATTACTAGGTAGTGCTATTAATAAGACTTTAATTACTTATAATATAATAATACTAGTATTTTTAGCGGCCTTATTAGCCTTATCTTTAGCCTTAGACTCCTAATCGCTACTAGTATTATTAATCTTTAGGGTATAGGTAGTAGTGTATTAGGCCTAATCCTCTTTTACCTTACTTATTAGCCTATAGCTAGTAAGTGTATTAACCTAGTACTTCTTAATATAAAGTATAATATTCTTTATAATATACTAGGTATATAGTTACTACTATATATTTAGAAAGATACTTTTAAGGGTACCTTTTAGCGCTTAATTAAAGTCTATTAGGATAATATAAGGCAGGGGAATACTTACCTTTTCTATTATAAGTTAAAGCTAGCTAAGTAGCTAGGTAAAGGTATTATAGTTCTCCTTTATAGCTAGCCTAAAGCTATAACTAAAATTTATATATAATAGTATAGTGCTTATAATCTAGAGTAGAGGTATATTAAAGCGGTTTACTTTATATATATTATTTATTATTAGTAGCTTAGGGCTTTATTACTAATCCTTAATATTAATCTTATAGATCTAGAAAATATACTATAGCTTCTTTAATAGCCTATAGTTAATATTATAGTAAAAAATCTAGTTATTATCTTAAAGGATTTTTAGAAAAGCCTATATAAAAGAGTATAGTCTATACTAGCCTTACCTAAGCTATCTCTAAATATATTAGATATTATTAACTATTATTAGAAAAGAAGGAAAACCCTTAGTAATTTAGCTAGCGATTTTTTTTACTATAGTATACTTTAACTTAGAGTAGTCTTTAATAAGACTTTAAAGGTAATTATAGCTAAATTCTAACTAAGTCTACTTTTAAAAGAAGGAAAAGGTAGAAGTAATTTAATTTAGCTTATAACTATATATAATATTCCTTATATTAAGAAAGAAAAGGTTAACTTTATAATTATATTATATACTAATAAGAAAGGGGTAACCTCTTTTCTTTATTAATATCTAGTACTTATTAGCGTTATCTTTCTATTTCTTATATTTCCTACTAGCCTAATAGGCTATATTAATAATCCTTTTACTACTAATATATAGATCTAATCTTTTAATACTAATATAAAAGCCTTAGGTTACCTAAAGATAAATTAGCTTATTAAAAGCCTTTTTAAAGGAGGAAAAATATATATAAGGGGGGATTATAATAAATAAATAAAGAGTAAATTATTTAATTAATTAATTAATAAATATAGGTATAGTATAATATATTATAGTGTATTAATATAAGCAGCGTTAGTTATTATATATATAAAAGAGAGGTAGCCTTTTTCTAATCTTATAATATAAAATTTAGTATTATATATAGTAGGTATATAATTATATAATACTACTAAGAGGTAGTATATTAATTCTATAAATATAAAAAAAAGGTAATATATAACTAGAGAGTACTTTGCGATAAACGCAGAGTACCTTTATCTAGGTAGAGTACCTTATACTATTAGGTAATAGGGTTATCGCGGGATATATACCTTTTAGTTAAATGCTAATATAAGAAATCTAGGTAGAAATTTACAATGTCTGGGTGGATGTTATGGCGCTCGAGTCCGCGGGCGCGACTTGGACGGTTGCGCCACGTTGCGCCACATCTAGGAATCTGGCATCGCCTGCAGTGCGAGCGCGAGTCGATGCGCACTGCGCACTGCCCGATAGGGGACATTGCGCACTGTGCAGACACCAGGTGAGTCCCGGGCAATAGCGAAGCGTCAGATGCCTGTTGAGGCCTTAAAAGAGGTACTCGGACAGTGTCGATGTACGAATAGTACGGACTACAGGTAATCTCTTCCACTGCATGAGGCTTGAGCTGCCACGCACGACTGAATCGCTCGCTGCAGCCTCAAACTGACAACCTCCAGCGTCGGCATCGTCCGCCTCTCCCTCTCCCTGGCATCCACCTCCCACCTCATCTACCACCGCCACCACCACCACCACCACCACCTCGTCTTGTCTTAGCTTCTCACCTTTCACCTCGCCGCGGCTTGCCTCTCTGCATCCCGAGTCATCGACTCATGCCCGTCTTTTGCCTCGCACCTCGGCTTGTCGCCCACTGCTGCAGGCCCGACGTCCGAGTCATGGCCTAAAAAGGAAGGGCTTGGTCGCCCTCTGCCCATCCGCCATCGCGGATCCTGCTTCGCTGCCACGTCGACACCGCATCTCGATCTTGCTGCCCGTTCAATCACATTCATGGCATTCCGGTCACTTCTTTGCAGGGCGTGATGCCTGGGGCTCACCGACTAGATTGCTTGTCCACGGCATCAGGCGTTGCATCTAGCCTCACATTGAGCTGCAACTGCGCCCAGGGCACCACATATCATACATACAGACACGGCATCGTATCGTCGTGTTCTCGACGGGATGTTCCATCATCATTCTTCTTCTCAGATGGCTGACGTATATTGTTCTACATAGACGCATTGGAAGGCTACGTCGTACTGACGCCCGCCAAGTCGTCCTCGTCGTTCTTTGCGTTTTAAATTATGCTCGGCTCCGTTGATGGTGACTCAATGAATCTCTCAACAAAAGAATCAGTCTCTCGGATCGTGAGCTGGACGATATCACTACAAGAGCCAAAGACTTAATTGTCTTACTCCACAATGACTCGCTCCTTGGTCATCGTCCGACGACAATAGCATACCATGGCAAATGGGTTCGGATTCCATTGTGTCTTTGTCTCTTCGATCCGTTTGACTCGACGGTCATGTTCAAAGGCATTCTTAAGAAAGAACAAATACAATCACTTTGTCCAACTCAGGCTCGTCTTCATCCGCTCTCGCAATGTTCGCTTTCACCTCGTTTGACATGATCCTCATTCAATCTTTGATTCCTCCGCGGCTCAAAGCGACTCTGAGGAAGCCTCGATTCCCATGGCCTTTGCCAAGCGGAGGCTTTGTGCTCAATGTCTGTGACAATCGTCCTCGTTCCCACAGCGCTTAACATCATGACGAGAGCCGCCAGCTTTATATACGGTCGTGGGGGCCATCAGTCCGGAGGCCAATATGCATCGACAACACCACAGTCTCCTGAAATCGATACGGTCGACATATCCCCATCTCTCGATTCAGCTTGCAGGCAATCGAACCTCCTTCTCAAAAGACGTGCCGGTTCCTCACGATGGCAGCACACCTTCCCAGTGGGAACGATGTGAGCGCTGAGGCTGCCAAAATCGCGGCTTGGAACCAAAGGCAGGTTCACGTCCCGCCCTGGACGGATCCCGCCTGGCAAGATCACGGCCCTCGACGCGATGCGTCGCACTACCCAGTCGAAGACCGTGTGGTTGACGTCCTGCGGCCCGCCTTGCGCCCCTCGGACGACGCAGACCATCCCACGCAGCACGCTCGCAGATTCGGCGTCTTCCCAGGCCGAACTGATGGTCGATCATGCACATCCCCTACTCGATCTCTCACAAGGCTCCTCCCGCAACAACACCAGGATCCATCACTGACCGGGAAGCGGCTGTTCGAAGAGCTAGAGACGCGCGCACTCCTTGCCCATCAGAGCCTCGACAGTTTCATGGACAGTGCCAGGCGGGACCCAACCAAACTGAGCAGCTACTCGTTCGCCCTGAGCCTCTACGAGGAACTGATGCTGGAGGAGTTCTGGCAGGGTGCTCTATTCGGGGAGATCACAATGGATGAGCTCAAATCGGGATCACACTTCTCCATGGGCTACTGCGAATGCGATCTCGATGGACCGCTCTTTGGGTATTTCCATCCTGCTTCGCTGCTACCGAAATTATATGGATGCTGAGACAGCTTCGATAGGTTCTTCAGGCGTGAGAGGTGGGATCCAGCCCCTTTCGGCCGTTCCAAGCACGGGCCGTTCAACGTGTATGAGTTGGATGGCCGCAAGGGCGACTTCAATCCCGCTGTAAGTACTAATATTCTGCTCATCACTCGGACACCTTTGATGTCAAAGGCACTGTTCTTGGACTCTGGCGTTGACAATCACACTTGTAAAGACCAATGATGATCTTTGGGCCGCTCTGCAGCCATGTCTTCAATTGGCCACGAGAATCATCCAGCTGGACGACCCCTTCTACCGTGCCTTGCAGGACTTCAACAACTGGTATCTGATCGATCCCGCTCTCGACACAAGACCGGCCCAGTCCCCCCCTCGCCCACTGTGCAAGATCGAGATGCGGGAGGACAAGACAGGCTCTCTGGCTCAGCTAGCAGGAGTGTCCCCCTCATCCCGCTTCGACCCGGTCTCTTGCACCCTCTCGGTGCTCGAGCACTCGCTCGTGCTGCGGGTCGCGAGCTGTCACGAGAACTTCGAGGCGGGCGAGAAGGGCCCGACCCTCGGGGGTTGGTTCTCGGCCCCTTGGGAGTTCGGCCTGGGCTACCTCGGGCACCTGACGGTTTCGGCCGAGGGGGTCTGGCAGCTCTTGTCTAGAAAGCTGAGCAGCGCCGAGAAAATGATGGCGAGCTTCGTCATAGCGGTCACTCTCGTCCACGAGTTCATGGTGAGTCGGCAGCAATGCGAGGGTAGCGAAGACTTGTATGACTGACTCGATCGATGTTGCAGCACGTGTGGAACAGGGCAACCATGGAGTGGCTCTGCAACCCGGCGTACTACGGCATCGACAATCCCCAAGACGTGCGATACTGCGATGCCGTAAAAGCCATCCTGCTGCCAGTTGATCGCTCCGCAGCGCCTGAGCCGTTCTACAAGGACGACTATCGTTCAGAGCTCGGCGCCGCCTTCGAGACGCATGTGAGAATTCGTCCCCTTCCCCTGAAATAAGTACTGGAGCTGATATCACTACGCGATGCAGATGATCGGCTCAGGCATATACGGCGCAATTTCTGGGCCTGGCCAGCTTCGACCACCGTTCCTCAGACAGTACTACGGCATGGCGGTGACCTGCGAGAACAACAACGGAGAGGAGCTGGTCAAGCCCAAGAGCAGGATGGGCGCGCATTGGATCTCCTACGAGCGCCACTCCAGCATCAAGAAGATGTTCAGCAAGGCCTACTGGGACATCGTCGTCGCAAAGTACGGCTCCCCGGTCCTGCGCTACAGGACCGCCGAGCCGCGCAAGGCCTTCCTCACGGAGGAGCACAACCTCTCCTACGACCAGACCTTTGCCGAGCTCAGCTTCTGGAGTCAGAAGGATCGCGAGTGGCTGGCCAACTTCATGGCAAAGCTCTACCACGGCGGGCAGCAGGTGCTCTATCGCTACTGCACGCTGCTGGTCCACGACGCGCACCGGTTCGAGTTCCTGCTCAAGAAGTTTGTCACCATCGCGGATCGATGGAGCCACAACAACAAGGGCATCGTCAACAGGCTCAAGGCCCTGCTGATGACGGTGCTCGAAGCAAGGATCTACTACCTCTGCGTGGACGCCATCTCCTCGAGCCAGTTCGAGAACCCGCGTCTGAGCACGATCTTGGACGTCGATCTGGAGAGGCGTCCGGAAGCGGAAGCAGCCTGGAGGCGATGGTGCGAGCTCGAGGCTTCTGTTCCCGCGGAGTGTCAGGACGAGGGCTCGCGGAAGATGAAGAACCTGAGCTTCAATCTCTTCTACCTCGAGATCGCCATGCAGGATGACGCATTCGACGAGCGCATCGTGACCAAGATGATGGACGTGGCGATACTCCTGGACTCTGAGCAGCAGCTCTCCGAGAGCATGCTCTGCGAGCTGTACCACCTGCCCACCGCGCTGTGGAAGAACTACCTGGACGGCTTCCCGGGCCACTCTCTCGTCTGGACCGCCAGGTGCCACCGTTTCGCCTACTTCTTGAGGCACACGGCAAGGGAGCTGTTTGCCATGCGCAGCCACCTGCCGAGCATCGGCAGGGGGTGGATGGGAAGACTGAAGAAATGGGTCGAGGGGTTCGAGACCATCATAGACCTCATGCCGGGCAACACGGACAAGGTGGCCGAGAACTGGTCGGACCTGCTCCGGACCGTCCCGATGATGCGCAAGTCGCAGCGCAGGCCGTGGGAGAGGCTGTTCCCCGTCTCGAAGCAAGCCATGCTCAACCTCACCGGGGCGCAGCTCAAGGACATGGCCAAGTTCCAGAAGAAGTTCCAGGAGTCGATGCAGCTGAACAGCTTCAAGGTCGTCCTGCCGAGCAAAGACCCGTCGGCTCAGGGGCTCGCCGAGCACTGGGCCGGCATCCTCGGCACCATCGTGTCCTTCGAGAGGGAGCAGCAGCAACTGATGGCGACGCTGGGGAGGCAGCTCGCGGAAATCGAGTTGCGACGGGGTGTCAGGAGAGCCGAGGCTGACAGGCAAAGAGGGAAGAAGGCCGAGGAGGCTGCGGCGGGACGGCTATCCCAGGTCCAGCCGACGCCTTCTCGAAAGTTCAACAAGCAGTTCCAGGACGCCCTCACCATCAAGTCCGAGATCGAGAAAGCCTCCGATGCGCGGCGAGAGAGGAAGCTCAAGTATCGATCGAGACTGGGCCTCGCATCCCCTTGCCCAAGCGGCACCCCATCACCGCTGCGGTCCGGCCAGGACCCACGCCGCAGCCCAATGCATAACCGACGGCTGACTCTCAGGTGGCGCCAGGGCGGGAACCAGCCCGGCCCAGTAGCCGCAAGACAGGCTCACATCGGGGTTCCCAGGATAGCCCAGCCCCCCGATCCGCTGACCGGTCCCTCGTCGTCCCCAGGCGTCCCTTCAGGATCCGATACGCGCCACAGCTTGCAGCGCATGACGGCGCCCTTCTCCTCACCCCAAGCACAGCCGGTGTTCACAAACGTGCGCGACCTGGCCATCCACGCGGCGGTCCCAACGAACAACCACCGCTTTCTCCCGGCGGGCAACGTGCACAGGCCCGTCCCTGCGAGCTACCAGATCGACGGCCCCCGCGTCATCGACGAGCTCGTCACGGGCGTGGCGCGCGACATCGAGGACATGGCGGCGGCGGCGGGGCCGATCGAAGCAGCCTCGCAGGAGGCCTTCGCCGTCGCGCACCAGGACATGGAGAGGCACGCCGCGGCGCACTCGGAGGCGCTCGCGGCCGCTGTGAAGATGCACCACGTCGCGCGGGACCACGTGCACCGGGAGCGGCGTCTGGCGGAGGAGCTGCGCGAGGCGGGAGATGCGGCGGGCGATTCGATGGATCTTGATGGCGACGTCGCGATGGGCGAGGGCGCTGGGCCGCAGCCGTCCAGGATGGTCAACCTCTGCAATAAGTATCCGCGGAGGTGAGATCGGGTCGGGGGTCATGGACAGGACTTTTAATGTATCATAATAGCTAGGTAGTAGATTGAGGTTGGCCATTTGCATTATTATACTACGATTGCCCATACGAATCATTAATATTGGACTGATCTCGACAGCATACTTGCGGCGATTGTTGACTGGGCAGCTCGCCCGCATTCACCCATTTCTCCTGCTCTGAATTACCGTCCTTGCAGCCCAAGCAACAACCCCTTGAAAGTAAACAAAGGAAGCACTGACCGGCCCTCCCTTCTTGACATTCCACCTCTTATGCCAATCTTCTCTTCTTCTTCTTCTTCTTCTTGTTCTTCTTCTAACCCCGTCTTCTTCAACCCCCCCCCCATATTTAATCTCCAGCCCACACCCCCGAGAATATCATCACCATGGCCGACATCCAAGACATAGCCCCCGACGCAGCAGTCACCATCGCCGTCCACAACCCCTCCCCCGCCACCCAGCCCCCCATCCTCCCCATCGCCGCCCTCCCCACCATCCAGGACCTCTACACCCAACAAGCCATCCCCGTCCCCGCCGGCCTCGTCCCCTGGGCCCTCCCCTCCCACGAGTACAACGCCTTCGTCGCGCTCCACCGCGGGCCCATCACCCGCATCGCCGCCGACGTCCTCGTCGTCCCCACGCCCGCCGTGCTCCCCGCCCATTCCGCCGCCGGGCCGTCCACCGCCGCCGCCGTCCACCGCGCCGCGGGGCCCGAGCTCGTCGACGCGCTCGCCCACTCCTTCGACGCCCTCACGGACCCAAACCCAAGCCCAAACCTATCCTCCTCCTCTTCCTCAACCCCATTATCGTCCTCGACTTCCTCCCCCCCCCGCCGCCCCGCCCGGCCCCTCCCCCCCGGCTCCGCCGTCTCCACCAGGGGCTTCCGCCTCCCCGCCCCCTTCGTCATCCACACCGTCGGCCCCTCCTGCATGCACGCAAACGCGCCCGCCGCGCTGCCCACCGCAAAGAAGCGTTCCGCCGCGCTCGACGACCTCGGCCGCTGCTACGCCCACGCCTTCCAGCTCGCAGACCGCCTCGCCGTCCAGCGCGGCGCCTGCACCCTCGCCTTCGCCGCCATCGGGACAAGCTCCTCCGCCGGCGGGAGCGGCAACGGCCCCGGCACGGGCAAGCGCGGGTTCCCGAGCCGCGAGGCCGCGTGGGTCGCGTGCCGCTCCGCGAGGACCTACCTCGAGTGCATGGGGCCCGCGCCCCTCTACACCAGGATCGCGTTCGTCGTGTCCGAGGACGAGGACTATGCGGCCTATCTGCAGGCCATCCCGTGAGTCGCTCGCCCGGTGTTTTAGCAGGCGCAGGAGGGCGGGAGGGGGGCTTGACCGGCCCTTTGTGGGGGTGGGGGGGGCGACTGACAGTGTTTCCAGGGAGTGGTTCCCGCCGGATGAAGAGGATTCCCAGTCGACAGATACGGATGAGACTTGAACGAGCCGTCGCGCAGGAGAGAAGGACTATGTTGATGGCAAGGCGGGGTAACATGAATAGGTGAGCTTGCTTCACTCGATACCGGCTATACTTTTCACGAACAGGACTTGGATCCAAGGGGATTCAGGAACAGGGTACTCGCTTAACAATGTTTTGGATAGTAGTCATAAGAATGCTCAGTAATAACTATACAAAGAGAAAAACCTCGTGGCACTGGCCATTCCGTGACTGACACGTCCCACCCAAATGCCATGCTCCTCTCTCGCGTGCTGACTGCCCCCCCCCCCCCCCACACCCCCCCGCTCCCCCCCGCCCCCCCCCCCCCCCCCCCCCGGAGATAAATGCTGCTGCCCCTCCTCTCATCAACCCTCCGCATCTCCAGCTTCAATGAAACAACCTGTCCCTCTAGATGCTCCTTCCACTAGAGCTAGAGTCTGCCTGGGTAGAATCCTTGCTCTTTCCTGTCTCCTTCTTCTTCTTCTTCTGCTTGCTCTTCGACTGCTTGCTATCCTCGGACTCTTCCGCAACTGCCTCTCCAGCACCCTGCTCCTCTTCGGTATTCACAGCAGCCCCTCCTGCCGACGGCTCTTCCCCCGTCTTCACAGTCCCAGTCTCGACCACGACGGTTTCAGGCTCGACGGCTGCGGGATAGAGCACAAGTGTGGGGGGATCCGAGGTGCCAGCGTCAGGGGCATTGTCCTCGGACGCTCTAGGCGGTTCTGTGACTGCCACGAGTTCCACTGCCGGCGGTTCTGAGACCACATACTGATTGGGCTCGATATCCCCGTGTGAGGAGGCAGGCTTGGAATCGTGGCCCCTAGAATCGTGGCCCGCATCTTGGGTGCCCTGAATAGTCACCGAGGCCTCAAGATCGGCAGCCTTGGCCTTCTCGGCCAGCAACGACTTGAGCTCTTCGACCTCGGCGCGCAGGAGTTTGATCTCCGAGATGACCGGATCCTCTGCCAGGTTCGGCTTGACCGAGTCGCAAGTCTTGGACCATCCCTCGGCGACCAAGTCGACCTCGTTCTCGAGCTGCTCCCACTCGTTCACCACGTCGTCGTCGTCCTCGCCGCGGGCCCGGTTCAGGCGAATGATGGTCGCCGTTCGCGTTTCGAGATATGCCGTCACAACTAGCAACGGCGAATACAGGACGCTCATGACGCAGTCGTTGAAGGACTCATACCATTGCTTCTTCACCCACCATTCGCTACTTGCCGAAATGACTATCTCCACCAAGTTGAGCGGCGCAACGTACACGTTCTCGTCGGGTGCTCGAACGAATTGCATTGTCCTCTGCGCGAAAAGTGCGAGGTACTCGTCGTCCGCGTGGCTGAGAATGTCGGAGTAAGCAGAATTGTATAAGGCGATGAGGATATTCAGGAGCACGGTCTGGAAGGTAAAAGATGGTCAGCTTAGCAAGAGAAGGCGGCGAACAAGGATCTTGCAACCCGGAGGAGCGGGCAACGCACCATCACAATGAATGTGTAGCAATAATAGAGGATCGTGCCCCAGGGCGCACTGAAAGTCGCGAAGCCGTCGAGTTCTGGGTTGGCCAGTACGGCCTTGACCATGCTGGTAACAATGGTCGAGGTCGCCGTCGAGCGCTGGTCTTCGGCGAGATCCAGGCCGATGAATGCTTGGAGGAAGCCGATGAGGATGAAGCTCAGCAAGGCAAAGAAAATGACGGATTCCTTGAGCATGACCTTGAGGACCACGAGCATGGTTCCGAAGAACCTGAAGCTGTCCAGGTAGAGCAAAAGGCGGCACCAGAACATTGGCGCGACGAAGGCCAGAATATCATAGCTGACTTCGCTGTAGTATTTCCGGCTATCGGTGCTTTCCTTGAAGCTCAACCCGACGACCCTGAATGCCAGGGAAACCGTCAAGAATGTATACAGGATGGCATTGAAGACATTCCAGAATCCGAGGATCCTGTAGCCCACCTTGTACAGCTTGAGGAGCTCATCACAGACATAGCCGAGGGTGAAGAAGTAGAGCAAGATCTCGGCGAAATCAAACACACCACCGGCGTTCACCGTGTTGATGGCCATGGTATAAAGGCCGAGGTAGACGACTGAGAACAGCAGCTGTGCGGCATTCTGGTTCCTGGGCGTGCGCATGCGGTTGGGATCCATGTGGACAAAGAAGTTGGTGTTGTCCTTGTCTGTATAATCGACGAAGAAGGATGGATCATCTTCGTCTTGGACGACCCATCCTCGCCAGAGGTAGCCGATGCATTTCTGGTAACCGGACGAGCCAATAACGCGAACGGCGTGGAAATCGACGGCCTTTTCTATGACATTGGTGGGGGGAGCCGGAGCTCCCTGGACGAGGTGGGAATAGCGGTGGAGGAGGACCGAATGTAGCAGGTAAGAGGTATCCTCCTCTGCCTCAATGCTATAGGGAGAGTTTCAGCATGGACGACTGCTCTCGGGGACCGCGGCAGTTGAAGGCTTACATGAATTTTGCAATCACCCCGCAAGCCTCTGCCCGGACGTTGTGCTGGCCGGCGTTCCAAAGCTCAATGTCAGCCTCCTGCTTGAACCAGCTCGAGACCACGAGCAAGCAATAGACCTAGTAGGAAAAGACTTAGAGATCAGCAAGCGGCGCGGTGGGCAGGGAGGGGGCAAGGTGCGGCGTGGCATATGTACCACACATCCTTTGTATTCCTCGCCGCCGGCCTCCTTGGCGGCCTTCAAGACGTCTTGGGTGATGATGCGACTGTTGGGATCGGTGATCAAGCCGACGTCGACCTCGTAGGGCAGGATCTGCTGAACGAGGTGTCGCAGTCGCAGGCAGACCTTTGTGACCTCTTTGGGAGGAACAGCCGAGTCGATCCGGCCATGGTGTTGGGAGAGCACTGAGGGGGAAGCTCTGTCAGCTTGAAGTCATAGCCTTGGCAATGCCACTTTTGTTGCTGCCGTTGCGACTCAAGCTCTCTCTCTCTCTCTCTCTTCGAGCAGAGAATGGTATGGATTTGAAATGCTCACAGGCCGTCTCCTCCCCGAGGTACTCGTCGTGCCGTCGATGGCCTCGCCTGTCGAAGCCGAGCAGGTGATCGACGTTGGTCCAGCGAGAATTGCGAGGCATGGCGAAGGCGATGAAGAAGAGGATGTCCTCCTCTGGAAAGCCAATCTCTTGCGCTCACGGCGCCGACAAAGAGGCAGAGATCCGAATCACAATGCTTGAGGGCGATAGTCGGGAAGTATTCATTTGTTTACTTGGTTGAAGTGCGCAGGTGGATGGTACTTGAGCTCATATCTCGCATCACCTCAGGTTGCGGGGGAGAATCCATAGAGGAGGCGAGGACGAGGAGACGAGGGCATCCCTGCCTAAATGATGGATGGATGGATTGATTGATTGATTGATCAAGAATTGGCAGTCACATTTCCCTCGTGGCAGGTCGCGCCTGCTGAAAGTTGTTCCCGGTCTCTGGATCGAGTCCTCGCGGGCGATGACGCAATCCAGCTCAGCTGGCACGGTAGACATCATTGATCAATCAACGGATTGATGGTGGATGGATCAATCCGTTGATTGATCAATGATGGATCAACAGGTCTGAGATCAGGCATAGCGTCTTGTTGATCGAGCTCGCTGCGGGGTATTCCGTCCTCCAGCTGCCCGTTACAGTGCGTGCTTTCAGCTCCTGTGGGCTCTTGATTTCTCCCGCAGCGAATAAGATGGATGGAGGCTTCGGGGGGGCAACAGCTCCAACCCCGCTCCAGCAGTAGCTGACTTTTCGAGTTCGAGTTGGAGATCTCAGCCAGAGCACGTGATTTTCAGTGCAATCACAGTCAATCGCGGGCCACGCAAACATCATGTTGCCCTTTTCTGATGCTTCGACGACGCACTTTATTGCCCGACTCCTGTGTTACAGAACGTTGACCATGGCATATTCCCACTCAGGCCTCTGAAACAGATTTTCCCTATACCCGAGTCGACGACTCCTCGCTGGCATGATGGAATTCGCTCAAGCCATTGACCCCACGATCAAGCACGCACGCACGGTCAACGTCAACTGTCAACTGCTTTTTGAGACGCGGCGCCTACCCGAGACACTGCGGTGGCATTCCAGCGTGCTGCTTTTGAGACCCCGAAAAACTCAGAACATTGCGAGACTTGAAAGACTCCTCTCGCTTTTCTATTGAATTCAAGGAAATGTTGATGTGATCTTTGGTGAGAATGCACCAAGTTTTTTTTTTGCCAGTCAATAGGGGCTTTGACGCCTTTTGCCAACCGATCAGAGGCTCGTGATGGTACCCGACGCCTCACCGACTATCACGAATCAAATCCAAGAGTTCACCTCGACCAACCTGTCACAGAGGTACTCGTAGAGATAGGCGATTGTATTCATCTGTAGAACTGCGGACTTGATCCAGTATCCCCGATCCAAAGAAACAGGGACGCGGCAATAGATCGCATCCGGGATCCATTGCTTCTAGCTTGTGGAGTCGTCGGCTGATTCCCTGCACCCGAATAGGGGCGAGACGGACCTGGCGCAAAGATGCTCGTTCAAAGCCTCATCCGCATTGCGTATGTAAGTAAGTAGGAGTATGCATTTGTACCTAATCGTACTCGTACGAGTCCGGAGGACGCCGCAGGTGTGAAGTAGAGCTGCTGCGGAGTACGAGTATGTACCTCTCGTAGGGGATGGGAAGCTTCGGATCTGTCGAGCTACATACTAGTCTGACCCAGGGGTCGCCTCGAGGTTTAAATCCTCCATGCAGCAGAACATGATTCGAGAAAACAGATGGCAAAAAGGGGGGAGGGGAGAAGGATTGCACCGGCCGTGGAAGCCCATGCCTACGAGTTCTCACCCATCCACTTGTCACCGTGACCTATCCATGGCATCCAGTGAGTCACGTCAACGAATGCTGTGCCGCCGCACCGGTACCTCGAGAACCACTGAGCACTCCGTGGAGTCTCACGGTTCACCAGCCCAAATTACACCGATCACCGAGACCGCCGACTTCTGAGGGAAGAGGGTGCTGAGAAAGTCAGTCAAAAAAGGAATAAAAGGGGCGTTTTCCTCGGTGCTTCTCTGCAATGCTGCCATGGCGACTCACCTTTGCTTTTCGCACCGGCGATCATTGTCTTGTTCGTAATTGTGGAGGCGGCAGGGGGAGGGGGGCGGCGGATGGTGCGAGGCAGCGAGACCGAGCAGACGATCCCTGGACAGAGAGGCCCGATGGGGATCCTCGAGCGCGCCATCATCCGTATCGATCCCTGGCATGCTCGCTCGGGCGGCGTGAGGCCTTCACCGAGGCATCGGACCTGCCTCGATGCCGCGGCCTTGTTCACCGCTTCGCAGACGCCCCAAAGAGATCATCATCCGGCCAACGGAAACGGTCGCTTGCTGGCGATGTACATATGTACGAGTACTAATGTACTTGTAAATGGACGATACGAGTACTCGTATGGATCCGGGAACGGGGTGCTCGCCACAGGACTGGTGGACTTTCTGGAATCCTTGATCGGGGGTCTGGGCTCCTAGCTGAGCTGCACGAGGGACTGGTCGAGAGGATCAGCATGGATTGATCTGAACGGTGCTCTCATGTACGGAGTACTCGTCCCACTATACTCCGTAGTACTACCACCTGAACGGACATCGATGACCTCTCGCGTCTGGCGGCTTGTCCAAGACCGGCGGATTGCGCTGTGGCCGACCGGATCGGAAAGCAAAGATGGATACTAAGGTACGGGGGAGATTTCAGGCAGCCAAATGAAGAGGCATCGTATTGCGCGGCGGTAGGGGCTCTGACCGAAACAGCCAAGGCCCAACACCAGCATCAGCGGATGGAGGGCAGCATGGATCAACTGAAGTTGGATGGTGTGGCGGCTCGGAGTAGCTTCAATTCTGTGGTGGGATCAATCAATATGGGCCCGGCCGTTTCCAGGAGCACGGCTACATGCATACCCTCCATTGGTACGGAGTACGGAGTACGGAGTACTAAGTAGCGGTTGATATGCAATTAACCAGTGATCGCTTTCACCGCATGGCGCTCACACAACGGCCAGAAGGGAAGGAATGATCCGACTTCTGTGGAAGCGACCGGTACTTACGATCTCTGCCTCCAGTGTGGGAAACGGTGTTCTGGACTGTGGACGTGCTTGTGAACCGAGCTGTGCGCTTTGGCAATTCAATTTTGTCAAGGACCTCAATGCGAGGCACTGCCATGATCTCTCTCCTCAGCTTGTAGATGCGAAACGCGCGCGAGACGACACAGCCATCGGTCCGAGTACTCGTGAGTACTGAGTGCGGAGTACGGAGTACAGAGTACGGACTCGTCCTCAGCCCGGAGCGGTGAATTGCCTGTCCCTGTCCGCGCGACGGCTTACCTGAGGTTGTCGCCAGCCAATGGTCCGTCCATGGGGGCCGAGTGTCGAATTGGGTCAACCAAGCCCAGACGGAGCAAGGCGAGCGCAAAAGTCCCATCAGTTGATGAAAGTGTGCACGCCAACTCGCACGGAGTACTCCGTACCTGGACCATCCATTGCTGGCCGCCCCGCTTCCATTGGTCCCCACAGCCAATGGCAGGCATCGGGTACCTGGCGGTTCCTGGCGGTGGATCAGCGTTGACAGCTCGGCCGCCTCCGGTGTTACGGAGCTTTTGAGTGGCCACGCAGCGCCTCCAGGTGTGCTGGACTAAGCTCGATCCGGCACTCTTTCCACGATGATACGAGTTCAAGAAGGGCCTGCGAAGAGTTGCACCTTCCCACCTCCGTCGTCCAGAGATGCCCAAATCGCACGGTACGAGTCCGAATGTACTCCGTACTCCGTACCGAGATGGCCTCACAAAAGTCCCAGACTGTCTAAAGTAGTAGTACTCCGTACTCGTACTCGTAGATGCTGCAACTGGGAGCCGCCCGGATGCAGCTCTGACGAGGATTAGTACTAGGTAGTATTCGATAGAGGCCGCAAGCGTCTTTGCTGCTTTGCTGCTCTGCGAGACGTGACAGAAAGATCCATCGGTACAGAGTACAGGCAACTCATAGGCCCAGAGGAAATGCTTGATTGACCCAGCATGTCTCACCCGTGATTGGCCAATGGCCCGTGATTCCTCACAACACAGCGCTTGGGATCCCCTTCGATCCCTCCGATCCCCCCCATGCCGCCCGCCAGGCCTCCCCTGTCCACCCTAATATTTCTCATCTCATCTCCCTCCTTTTCCTCCTTCTTTCCTTTTTCCTCTTTTCTTCCTCCCCTGAATACCGGCAGCACCCGTACTCCCCATCGTTCGTTTTCTACTATATATCCAGGCCGGGCCCTCAGGGAATTCCATTTTCCTGTCCATTCTTTTCTCATCAACGGAAAACACGTCGAACTTTCACCCGACAGTCACATTCTTTCATTCCAGGGCAACGCGCTCAGCCGCTCACCTTCACGCTCTTTTGCATCACGACTTTGACGACCCTACCACGTAATAACGCCCTATACCATTCGTTTGATACAATCACACACCAAAGAGTCAACCACATCGACAAAATGAAGTTCACGTCCGCCGCCGTCCTCCTCGCCGCCGCCGCCGGTGTCTCCGCTGCCCCCAGCTCCAACGAGGCCCGCGACTTCATCATGGCCAAGAAGCCCGCCGATGCCCCCGCCCCCGCCCCCGCCGCCCCGGCCTACTCCTCGCCCGCCGCCGGCGGCGGCCAGGGCGTCGGCCCCACGACCTACACCCCCTTCTGCGGCAGGTCCAAGCGCGCCACCGCCGTCCAGATCGCCTACAAGGGCAACGTCGGCGGGCCCGGCCAGTACGGCTGCAACATCATGCCCGTCTCGACCAGCATCGCCGGCCAGTACCAGTACAGCGTCACCTTCACCAACAAGGGCGGCGCCGACCAGGTCTGCGCCTGCTGGAACAAGATCGGCGCCGACGGCGGCATCAACGGCTTCTTCAAGGGCAACGAGGCCGTCAACTTCCCCCTGCCCGCCGGCCAGTCCCAGGCCGTCGTCTTCGACACAAACTCCCAGGGCGGCTGCGCCTGCGGCGTCGGCAGCCTCGCCCTCACCGCCATCGGCCAGTTCGCCGGCGCCTGGCTCGAGTACGACTTCGGCAACCTCTCCAACGGCGGCTGGTCCGGCGCCGACGCCTCCTGCCTCGTCGCCGCCGCCAACAAGCTCCCCATCCCCGCCCTGTCGGTCTGCTACAGCGGCAAGTGCTCCACCATCTTCGAGGGCGGCACCGGTGACAACGCCTACCTCGGCGGCATGGAGGCTCTGGACGGTGTTGGCCTCAACATCGCTCCTGGTCCTGCCGCCCTCACGGTCACCGTCTAAAACTCGGCCATCTCATGGAGAAAAAAAAAACAACTACACAAAAATCTAGATCATGAAATCTCGTCGTTGCTGCTTGTCTTCTTTTACGTGCGTCGCGGGGGGAGCGAGGGAATAACTAGAATCATCACCTGAAGGGGGCGGAGCTGAATTTGCGGGAGGTCTTTTTGAACCGACTTTTTGTACGGACTGCGGGCGTCTTCAGTGCTCGAAATATTATTGATCAAATCGATGTTTCATCTCGCGTCTGACATTGAACCGTTACCTCTATTGACTGTGACTGTCTGCTTACCTTGAATTTCTCCACTGACACATCAATTCAATAGTTTTTTTTGGTAGAGCCACGTGCCTTCAGGTAGTATTGTTGATCCATTGACGACAGTCGTGAAGCCGATGCCCAGGCTTCGGATGGCGGGAGAGGAGGAGGCGGGTAGCGACATCTACCATCCTCAGGACGGCGATGCGCAACATTGATCAATCTTTTCATGATCTCTGACTGATTGACAGCCTCAATGGCCTTCTTGCGACTCTGCAATCATTGATCCTCTCTGATCTGGACATGATCCGATGTGGTCGCGTGTTTGGCTTGGGAGACGCGCATCTCGGCCGAGTCGGTGGCGGACGCGGCCCAACGATTTTCCGCCACACCATTTCGGGACGAGCCTCATTCACCACGAACCTCCAAAGTTCAATGTCGATCCCATCGCCACGATCCTCTCTTGATGGCAGCTCGTTCACCACCTTGTCGGAGTTGGACTTGAGGATTGGGGTTTCTGGTATCTCTTGTGCTCACCATGGACCTTCGAAGAATCGCCCTTTCGCGCTCATGACAACACCCTTGCTTTCCAGCTCGCCGCTCGCATTGAAAAGATTGATCCCTACCTCTACCACCTCCTACCTAACTTCACCTGAGGATTCAAGTCTGAGACAGGCAGTTGTAGCGGGCCAGCCATGCCTGCCCTGCCGCAGATCTTGAAGCCGGATCAAAACAATTTAAGTTGCTGGAGGGAGACACGGGCGTTTCCACCTCTACTGCTGCTCATGACAATCGCTGCGTCGCCGAAAGAAGAGAGCCAATTTTTCCACCGCCATGGGCTCGACCGACGTCTCGAAACCCCACGTCAACGGTGACAGGCTGGATCCGGCTCCCCTCAGCAGGCAGCAGCTACTCGACGAAGTCCGCAAGCTTCTCCCCATCAGCGATTCCTACATCTTCGAGGTCCAGCATTTCTTCGACGCCATCTCCGGCAGGGTCAAGGTCCCGCGCGCCACGGGCCTGCCTGCCTTCATCCGCTCGTCGCTGCGGGAACGCGAGGCCATAGAGTGCGCCCAGTCGGAGCTCGCAGACGAGGGATCGGACCTGGATGAGACGGCCCTCGCGCTGATTAAGAGGAGAATTGAGACGAGCGCGGCGATTGTGCGGCACGACGCCGTGCACTGGGACGTCCTCAAGCGATGCCACTCGCTCGTCGCCGTCAACCAGACCTTCCAGGGCTCGGACAAGGAAACGCGCCGGCGGGAGGTCTCCCAGGTCTCGGGCGACGGGAGGCAGAAGCAGCAGCTCCACAGGACGCTCAAGGAGCAGGGCAAGGTCGAGGTCCACGTGGTCGACGGCGGGGGCGAGTGGATCGACGTCCGCTGGCTGCAGGCCGACAGGCTCGCGCGGCAGATGGCCGACAACGGCTGGGGCTGGGGCGAGCACGAGCTCGGGGACAACGTCGACCCGGCCGAGTGGGAGGACATGCCCCTGGCGAAGCAGGTCAGGCGGCTCGTCGTCGCTGCGAGGATCAACCGCCACGAGTACCGCATCCCCCGGGTGCGCATCGTCATGCCCAACCTCGGCAGGGGGGCCAGCACGGACGTGGACGTCCTGCTTGATCAGTTCACGCGCCTGCACCCCTCGGTCGAGGTCGTCGTCGAGGACGCCACCGGCGAGTTCCTGACGAGGGCCTGCCCGGACCTCAAGCTCGCGACGAAGAACCTCCTCGGGGACGACAAGGCCGGCCTGACGGCCACGCTGAACATGGACCACACCATCCTGATCGACCTCGTCTCCGACCTGACGCACTCCAGGCTCCGGCCGCAGCCGTGGCAGGACCGGACCACGCGGGCGCAGATCGAAGAGGAGAACGGGCACGGCGGCCTCATGGCCCGCACGCTCTACCCGATCCTGCAAGACCGGCTGCTGGTCTGCACGCGCGAGGCGGCCGAGCACTTCCACGCCGTCCTCGACGCGGTTGGGACCCCGACGGAGAAGGAGCGCGGGCGGATCCTGGTCCCGTGGGACGGCGGACGAGACGGCGCCTCCCCCACCGCGCCCGCGCCCGCGCCTCCAGAGGCTTCGGAGGGAAAACGCCGCCGCTTTCAGGACCTCTCGATCCATCTGGTCCCCGACTCCCTCCAGATCCCCATCCAGGTCCTCTCGTCCGAGTGGACGATCCCGACCGTCGAGGCCGCCGTGGCGAGCGGCGCGCTCCCCCTCGTCGCGCTGGACGTGGCGCGGTGCGGCGGCTTCAAGAGCTCCAAGCTCAGCATCTACATGTACGGGTGGGCGAGCGGGACCACGACGGTGACGTCGAACAAGGAGATCAGCGGGCAGATCAAGACGTGGGTGGAGGCGAACAGGAAGAGCGACGACGAGACGGGCCCGTCGATATGGAGGATCGACGTGACGAGGAACTTGCTGGCCAAGAACGCGACCTCGCCGCCTGGACGCGCCGTCTCCCTGGATCCATGAGGCCCATCACGATGGGGACAAGGCATTCAACGATCCATTCCTTTGCGAGCATGGCGGTTCGAGAGTTGCAATCGAAAAGTATAGATCAACCTCAATATAAAAGACTATAGAACCAAACCAAAATTTCCAGTACCGTCGCTGTTCAACCGTCCGCAGTCATGCGCCCAAAACAAAAATCATCAAAAACGCTGTCTTTGTTGAGTCTCCCCTCCTCTTCTCGTCCCCACTCCCCTCCTCATCTTCGCTCATGCTGAACATCGAGCCTCCCCTGGGAAGAAAAAAAAACCTCCACTCAAAAAGAAAACCACATCTTCCCGAGACCATCCTGTGTCCTCCCCTTTCCCCCCTCAGAAGAAAGTGAAGCCCAGTGCCTGCAGACGGCCAAGCTCCGCCTCATCCACTAAGTCCACCACATCGTTCTCCTCCTCCCCGCCCTCCTCCTCCCCCCCGGGGGCCGGCCTCTCGACAAACACGGCGCCCCACCCCATCCCCACCGGGCCCGCCGTGGGCCGCGGCGCCCGCGGCGTGTCCGTGCACACGAGCTCGGTGACGACGCTGGGCCTGCGGGCGGTCTTGGTCTTGACGTACGCGACGGGCGCGGTGGGCGTGATGCGCAGCGAGGAGTAGACGACGGCGCAGCCGCCGCAGTCCCAGCGGCTCGTGTGCGTCACGGTGGCCGGGTACACGGTGAGCGTGGAGCGCGGGAGCGCGGGGGCGAGGGTCAGGCTGCGCGTGCAGGTGGGCGGGTGCGGCGCGCCAAGGGGCGAGATGGTGCGCGTGGTGGCGGGCGGGGCGGACCAGATGGCCTGCGAGGACGTGGAGGTGGAGGTGAAGGTCAAGGTGGAGTTGGAGGGCGGCCGCGCCGTCGCGTGCGGGGCGTGCTTGGACTTGCTCTTGGTGCGGTGGCCCTTGGTGGGCTTGGGGCGCGCGTTGGTGAGGGTCGTGAAGCCGGTGAGGGCGGTTGTCGTGTTCTGGGGCCCGGGGACGGGGACGGGGGGCGTCCAGCGCGGAGCGTCGGTGCCCTCGACGGGAGTGGGCGTGGAGGAGGGTGTTGGAGGGATGGGCTCGGAGCCGGTCGGGGGGTTGGGGCCTGGGGCGACGGGCGCAGAGCCGGTCGGCATCTCTGGGCCTGGGGCGATGGGCCCAACGCCGGTCGAGGAGCTGGGGCCTGGAGGGATGGGCCCAGCGCCGGCCGGGGAGCTGGGGCCTGGAGCGATGGGTGCAGATCCGGCGGGGGAACCGGGGCCTGGAGCAACGGGTGCAGATCCGGTCGGGGAGTTGGGCCCAGGAGCGATAGGGGAAGAGCCGGTCGGGGAGTCGGGGCCTGGAGCCATGGGCCCAGAGGCGGTCGAGGAGTCGGGCCCCGGAGCGATGGGCCCAGAGCCAATCGGGGAGGCGGGACTGTAATCCCCGTACTGGGGGTCGGCAGGGCCCTGGCCGGGATCCCCCCCGGCGGGGGCAGCGTCGATCCAGAACCCCTCTAGCTCCCTGGCCTCCAAGGGCCTCAGCTTGCCGAAGCTTCCGGCCGGCCCGCCGGCAACGGGGACGGGGACGAGGAACTTCAGGGGCCCATCGGGCTGGACGGCGGGTGTGGGCGCGCCGCTCTCGGCGCAGGCAAACGAGGTGACGGTGGCGGGCGCATCGGCGGTGACGGTGGCGGTGAACTGGACGACGGGGAGGACGCCGACGCGGAACTGGGACGTGGTGACCGCCGCGCAGGCGCCGCAGTCGACGGATCGGATGGCGGTCGAGGTGCTCGGGAAGACGGTGGACGTTGGGCCGAGATGGACGTCTGGCAGGGCGAGCACGGTCGCGGTGCAGGCAGTGCCCACGGCGGCAGGGATGGACATGGCCAAGGGGGCGCGGGCCTCGGGGTGAGCTGCGTCGCACTGGAATCAGCACTGCGGGGCGGAGGGTGGCGTTCTCCGAAAAGCAACCTAAGAAAGGGGGGGGAGGGGCGGGCTGGAACTCACAGTGAGCAGCGGCGAGGAGGGCGCTCCCCGTGACGGCCCAGGAGAAACGCATAGTTGCGGCGGGGGTGGGCGAGAGAAGAGGGGGGGGG
>NIGB01000005.1:1552657-1565944 GCA_003055145.1 Escovopsis weberi
CTCTCCTCTCCTCTCCTCTCCTCTCCGCTGATCCTTGCGTGCGCATCGCCATGAGCTCCCTCAAGTTCGTCGTGTCCTCATTGGACGCCATAGCCACATCCAAAGACACCCAGCGCAACAAGCAGCTCGCCGACTTGACCAAGACCGCCCTCGATGCCATCAAGGAGCAGGACCAGCTCCCCGACCCCGAGATCGTCTTCGCTCCCCTGCAGTTGGCGACAAAGACGAACAACCCCCAGCTCACAACCACCGCCCTCGACTGCATCGGCAAGCTCATCTCCTACTCCTACTTCTCCATCACCGGCAAGGAAGAGCCCGCCGACGAGGGCACCAAGCCCGCGTCCCCCCTGATCGAGCGAGCCATCGATACGATATGCGACTGCTTCCAGGGCGAGACCACCGCCGTCGAGATCCAGCTGCAGATCGTCAAGTCGCTCCTCGCCGCCGTCCTCAATGACAAGATCGTCGTCCACGGCGCCGGCCTGCTCAAGGCCGTGCGCCAGGTCTACAACATCTTCCTGCTCTCTCGGAGCGTCGCCAACCAACAGGTCGCCCAGGGCACCCTGACCCAGATGGTCGGCACCGTCTTCGAGCGCGTCAAGACGAGACTCCACATGAAGGAGGCCAGGCTCAGCCTCGCCAACCTCAGACACGGCTCGAGCGACGCCACGTTCGAACAGTCGGAGCCCGCCAACGGTGGCGGCCAGCCCAGCGACGAGGGCGACGAGTCCCCGGCCCCGCCGTCCGAGAACAATGACCAGCCCGACCCGGCCGCCCCCGGAGGCGCCGCCAAGCTCACCCTCAAGGACCTCGAGCATCGCAAGAGCTTCGATGACTCCACCCTCGGCGACGTCCCGACCATGGTCACGAGGCTAAAGCAGGACAAGAAGGACGAGGCCGACGCCTCCGTGTCCGGAAACTCGATAGCCGAGTCCTCCCAGCACGAGGACAACAACATCCTCGACGCCGAGGACGAGGTCTACATCCGCGACGCCTACCTCGTCTTTCGCTCCTTCTGCAATCTGTCGACCAAGATCCTGCCCCCGGATCAGCTCTTCGACCTCCGCGGCCAGCCGATGCGCTCCAAGCTCGTCTCCCTCCACCTCATCCACACCCTCCTCAACAACAACATCACCGTCTTCACGTCGCCCCTCTGCACCATCAAGAACTCCAAGAGCAACGAGCCCACCTCGTTCCTCCAGGCCATCAAGTTCTATCTCTGTTTGAGCATCACTCGCAACGGCGCAAGCTCCGTGGACAAGATCTTCGAGATCTGCTCCGAGATCTTCTGGCTCATGCTCAAGTTCATGCGCCCATCTTTCAAGGTATGCGACCCCGGACCACTCCCCTCCGACGAGCCGGCATCGTAGCTCACAGCAGATCAGAAAGAGATCGAGGTCATCCTCAACGAGATCTACCTCGCGCTCTTGTCTCAGAAGAATGCGCCGCTATCGCAGAAGCTTTATTTCGTCACCATACTCAACCGCCTCTGCGCGGACCCTAGGGCCCTCGTCGAGATCTATCTCAACTACGATTGCGATCAGTCCGTGGAGAACATCTACCAGACCATCATCGAAGACCTCTCCAAGACCTGCGTCATGCCCGTCGCCATCACCACAACCACCGAGCATGCCTACGAAGAGTTCAGGTCCAAGTCGTCCCCCGTCAGCGAATGGCAGCTCAGGGGTATCCTGCCGCCTTCTCTCACCGTGGCCCAGATCGCGCCGCAGCCCGAGCCCGAGCCCGAGTTCTCAAAAGAGTACGCCATGAAGCGCCTGTCCCTCGAGGCTCTCGTCGAGGCCCTGAGATCGCTGGTCAACTGGTCCGCCTCTGTGCGGTCCGACAGCGATCCTCGGCGCGCGGATGGCTTCAAGTCGTCCTTTGACGAGATCCGGCCGTCCATCGACCCGCACACCAGCGACATCTCGTCCCGTCTAGACACGCCGCTTCCGCCGTCCACGCCGGTCCCGGAGGACGATCCGGACTACCTCAGCAAGGAGAAGGCCCGAAAGACAGCCCTGATGAAGGGCATCAGGCAGTTCAATTTCAAGCCGAAGCGAGGAGTGGAGCAGTTGATCCGCGACGGCTTCATCCCGAGCGACAGCCCCAAAGACATCGCCCATTTCTTCCTGCACGAGGACAAACTCGACAAAGCGCAAATCGGCGAGTATCTGGGCGAGGGCGATCAGAAGAACATCGACACCATGCATGCCTTTGTCGATTCCATGGACTTCACCAAGAAGCGCTTCGTCGATGCGCTCCGTGAGTTCCTGCAATCTTTCCGTTTGCCTGGCGAGGCTCAGAAGATCGATCGCTTCATGCTCAAGTTCGCCGAGCGCTACGTCCTCGGCAACCCGAATGCTTTTGCCAACGCCGACACGGCATACGTCTTGGCCTACTCCGTCATCCTGCTCAACACCGACTTGCACAGCAGCAAGATCGCGAAGCGCATGACCCAGAATGAGTTCATCAGGAACAACGCCGGCATCAACGACAACTCCAATCTACCCAATGAGTACCTCATCAGCATCTACGACGAGATTGCCAGCAACGAGATCGTGCTCACAAGCGAGCGCGAGAACGCTGCGGCGTCCGGTGCCGTTCCCACGCCAGCCAGCGGGCTCGCCGCCGGCCTCGGCCAGGCCTTCTCCAACGTCGGGCGCGATCTTCAGCGCGAGGCCTACGTCCAGCAATCCGAGGAGATAGCACTGCGTTCCGAGCAGCTCTTCAAGAGCCTCTTCAAGAGCCAGAAGCGAAACGCCCTGAAGCAGGGGCCCAAGTACATCCCGGCCACATCTTTCAAGCATGTCGCGGCCATGTTTGACGTTACGTGGATGTCCGTCTTCTCGGCACTCTCGGCCCAGATGCGCAAGGCCCACAATCTCGAGGTCAACAGGCTGTGCTTGGAGGGAATGAAACTCGCAACCAAGATCGCCTGCCTTTTTGACCTCTCAACTCCCCGAGAGGCCTTCATTTCTGCGCTGAGGAACGCCACCAACCTCAATAACCCCCAGGAGATGCAGGTCAAGAATATCGAAGCTCTGAAAGTCATTCTCGATCTCGCTCAATCCGAAGGCGACGTCTTGCAGGAATCTTGGAAGGACATCCTGATGTGCATCAGCCAGCTGGACCGGCTCCAGCTGATCTCCGGCGGCGTCGATGAGAGCGCGATTCCAGACGTCTCCAAAGCCCGCTTCATGCCGTCCGGTGCGCCAGATCCCCGCTCCTCCAGCCAGACGAGGCCTCGACCGAGACAGAGGTCCGGCACCGGGCCACGAGGCTTCTCTACCGAGATAGCCCTCGAAAGCCGGTCAGACGAGATCATCCGGAGCGTCGATCGCATCTTCTCCAACACGGCAAACCTGTCTGGCGACGCCATGGTCTTCTTTGCCAAGGCTCTCACCGAGGTCAGCTGGGACGAGATCAAGGTCTCCGGGTCGAATGACTCGCCTCGGACCTACAGTCTCCAAAAGATCGTCGAGATCAGCTACTACAACATGAACCGTGTCAGGTACGAGTGGAGCAACATCTGGATAGTCCTCGGCGAGCACTTCAACCAGGTCGGCTGCCACAACAACATGAACATCGTCTTCTTCGCGCTGGATTCACTGCGTCAGCTCTCCATGCGGTTCATGGAGATCGAGGAGCTGGCTGGATTCAAGTTTCAGAAGGACTTCTTGAAGCCCTTCGAGCACGTCCTCTCCAACTCTCACAACATCACGGTCAAGGATATGGTGCTGCGATGCCTGATCCAAATGATTCAAGCCCGAGGCGATAACATCCGATCTGGGTGGAGGACCATGTTCGGCGTGTTCACCGTCGCCGCGAGGGAGCCCTACGAGAGCATCGTCAATCTGGCCTACGAGAATGTCAACCAGGTGTACAAGGACAAGTTTGGCGTCGTCATCTCGCAGGGCGCTTTCACCGACCTCATTGTGTGTCTGACGGAGTTCTCGAAGAATCTCAAGTTCCAGAAGAAGAGCCTCGGCGCGTTGGAGCTCCTCAAGTCCATCGTACCCACCATGCTCAAGACGCCAGAATGTCCCCTGTCCCACTACTATACGACGTCGGCAGAAAAGCCCGAGCTGCATCTGAACCCCAGCGCCGGCAAGACCAAGACATCGATGGAAGAGGGATTCTGGTTCCCGGTCCTGTTCGCGTTCCACGATGTGCTGATGACGGGCGAGGACCTCGAGGTCCGATCCAACGCCCTGGAGTACTTCTTCGCGGCACTGCTCAGATACGGCGGCGACTTCACCACCGACTTCTGGGACATTCTTTGGCGACAGCAGCTGTACCCCATCTTCATCGTCTTGCGTTCGCGGCCAGAGATGTCGAACGTCTTGAATCACGAGGAGCTCTCCGTGTGGCTCTCGACGACCATGATCCAGGCGCTGCGGAACATGATCACCCTGTTCACGCACTACTTCGACGCCCTGGAGTACATGCTGGACAGGTTCCTGGAGCTGCTGGCGCTCTGCATCTGCCAAGAAAACGACACCATCTCCCGCATCGGCAGCAACTGCCTGCAGCAGCTGATACTGAAAAACGTGACCAAGTTCACCTTGGGCCATTGGACCAAGATTGTCGGCGCCTTCTGCGAGCTCTTCGAACGGACGACTGCCTATCAACTGTTCACGGCGGCCAACATGGACGGCGGTCCCCCATTAACGTCTTCGGTCAACGGCTTGGACTTTTCGGGCGGGAGCCGTCCCTTTGGCGA
Source organism: Escovopsis weberi (assembly GCA_003055145.1). Taxonomy (NCBI): domain Eukaryota; kingdom Fungi; phylum Ascomycota; class Sordariomycetes; order Hypocreales; family Hypocreaceae; genus Escovopsis; species Escovopsis weberi. Next base: position 1,557,381 of record NIGB01000005.1, read on the forward strand.
AGCGGCCGCCGACGAGAAGTCGCTGAGGCTGAACGGCTCGGAGGGGAACGGCGCATCCTATGACGCAGAGCCGCACCGTCCAAGCACGCCGCAGATCGGCGACGGCCAGCTGAACGCCGAGGTGGCGAGCGGGCCGCCCCTGGAGGAGTTCAAGCCGGCGTCCAGCTCGCAGCAGCAGCCCGTGATGGTCACGGCCGCCCGCCGGCGATTCTTCAACCGCATCATCTCGCGATGCGTGCTGCAGCTCCTCATGATCGAGACGGTCAACGAGCTCTTCAGCAACGACACCGTGTACGCGCACATCCCGTCGACCGAGCTGCTGAGGCTCATGGCCCTCCTGAAGCGGTCGTTCCAGTTCGCGCGCCGCTTCAACGAAGACAAGGAGCTGCGGATGAAGCTCTGGCGCGAGGGGTTCATGAAGCAGCCGCCGAACCTGCTCAAGCAGGAGAGCGGCGCCGCGGCCACGTACGTGTCCATCCTGTTCCGGATGTTCACGGACAGCGCGCCCGAGAGGCTCAAGAGCAGGCCGGACATCGAGTCCGCGCTCGTGCCGCTCTGCGAGGACATCATCATCGGGTACTCCCAGCTCGCGGAGGAGAGCCAACACAGGAACATCGTCGCGTGGAGGCCCGTCGTCGTGGACGTCCTGGAGGGCTTCGCGGGCTTCCCCGAGGACGCGTTTAAGGCACACCTGCCGTCGTTTTATCCGCTGGCCGTGGAGCTGCTCCAGAAGGACCTCACGGCCGACCTGCGCGGCGCGCTCCTGCTGATCCTCCGCAGGGTGGGCGAATCGGAGCTGGGCATCGCGGGGATGACCAAGGCCGTGGACAGGAGAAGAGACAGCACCATCAGCACCATCGAGGATCTCGGGACAGGGCCGGAGACGCTCACGCGGAAACTCCTATGAAAGGGAAAGAGCCGGCTGCAGCATGCATTCACAAAGCGGGAAAAACTTTGAATCAACTGGCGTTTTTCGGGCGACAGAGACGTGTAAAATTTTTTTTTTTTTAAAAAAAAACGTCGTCTGTCTTGGGATTTTGAAGCAGCGTTCTATGGGTTTACGAGAAAGATCAAGAGATGATGCCTGAAAGAAGAAGAAAAGGGGTTCTGGGCGTGGGGTTAGAAAGGGGGGATCTTTCACAATATAATGAACGTTGGAAGCTCTTGATCATTCATGATGATCGGCTGAGGTTCTTCATCTCTGTCTGCCCAATCATCCCAGGTGTCATCCCAGGTGTCATCCCAGGTGTCATCCCATGGTGTCCGTGATGTAGCCGCGCAGCGCCTCGGCCTCCTCCTCGACCGTCTTGTCGGGCAGGCTCGCCAGCGCCTCGCGCAGCTGGTCGTCGTCCTGGACCGCTGCCCTGACGAGGTTCCTGACGGTGGTGTCCTCCTCGGCGGAGCGGCTGGCGACGCGCATGACGCTGACGAGGGTCTCGAAGAAGTCGATGAGGGTGAGGTGCATGAGGACGTCGCCGCGGCGGTCGACCATGGCCATGGCGGCCCACTGCAGCAGGCCGCGGCCGGCGACCTGGACGACGTGCTCTGGCATGGCGAGCAGGTCGGGGAACTCTGTGCGGTTGATGGCGCGGACGTCGAGGGTGGCGAGGCGCGCGAGCAGGCGCAGCAGGCGGCCCTGGGCGAGGCTCGCCTGGCGGGGCGAGCGGGGCGAGGGCGAGGGGGAGGGGGAGGGGGAGGGGGAGGCGTCGATTTCGCCGTCTGGGGATGAGGAAGCGCCGGGGATTGCGCTGAGGTCAGGGCGGCAGAGCGTCGTGATGAGGGAGAGCATGGGCCGCTCGAGGAGGATCAGGCGCCAGAGGCGGGCGTGGCCCGGGGCGCGGCGCGGGACGGGCTGGATGCCGTTGATGTTGACGTGTCCGTTGACGAGGGCGGCCGAGTCGCGGGTCGCGGGGGCGGCGCCTGCGCCTGCGCCTGCGCCGGGGGGTATGAGCGCGCAGTCCGTCTCGAGGAGGTCGCCGAGGACCTTTGCGGCGCGCTCGCCGACGCCGACGTCCGGGGAGTCGAGCCAGGTGCGGACGAGCTCCTCGACGACGGCGGGCAGGGTGCTGAGGATGGCGGCGTCGGAGGGGGTCTGGGCGGCCTTGTGGATTATGGCGAGGGCGAGGAGGTTGGCGCCGGGGAGGGGGGAGGCGAGGGCGGCGAGGATGGAGGGCGGGTCGGCGATGGTGAGGGCGCGGGTGAAGGGGAGCGGGGAGAGGAGCTTGATGGTGAGGGAGAGGAGGGGGGTGGGGTCCTGCTCGGTGGACTTGAGGATGTTGGTGAGGGGGGGGAGGACGGAGGGGAGGAGTGGCGGGATGTTTGTCTCTGAGAAGCCCGGCGGTTGGTCAGAAACGATGCCCGTTTGGAGGTGCCTCTCGGTGTATGATAGGAGGGGAGGGGAGGGGAAATACTACCTGTGAGTTGGAGCTCTATGTCGTCGAGGAGCTTGGTGTTGAAGGGCGTGGAGGGCGCGGTCTCGAGGAGGTGCAGGTGGGCGAGGAGCTCGTCCAGGCCGGAGATGGGAATGCCATCCTCGGGGTAGTCGGGGACGACTCTCTCCGTCATTGCGAACTTGGAAGACTCTCAGTCGCTTTTCAATAGCGGTCGCTTCAGAACGGGATCAATGGAATCGAGGGGGGTAACGTCGCCGCGATGTGTTGGTATGTAGCTGTTGCTGGATGTTGTGAATGGTGGCATGAGAGCTCGTGAGGGTGAGAGATGCAGGGTAGGCAATGACGATGACGAAACATGGAATGAAGCTGGAATTCATCAATTCAATGCGTGCATCTGGAGAGGGGCATCTCCAGGGTAGCTCGAGTCCTGTGAGGGCGGCGCGGATATGTGCCGTCAATCTCTCGGCACCGCTATGCCTACCCGGTACTAGCGACGACGAGGCCCTCCCCCTTCGGATTCCGCGATTTGGCCCCACACACTCATGACTTAATGTGGCTGCATCATCTTTTCCAGAAAAATTCCACGATAAATCGGCCAAGGACCATCTGTGATCATCATCGACAGACCAGGACGCGCCACGGCTCTCCCAGTGCTCGCCGTCACTCGTTTTCATTCGCGCATAGCATTGACTTGGCGAGCCATTGGACGGTCGGACAGGCGACAAGCCAGAAATGTCGAGAGGTGGACGAGGGGGCGGTCGCGGAGGCAGAGGTGGAGGCCGAGGAGGACGGCCAGCGCTGCCGTGGGAAGACGGCGATGAGCCCGACGCTCGCCCCTCAGACCTCTTCCCGGTTGGTCTCCCCCTTTTTAATTTCCCGATCTTGAGATTTTTCAGCCGATGAATGATGGCTGATCCTCCTCGCAGCCCTACATCGTGCCGACCCCCCGAGCCCTCACCTCCATCGAAGACAGCAGCGTCCAGCACTTCCTCCTCCTCCGCCACCAGGTCCACCTCTCCCCGCTCTACATCTCGAAGCGCACGTCGCTCATCGACCCGGCGGCCCCGCGCAAGGTCTACGGCCGGGACCAGATGAACGCGCTCTTCGACGTCAAGAGCAAGGCGTCCGTCGACCCCTTCACCGCCGTGCCGACCTACTCGCAGCGCTTCGCGCGCCAGGAGCGCGCCCTGCCGGACTGGTCCGCGCGGCCCGTGTGCAGGGAGATGTTCCCCGCCGAGCTGCTGGACACGGTGGACGCGGCCGACGCGGGCGCGGGCGCGGGCGCGCGCAAGAAGCGCCGCCTGGAGCTGAGCAAGGTCAACGCGCTGCCCAGCGCCGAGGAGGCCTTTGGCATGCTCGCCGCCGCGGGCGCGGGCGCGGACGATGAGCTCGACGACGACGACGGCGGCGGCGAGCCCCTGGCGGGGCCCGCAGACGGCAGGAAGATCCTCGAGAGGCTGGACGCGATGCGCGACGACGACGGCGACGACGCGGGCGGGGACCTGGACGACGACGAGGGCCTCGGAGAAGAGGAGGACGAGGACGAGGTGTATGACGACGAGGACGCGGGCGACTACGACGCCGAGGGATACTTTGATAACGGCGACGACGGAGGGGACGACTACGGCGATGACGGCGACGGGGAGGGGACGTTCTAGGCGGTCGAGGTTGAGTCTGAGCCGCGAGAGACGGGCTGCCAAGGATGATTTACGCAAACGATCAAGCAATTTGAATATATACCCAGATTTCTTACTGTGCAATCACGCAATCACAGGATGAAGCATTTATGCATCGCTGTCTCTAGCAGCGCCTCTTGCGCGGCATGCGTATGGCTCGTGGCATACTGCCTGTAGTTTCTCGCTACATCTTTCGACCCTGAATCGAGCTTTGACTATCGACAGGGCATCCTTTGCGATATGGTGTGTATAACGTTGAAAATGTAGCCAGGCCTTCTAGATACTCGTACATAGTATTTCCCATCAGACAAAAAGACAAGGAGGCCGTGCCGTGTTTCGCATGAATCCTTGCATATGTATGCTCCCGCTCCGCTTCCCAGATGCACCGACCAGTGCCGTCTCTTCTCCCTTCTCGCCCGCGCTCCAAAGTCTGTCCCGCGAGGACCCCCCTTCCCTTGACGTCCTATGAGGAGATCAGGCCGCCGTAGAGCCCACCGTCCATGTATCCTGCTTGTAGTCTCGACAGCTTCTCGCGCGTCTCGGCGATGACGCCGGCCTGCGCTACGATGGCGTTCCCGGTCTCCTTCAACGCCATGAGCACCTGGTTGAGCTGGTCCTGCACGGGCGCGCTGCTGTTGCGGTCGCGCAGGGCGCGGATCTGCTCGTAGAGGCCGTTCTCGACGCCGGGCATGTCGCGCTCGATCTGGCTGCGGTATTCGTCCAGCCGCTTCTTGTACTTTTCGACGTCGTCGCAGATGCGGTTGAAATACGTGATGAGGTCCTGCGCGCTGGCGTGCGCGGACGAGGCGTCTCCCGAGTTCGGGTCCGCCGGCGCGGTGCCGGCGAACAGACCCGTCTGGTGGTAGTGCGTCGGGAGCTTGAGGTTGTCGGCGGCCTTGAAGGAGAGCTGCCCGTCGGCGATGTTCTTCTTGGTCATGTCCTGGAGGACCTTGACGGTCTGGATGTCGCGGTTGAGGGCGTCCTGCACCGTCTTGAACTTGGACTCGACGAACTGGACGTCCCTGCCGAGCTGCTCGATGTCCTTCTCGTGCTGGGGCATGAACTGGCCGATCTCGTCCCGCATCTTGATGACGCGCTGGATGCCCTTGTCGATGAGGTCGATCTCGGTCTGGACGGGCTGGGCCAAGTCATCGAAGCGCGACCGCGGCCGCAGGGTGTCGTAGTTGATCTGGACGGCGGAGACTTGGGTCGCGGGCTGCGTCGTGGTTTGGCCGCTGGACGGGAGCCTGTTAGCATGGAACATGATGTGTGGTCTACCAGGTGTCGACGGCGGCAGCCGTCGAAAGCAAGAGGGGGGAGGGGTCATTCGGCATACAAGAGCCCTCCGGCCGGTTTCTGCTGCTGCGCCGCGGGGGCAGCTTGGCCAAATAGTCCGCCTGTCGTGGCCGTGGGAGTCGTCGTCGACGCGCCGCCGAAGAGGCCTCCTCCGGATTGCTGCGGCTGTGTTGTTGTGCTCGCAGCAGCGCTGCCAAAGAGGCCTCCCCCGGTCGTTTGTTGCTGTGCTGGCTGCTGCGGATTGCTCGCCGTGTTTGCAAACAAGCCGCCTGTCGTGCCCGTGGCAGCAGCGGGCTTGCTACCGAAAAGACCACCTCCGGCTGGGTTTGAGGCAGCCGCCGCCGTCGTTCCGGATCCGAAGAGGCCACCGCCAGCCGCCGCAGGTGTTGCCGTCGTCGAGGCCCCGAAAAGACTGTTGCCAGCCGGCTTGCTGCCAAAGAGCCCGCCCGCCGTCGCCATGATGTCGGAGAAGGGGGAATGTGAGTAAAGTTGAGGCGCAGACGCGTTCCGAGAGGCAAGTACCGGTAGAGATCAGCGCCTCTATGCCAATTGGCGATCAGTGTCGGCCTGCGGAGCTGTCAGTTCCAGGTAAGCTGATGGCCCCCGAACAGTTGTGTGATCTGGGATCAATGCATTGATCTAGTAGTAGTATTCGTGCTCATCAACGGCTCATACAGTACTTCGTACCTGAGACAAAGAATGGGACCTCAGAAAGGGCCCTTTGCTGATGGCCGCGGCCTCGACCGAACAGAGTCACAAGATGGAGTTTGCGGCGCCGGTGTGAAAGTCCCTGCCCTGCAATGCAGACACGAACAGAATGAATCAACTTGGGCCGGGACAACAGGCTCTCACTGGCACAACAAGCACAAGCACAAGCACGAGCACGAGCACGAGCACGAGCAGGTACGAGCAAGACGAACCAACCACTGCACTGATTTCAGAGGAAAAACACCAGCAATCGCGGGTCGCGATAGCGATAGCGATAGCGATAATACATATTATCGATTACGATCCCTGGCCCATGAACGACCCGGCAGCCAATCAAGGGCCGGAATGGATGATGCGCGCGGCAGAAGCTCGGCATGGCTGCGATTAGCAGTGACGGCAGGAGGGACGGAATACTTTCGGAAGGTACCCTCGGGTCACGATCATCTGAGGTCTTGAAGCCATTGAACTTCGAGAAGGTCGACAGCTTTGACGCGCGCCGCCACCGAGAGCTTTCGGGAGCTGCTGCTGCTTCGTCAAGACCACATATCTTCCCTCGTTTTTTGGAGACCTGACGGTGCGACTCCAAGATGGATATTGATGAGGACGATGATCTCTACCAGCCCGACGAGCCCAGACTCGAAAACGAGCCGGATAAGCAGAAGTCTGCAAAGGATGAAGAGCTAGAGGAAGGCGAGGAGGAGGATGAGGGCGGCGCAATGGACGAGGATGAGGACGACGACGATTCGGTATGCTCCATTGCATGATTGCGCTTCCGTGCCGCGCGCGTGCTGATTCTCTCGTTGCAGGATATCGACATCATCACAGAGCGAAAAGATGGCACCAAAGCAGCCCCCCCACCGTACGTCGAGACGCCGCACTTCCACACATGAGTTCAACGAGCTGCGTCGACCCCGGCGAACAAGGAGAATACTGGCTGACCCATTGACGCGGCAGACAATCCAAATACAGCGACATTCGCAACATTCCCCAAAGAACGGCTGCCAATGATACGCCCACCAAAGCAAGCTCTTCCAAGAAGGACGACGAGTCGAGGACGGTCAACGCCTCCAACATCGCCGCCCCCAGCGCGGACTCTGCGTCTGCGGCCGAGTCGAAATCCACAATCGACATCAACGCGATACCGATACATCCCGGTGCCGGGAAGCCCCTGACGCAGATCAACATCGACGAAGGTACGGTGGCTGCCCAGAGGATTTAGAAGCGGGCGGGCTGGCGGAGGCAGGGCGCCATTCTTGTACGAGGGGACCGCAGGCTAACGCCCAGGGGCCAATAATAGATCTTCCCGGAAACGACAAGCCGTGGAGGAAGCCGGGCACGGACATCAGCGACTACTTCAACTTCGGCTTCGACGAGTTCACGTGGGCCCTCTACGCCGCGAAGCAGGAGTCCATCCGCGGGGAATACGGCGCCGAGGTGTTCGCCGCCAACAACAAGAAGATGATGGAGGACTTCAACATGATGATGATGGGCGGCGGCATGAACATGGGCGGCGGAGGCGCCGGCCCCGCGGGCGGGATGCCCGGCATGGACGGCATCCCGCCGGAGATGCAGGCCATGATGCAGCAGATGATGGCATCGGGCATGGACCCCTCGCAGATGGACCCGAGCCAGATGGCGGCCATGTTCTCGGGCATGCAGGGCGGCGGCGGCGGGAACGGCGGGCAGGGAGGCCAGGTGCAGGGCTTCGGCGGCGGCTTTGGCGGCAACCAGGGCTTTGGCTACGACCAGGGCATGGCCGGCGGCGGAGGAGGAGGAGGAGGAGGAGGTGGTGGTGGTGGTGGCGGCGGCGGCGGGAGGGGTGGTTTCGGGGGTGGTCGCGGCCGGCGCGGGAGATGGTAGTCTTGGCCGGGGCAGCGCCTTTGCCTTGCGACTTGAGAGAGGGAGGATGCTTGTGTGGTTTCAGGCGGAGACGGCTTTTCATGGGGGGGGGCACATTACATCTGGGGCTTTTTGGCGTTTGCGGGACTTGCCTCTGGCACGGATATGTTGAGAATTTCAAATGCAATTTCTTGTCGTCACCGTCATCATCCTTGGGCAGGACAGCCGAGAGACTATGTGCTCTTTGAGGCAGAAATGTGACCGGTCGTGCAGTGATAGCTCCAACGTGATCGCTCTCCACGCCCTGCTGCCCATTGCAGGGTTCACACGCCCCAATGCTCTTGATTCCATGAACAATGGATCATCTTTGCAGAGCCTTTTGCAGGTTGTCGTCAGCATGGTGTGCCGGCGCATCCAAGTCTACAAGATCCATCGATCCCACAGGCCAGCCCACGCACCGTTGGCCTTAATGACCTTTCAACGTCCTCGAACCTGTGCGCCGCTTCTTCCGCGAGAGACCCCATCACCGGCACTGGCTCGATCTGAATGAGTCTATCTCATACCATTGCGACCCGGAGGCTCATGGGCTAACAGCACCGGAGAGGCTGAGTGGCTTCAATAGGGAGGATGGATCCCCCCCCCCCCCCCCCCC
>NIGB01000005.1:1593766-1605616 GCA_003055145.1 Escovopsis weberi
GGGGGGAGGGGAGGTGAGGGTTTCCGGAGGGCAGGACGCGGCTCGATCCCCTCATACCTCGAATAAATAAACAGATGGCGGATCACGATGTCGGGCGCTATCGAGACACGGCAGTCTGAGGATGCATATAGTCGTCGAGGAGCGGGTATAGTAGAGGTAGGATGTTGAAGAGAAGTTGGAGGTTCTCTCAAGGTCTGCTTCGTCGTTCGGGATACGTACAGATTCGCGTTGTGGCGATTGGCCAGAATCGGGCCCGCCTGGGGACTTGCTCGTGGAGCATGGCGCTATTCCGTTTTTAGATTCGTTCCTGCAAGTTTAGTACCCGATAAGGCAACTGCAATCAAGCGAGTGCGAAAAAAGCCTCCCAGTCTAGTCTTCTTTGGGCAAAGCTGGGCGCGAACTTGGGGTGCAAAAGGCCTGTGCATGGCGGGGATCGTCGCCGCTTATGTAACCAGGAATTGATCCGACGTGGAAAAGTGGATCTCGAGATGGGAGAAATTCAAAAAGAAACTTGAAAATTCCGAGAGAAAATCATGTCAAGGCGCATGTCCTAAAAAGGTATAGCGCCATCCTCTCTTCAACAACAACTTTTGACGACGACTCATGCATTCTGTGCCATTTTCTCTCTCTGAATACTAGGTATCAATATCCTTCTCGTCTTTCTCGACTCAAGAAAGCCCTTGCTTCGGCATTGAAAGCTCATCACACTCGCAGACTCGAAGTCGAGCTCCACCGTCTGGCCATGGAGAACGGCAATATCCCCAAACCAGACCCTGCGGCGGTTGCACCCCCCACAGGGGCCACAGATGCGGTGCTCGTCAAATCCGAGGCGATGCCCGCAGACGCGCAAAAGGTGGAAGAGCTCGACTTCAATGCGTTAAAGGGGCCAATCACAGCCGAAGACCTCCTGTCCGGAATGCGCAACATGGGATTCCAGGCGTCATCCATGGCGGAGGCCATCAGAATCATCAATGACATGGTTGGTCTCCAAGCGCAAGAAATCAAGTGAAAACAATCATCACGGGAGGGAGGAAAAGCAAACGAGGTTCTTCGAAACCCATCCCAAGGACTTTCGGAAGGACAATGGAAGAAATGAGAAAGAAAAAAAAGTAAAAGACTGACCCAAGCCGTGAAGCGGGCGTGGAAAGATCCCGAAACCGGGGAGGGGACGACCATCTTCCTCGGCTACACATCCAACCTGATATCCTCCGGGCTGAGGGGCGTGTTCCGCTGGCTCGTAGAACACAAGCACGTATCCGCCATCGTCACGACCGCGGGCGGCGTCGAGGAGGACTTCATCAAGTGCCTCGGCTCGACGTACATGAGCTCCTTCAGCGCCGACGGCGCCAGCCTGCGAAAGAAGGGCCTCAACCGGATCGGCAACCTCGTCGTGCCCAACGACAACTACTGCGCCTTCGAGGACTGGGTGGTGCCCATCTTCGACAAGATGCTGGAGGAGCAGGAGGCGAGCAAGGCGGAGGGCGAGGAGGGCGCCATCCACTGGACGCCGTCCAAGGTGATCCACCGCCTCGGCAAGGAGATCAACGACGAGCGGTCCGTCTACTACTGGGCATACAAGAACGACATACCCGTTTTCTGTCCCGCCCTGACAGACGGCAGCCTGGGCGACATGCTCTATTTCCACACGTTCAAGTCCTCGCCGCAACAGCTCAGAATCGATCTCGTAGAGGACATCCGGCGCATCAACACCATTTCTGTGCGCGCGAAGAGGGCGGGGATGATCATTCTGGGAGGCGGTGTCGTCAAGCATCACATTGCGAACGCCTGCCTGATGCGCAACGGTGCCGAGTCGGCTGTGTACATCAACACAGCGCAGGAGTTTGACGGGAGCGATGCGGGAGCTCGACCGGACGAGGCCGTGTCTTGGGGGAAGATCAAGATCGGTGCTGATAACGTCAAGGTAGGCAATGCGCCAGGAATTCCCGTGTTAAGTGATCCCCTCTTGAATATCAGGGGCTGACAAAGATTGCTTCTAGGTGTATCTCGAGGCCACAGCCTGTTTCCCCTTCATCGTGGCGAATACATTTGCAAAGGATCTCTAGAGAAGAAAAAAAAAAGAAGAAAGAAGACCAGCATTTTTCAGAAGACAATCAACTGCCCTCGGAATGAAGCTTGCCATGGGGCTTCCCTCGGGGATTTGCTGGCGCCAAGGCCGATTTGATTTGATTGCGGAGAGCTCGACCTTGATCGTTAGGTGGTGGACCGCGTGCGACATGTTCGGCTCGCGCTCAACGTGCAAAGACGGCCGAGATGCTTTACTCAGAGGCGAGTCTCTCCAATGTGGCCCTTGAAAGCCTCCAACGCGACATCCCAATCTCTCGCGCCCTCTCCCTCGGCCCAGTTCCCAACCTTGTCGATGCCCTGCAGGTCCTCCCTCATGTGCCCCTCGTTCGTCGTCCCATCCAGGACAGAGATGCCCTCCAGGCCCAACACGAGCGAATAACAGGCCACCGCACTGCTGACCCCGGCTCCTCTCACTACTGTCGACACGGGCTCGCTTTCGAGGAGATGCTGGTTCGCGGTGATGGTCCAAAACGACTGATACGCGATGCCCTTGTCGCGGCAGAACTTCCTGAGTTGAACGTCATAGTGCGTCCTCGCGGAGAAGGAATTCTGCACAATTGCCGGCTTGACGCGGGCCTTGTCGTACAGCCGCCTCAGCAGCGGGAGGGAAACGTTGGAGATGCCCAGGTGGCGGATCTGGTCGGGCACGTAGGCCGACATGCTCTCCCAGACCTTGAGGGTGTCCTCGAACGTCCTGAGCGGCACGTGCAAGACGTATGCGTCCAGGTACTGTCTCGGCATGGTCGTGCGCAGCTTCAGCGACTCCGTCACGAGGGACCGGACGACCTCGCGGTGGTCCCCCCCATCTGCCAGAGCGCGAGGGTTGAATTTGGATTGCACCTGGCGGCCCGTGTCAGCTCGGGGAGAAGGTTGACCTCTCGTCGGGCAGGATGGCGAAGATGCAGACGTACGTATATCTCATCCTGCTGGACGAGGCCGTCGGAGCAGGCTTGGTGAAAGCCGCGACGCACGAGATCCTCGCGGTAATGCCCGGAGCCCCCCGCGGTGTCGATGCCGCGGAAACCCGCCTTCATAGCCGTGTAGACCAGGTCCGACGTCTGCTCCTCTTTCCATGCCGTGCCGTATATCAGCTTCGGCATGGACGAGGCGCGGTCGGGTCCGAACCTCAGATCCTGTGCGAGACGGGACGCCATCCTGGATGATTTCCAATTGGAAGTTTGGGAATTGGGGAAGATCAATATCAATTAGTAGTAAATGAAGCTGGACAAAGTGTCACTCCATGCCGAGGGCGTCTTGGTGGCGAGACCTTCAGCTATCGGCCAAAGGCGAGGGTGGCAGCTCGCACATGCTGGCTGCTTAAAGGGGCACCTCCAGGAAAAAACTGGAGAATGATAGATTCTCCCACAACAAGGCGGAGATGATGCACGATCGGCAGCATCTGGATGTTTTGGGGGATCTGTTGATGGAATATAGCATTCAACAGGATATCAATGACTGAGTCCTGCTCGCAGGATGGAGAGGCACTGGATGGCGACACACAGTGTCTCAGTGGTCTGTACTCCGTACTGTGGCAGTTGTGCGGAAGTGCGTGCCTGCCTGATCGCATCGAGTTATGCAGTCAATCTGGATCAATCAATCAATCAATGCATTGATCCAATTATGCACCCGGTCATGCATGCATCAATGCATACACAGTGTCCTTACTTAAGAATACTGTACACGAAACGGGAATAAATCATCCCGACTTTCAATTAAAAAGGTGCTCCATCCGACCCGAGGTCAGCAAGATGGTGCTATCACGGCTCGATCTCAAATACTTCGCTCACCTGCTAATACTAGGGGAGGACAAAGTACTTCCCATACGATGCTGATAGTATCGTACGGAGCACTCCGTATGATGATGGCCAGGAATCCCTCGCGAATGAGCCATTTTCTCACGATCTGCCGTCTCAATGCATCGGCTCGCTCCAAACTTAGTAGGCAAGACAGACGTGCAGGAGCGTGATGGTTTGCAGAGGCGAGAAGGTTTATCGCGGTCCGGATGGAGGAGCTACTAGAGAATTGGATCGAGGCAATGGGCTTTACATACCAAGTCCCCACCCCGCATGATGGGAGGTCGTCATCATCGCCCATCATTCCTCATCCAAACATTGTCGAGCATCGTCGAACTCTCACCATCACCGTAAAGAGTTGTTTCTGCTCTTCATTCGGATCACCTTCAATTGAGTAATCGTCATCGTCACGAAGAAATCAAGACTCGAAATCATGGCACCCGTTCCCTTCAACTTGAAATGGGGCATCATGGCCACCGGTGGCATCGCAGAGAGTATGAAAAGCCCACCCTCCTCTCCTCACCCAAGCACTGCTATTCTTCCGCACGCAAATGGATGGTGAATCGTGAGGAAGCAGCAGCAATGATACTGACGCGCAAGGCCAGTGTTCACAACGGACCTCCTCTGCGCCCCCTCGTCCCGCTCCGCCGATGACATCTCCCACCAGCTCGTCGCCGTCGCCTCGTCCGGCAGCGCAGAAAAGTGCGACAGGTTCCTCAAGGCCATCAAGGCGCCGAACCCCGACTCGGTCAGAAAGTACGCTTCGTACGCGCAGCTCGTCGCGGACGCAGACGTCGAGATCGTCTACGTGGCCACCCCGCACAGCCACCACTTCCAGAACTGCATGCTCGCCCTCGAGGCCGGCAAGCACGTCCTCTGCGAGAAGGCCCTGACCGTCAACGCCGCGCAGGCGCGGAAGCTGTTTGAGACCGCCAAGGCCAAGAACCTCTTCTTCATGGAGGCCGTGTGGACGAGGTTCTTCCCGCTGAGCATCAAGGTCCGCGAGCTGCTCGCGGCGGGCGAGATTGGCGACGTCTACCGAACGATTGGTGAGTCCTCGAACCCCGCATACAGGTAAAGGAGAGTCCCTGACGCAAGAGATGGCACACAGCCGACCTGTCGAACAATGATCACGCGGAGAATGGCAAGGACTTGAAATTCGCCGACAACCACCGCATGGTCGACCTCAACCTGGCCGGCGGGGCGATCCTGGATCTCGGCGTCTACCCGCTCACCTGGCTCTTCCAGACCCTCTACCACATCCAACCCGAGTCCATCAAGGAGTCCCCGCGGGTGGTGGCATCGTCCAATCTCTACCGCACCGGGGCGGACGACAACACGGTCATCGTCTGCCAGTTCCCCGGCCACCGGACCATGGGCGTGGCCACCACGTCGATGCGCGTCGACACCGACCCCGTCGGCCAGTGCTCCAACGCCAACCCCTCGGTGCGCATTCAGGGCTCCAGGGGCGAGATCCAGGTCATGGGGACGGCGTACCAGCCCAGCCAGATCAAGATCATCAAGGACAAGGCCGTGAAGGTCCTCGACTTCCCCATCCCCTCGGACCCGGCCAGGGAGAACCGCGGCAGGGGCATGTTCTGGGAGGCGGACGAGTGCGCGCGCTGCCTGCGGGACGGCAAGCTCGAGAGCGGCGGCATGCCGTGGCAGGAGAGCGTGGCCGTGATGGAGGTCATGGAGGAGGCGCTGAGGCAGGGCGGCGTGGCGTATCCCGCGCTGATCACGACGGACGTGTACGATGCCAAGAGCCCGCTGAACGTCGGCAACCAGTGATGTCGCCGGCGAGCGAGCAAACAGAGACAAACGACATGATTGATTGCCGCCAATGTGCACTGCAGATATGGGCCCGTGACGCCGCGACGATAGCCTCCATGTCCCTCTCCTCGCCCGCACACAACGTCCTGTCGTGCTATCAGCCTGGCGGCTGGAGCGCTACGAGGGATGATGTCTCTTCAGCGCGTGTGAGACATGGTCGAAGAGAGTCAAGACCGGGGAGGGGGGGGACCGTGCAAGGGGTCTATCAATGGATTACTGTGGAACTCGATGCCGCGCCATACCGTAACACCGATTTTCCGTCTCCTCCCCCCCCCCCCCAAAAAAAAACAATCCTCGCCCCCTTGCTCCCCTGTTGCAATACCCAGTGTGTGTCTGTCCTCTCTTGGAAATCTAGACCAAGAGTTTTGTATCATTTTGCTTTTTTGCTCGCGCGCAACACAGGCCACTCATCTCCGTATACGGAGTACGAGCGAGCAACAGCCTCTGCCTTTGCCAAAAAAAAAAAAAAAAAAAAAAGCACGAACGACGAGGGCGTGTGAAGTTCGGACGGTGCTGATTCCATCCTCCCAGGTCCCCAGGATGGGAACCCCCCCCCCCCTCTCTTCCTCCAAAGCGGACCCCGTTCCCGGTTGGTTCCATCTCCCAGAGCCAAGCTGTCATCTGTCCCGGCGTGGATTCCGCATAATCGGTACCTCGAGAAAGGTCATGGATGTCTTGAACCGTGGCCCGTTGGGAGAGAACAGCAAGGGAGGGTCCTTTTTTTGAGGTCGACAGGCCCCATGCCAGGCCCGAAATCCTGGTCGCAGGGGCCCTGTCCTAGTCCCAGGCATCGTGTTGGATTGAGGCTTGGAGCCAGGCTTGCTGACGTCCCCCACGCTGGGTTTGGATGATGGGGCAACCGGCTCCCGCGCTCGGCAATGCAGCCAACACGCACGTTGCAAGGGGGAGGCAAATCCGAAAGCAAAGCATCCCTGGCAGCATTGCAGCCTGTTCCGTCCGATCGATCCTTGCTCCCAATGCTTGTTCTGCGCAAAGCTTTGGCTGTGGTACTCGTATGTACGAGTACAGGTATGCCAAAGCGGAATCTTACCGAGAGAGACAGACAGAGAGAGAGCAAGAGAGAGAGAGATGGGGACGCCGGTGCTCGTACTCGTACGGGGACTACGAGCAGTACGAGCAGGCAACCCGAGGAAGGGGAGGGGCTCAGCTACCGGAGCGGGCCTCCACGGGAAGCCGAGCTGAGATCTGCATCTCGGATCCCAGGTCCATCGTATTCACCGCCGCGGGAGGTGCATGCGACTACTGATTGCGGAGCCGCACGGCACGGCCATGGCGATGGACAATCCTGATGTGCATCGGCACTATCGCGAGTGCTCCGTGCGCGGCAGCCAAAGGGTGGAGGATCCCATCTCAAGACGAGATGACCCATGCCTGGCTCGAATGTGACATCTCATTTTGCCATCAACTATTGGACTGGCGGCAAGAGACGAGATGTGATGGTGCAATTCAGAATTCGGTTTCTGGTCCCCAGTATTTGCGAGCGACAACTTGAAGGTTTCCAGGGGTCTAGCAAGCAACAACGACAACGGCCAAGCGATATCTGCTCTGGCTTCTTGACCTATGGATGCTGAGAACGCTACGATGATGATCACTCAGAGCCATTATGATGTTGCTATCCCCAAGGATTCGTATCAAGCAGGACGGAGTACTGGACGTAGAGAAAGAGATTGACAACCCATCGCCTAACGGTCAATAAGCTGCGTCGGAGAGCATTGAAGAATCGAAGCAAGACAAGAATCATGCGTTGTCTGCCCAATTGACGCGCATCCTTCTCCCAACCACGATCCTGACCCTGACTTCAACCCTAACCCTAACCCTATCATAACCCTAACCCGCGCCACTCGAAAAAAAAATCCAGCCCCACCTCCAACGTCATTTTCGCTTCGACGCAACATCTCCAACTCGAAATCGAGATCATCGAAAACCTCAAAGTCGCATCCCTCACACCGAAAAGACCTTCATAAGCAGCACCCATAGGGAATCATCAATCTATTGGATCCCTCCCCAAGCAAAAACCCCCCCCCCCCCTCCTTCCCCAATCCCCAGTAGAGAGCCGAGACAACCCCGCCCGTCCTCGCAATGGACATCCCTCCTCCTCCCTCCCCCTCCCCCTCCCCCTCCGTCTCCCCCTCCTCAGCCCCCGCCGCGCCCACGCCCGCCGAGTCCTACGAGGCGCAGCACGTCCACTCCGTCTACGAGGCCATCGCGCCGCACTTCTCCTCGACGCGGTACAAGCCGTGGCCCCTCGTCGCGTCCTTCCTGCTGGCCCAGCCGCCCGGCAGCGTCGGCCTCGACGTCGGCTGCGGCAACGGCAAGTACCTGCCCGTCAACCCGCGCGTGCACATGCTCGGCTGCGACCGCAGCGCCGCGCTCGCGCGCCTCGCCCGCGCCGAGCGCCGCGGCGAGGTCCTCGTCGCCGACTGCCTCGACCTGCCGTTCCGCGCCGGCCGCGCCGACTTCGTCATCAGCGTCGCCGTCATCCACCACCTCAGCACGCGCGCGCGGCGGCGGGAGGGCGTCGCCGCGCTGCGCGGCTGCCTGCGCCGCGGGGGCCGCGGGCTCGTCTACGCCTGGGCGCTCGAGCAGCAGGGCAGCAGGAGGGGCTGGGGCGAGGGCTGCGAGCAGGACGCGCTCGTGCCGTGGGTCATGCGGTCCAAGGGGAAGGGGGAGGAGACGTTCCAGAGGTACTACCACCTCTACAGGAGCGGGGAGCTCGAGGAGGACGTCGTCGCGGCCGGCGGCGTCGTCGTCGACAGCGGCTACGAAAAGGACAATTGGTGGGTGATATTCAGTAATGAATGAGCGGGCAGAGACGAGAGAGAGGGAGGAAGAAAGAAAGGATGAAAGGAAGAAAGAAAGATATACATTTATCCTATATTACGCACAGACAGGGAGGGAGACACGAGAGAGAGAGAGAGAGAGAGAGAGAGGGAGGGAGGGAGAGGGAGGAAGCTCGGGACATCCACCCGTTCCATCGAGGGTCCTGATGGGCGAGGCTCAAAAGGAGCCCGATCTTTGGATCCCAACTGTGCCGCAATTGGGCCAGGCCAAGGCGGTCTCGAGCTGCCGTGCACAGTTGACAGGCCTTTTGGATGCATCTGCAAGATAGACAACTCCTCGTACATACACCAGCGGAAAAATTCAGATTGTCAGATGATGACGTCGAGAATGATGCACTCGATATTGCATCTCTAGACTAATCCATGCACATAATATGTGGTGTTGGTGCAATATATGTAGATACCTCTATTGGCCCCTGTGTTCTCCCGGACGCTCGTGATCCATGCCTGTAAATATGTATGCCACCCCCTGGTGCTTCTTTTCTTCAGTACAAGATGTCGGACAAATGAAAAAAAAAAAAGAGTATGATGATGATGATGCTCGACAAAGGAGAGGAAAAAATCATGATCGTGATGCTGCTGATGACGCTCCAAAGGAAAACAGAATGGCCCCATTCCCGCCTTGCCTCTTGCTCTGGCTGATCCCGTAGTCTCCCGTCTGATTCCTGACGTGGAAAAAGAGATCAAAGACCAGAATTGGCCGTGATCCCAATGCACCTCGGCTTTCCCAAATGCAGTCCATAGTCATATTGGCTCCCCATCCTTGCCGCCTCTTCTCTCCCTGATCTCTCATATCTCCCAGAAACCGATGCTGTCTTCTTCTCGGCCCCGGGTTTCCATCTTTCTCTTGTCCAATCATCTCACATTCGTCGCTTGAGACCACCCTCTCGATGGGACATCTCGGGACTCGCCCTTCGTTTTGAGCCAGTAGGTTCCAGAGTTGTGAATCGCGGAGGCATATGGCCGGGGGTCGGAGGGCCCGAGGATGTGTCGAAATGACCCATGCCCGTAGTCAGCTGCGCAACGCTGGGCAAGGGCCCCGGGAGTCTGCTCGATGGCTGGTTCTGGATGGGGGCGAGGCCAGGTCCGGGGCTATGGCGGAAGTCGGGATGGGGCGGTCCGGGATGAGACATGGGAGCTTGAACGGGCTGCGGCGGCGGCGGCGGCGGCGCGTGCGACGAGTGCGACGAGTGGGAGTGCTGCTGTGCGTGCGGGTGCTGCAGGGTCACCGATGCCTGGAGAGACGACTGGGAGGAGGGGGGCGCTGACACTGACGCCGTCATCGACGACGATAGGGCCACGGAGGATGAGGTTGATGTCGGTGAAGTCGAGGTCGAGTGGGTATTGCCTTGATGCCTGCGGGACCCTCGCCCCGGGGTCAGCGACAGCGGCTGTCCTCGGCCGTACACGGAGCGAGGGGATGTCGGTCTCATGTCTCGGAGGGGGCTGCCCTGCTGCGTTTGTGACTGCGTGTGACTGCGCTGGGCCAAGTTCCTGTTGCTGGCCTCGACATTGACCGCCGCCAGGGAGAAGGGCACGACGCCGGCTCGCCTGGCCATGTCTGTCTCTCCCAGCTGCCAGTGCATCGCCTCGGCGGCCCTCCAGGGGACCTGGAGCTCCTCGGCGACTTTGGCCCACATGTCGGCTTTGAATCTGCAAATCCAGGTCGAGTCAGATCATGCACTTCGAGACTGCATTCCGATGCTGGTTCAACGTACCTCTCGTAGAGCCTCGCGAGCTTGTTCTTGCGTTCCTCATCCCATTCACTGCGTCGCTCGAGGTAATTCTGGTAGTGAAGTCTGCAGCTGATGGCACTGCGTCCGGGGAGCTTCTTGGAAACGTCCTCCCACTTCATGCCGCTGCCTCGCAGCTCGATGATGAGGGCATCCTCCTCGGGGGACCACTTGCTCTGCTTCTTGACGGGCGGGTCCTGCACATGGGGCGTCATGCTACGCCTGGAGATGTTGGGCATGAGCGTCTGGCTCACAGCCGAGGCCATATGGGGGTGGTGCGGGCGCTCATACGTCAGGGGCGGAATGGAGGCCGGTCGAAGCTGTCTGGTGGGGGAAACCATTGACTCATTTGAGCCAGGATTCTTCAGGAGGGAAGCGATATCCACGGCTGCGGCAGGCAGGCCTCGGCTACCAGCACGAGGCTCGTGGGACGAGGTACTGTGACCGCGGAGGAGACTGAAGCCTCCGTGGGAGACCACGTTGAAGTGTGGTGGCTCTGCCTGCAAGAGGCAGAGCGGCGACTGGCTCTGGAGTTGAGCCAGTTCAGCGACCGACGCCTTGATTAGCCTGGCTAGGGCTACTGTTGCAAGATTCGGTTGTCTTTGTAAAGGTCGAAGCAATAGAATACCCAAAGGTATCTGCTTCGAGCGCCGGTTGGGAGTTGCGAGGAATCCGGGAGACCTTTCAATAACGAGTCGACTTCCGAAGCCGGCTTCGAGTGCTTGTCGAAGGCTGTATGGGGTTCGACGATTGGCCGAGGTAGCAATTTTGCGAGCAGAAACGTGAGATCTGCTGATCGTGTGTGTGTGTATGTGTGTGTGAGTGTGTGTGTGTAGAATAGCTGGGGAAGGAAAGCAGCACGGCTTTGCTCCAATGCTTGGTCTTAAGGGTTATTGGGAGAGGGTTGTGTCATTAAATATATCGATGGAGTCTGTCTGGGCAGAGGCTGTTTCAAAAGAGACTGTGAGGAAGATCGATCACGAATCTAGAATGACGGGCAAGGTGTATTTAAAAAAAAGGAGAGATAGGGGAGAGGAGAGGAGCGAGGGAGGGGAGAGGATAGAGAAAAGTAAAGATGGGAGTATTTTCTTGTCTCGGGAAGCATACAATGATTCCTACTAGGAACCGTTTTTTTCCCATGAGAACAACGGCCGACATTGATTGGTGCTGCCGGAATAAAAAAAAAAGGACCTTGGCGAATAGACCATGGGGGGGGGGAGATGAAAGAGGAGTCCATTGAAGCAGAGAGTCGGAGACGGCAATGGCTCCAAGACGCCAAAGCAAGAGGCCTGGCCCCTGTTACTGAGCCCATCAAGATCGGGTTGCAGGAGGGAGGGAGGATACTGTACATACGTGCTAGGATCACGTATCCGGCCCACAGACAAGGGCACATGGATGCAGGCAGGGATGATTTCTGATACTAGAGAACACATGTACATACATGTAGGGAAACGTCAGATACCTGTACGGAGTACCTTGGACACACACACATCTGTACTCGTACAGGTATGGCCTGGTAGGGGGGAAGAAGGGGGGGGGGGGGGG
>NIGB01000005.1:1639868-1660720 GCA_003055145.1 Escovopsis weberi
GGGGGGGGGCCGGATTCTGTGATTTCCGGTGACATGGGCGGGCCCATGCCCCTGATGCAAGGTACGAGGCGGAAACCCTTGTATGCACGGGCATGTCACGAGTACCAGTACGGAATAGAGTATGGAGTACTCCGTACTATCCATTGATCCATCTCGCAATGGATCTGACTGCTCGACCAGGCACCTGCTCAATGGTCCTGAGCGGGCTTGCGAAAGAAAGGGGTATGCCTCAGGTCATTGATATTGCTCGGCCGCACACAGAATCTCCACTTACTGGCAGTCCAAGTATTATCCCTCTTGGGCGACTCTTTCCTTGAACGAAACGAAGCATCGACGTCCAAGAAGTTCGCACTTGCAGGGAGATGTCGTCTTATGTAATCAGAGACGCATTTTCCTCACCGACTCAACTCTAGAATTCCCATCTTGATCTCCCCGGCATCACCTTCAACCAGGTTCAGTGTCAATATTGATCGCGTCCCACTCCACCATTCATCCCCCATCCACGCAAGCAGATCTGACTCGGCAGGCATCAAGATCCAGGAGGCTCTGACGCGATGCAGCATCGCCGACTTGTTCCAATCGGTGCCTCCCAGGCTCCCACTGCTCAAAGCCAGCCCCCTGCCCTCAAAAAGACCTCCAGCTGCCATCCAGCACTAGCCGCCGATCTAGATCACACCTTATGAGAAAGACGGAGTACGAGTACATACGAGGAGCACTCCGAACTACGAGTACGAACTCACTCTCACGACCTCGGCCAATCTCCCTGCCTTTGACCGCGAAATTGCCTTCAGGTCGACCCCCTCGACCCTCGATCCCTCTACTCAGTACGGAGTAGCTTTCGTTAGCTCGCCCGCTCGGCAGTGACGCGAATCCTTCCTGGCCTTCAAAGCTTAAGATTGGACGTGGTCCAAATACGGAGTCCTCCGTCCGCTCGTCCCCAGACCGCAATGAAGGGGCAGCCTGCACTGTGACCGTGCGTCTCTGTCACACATTGATGGATGCATGCGCGAAACACGGGATAGAAGGAAAGAATTTTCGAAAAAGGGCAAAAAAGGAAAACATGAAAGGGGAAAAGAAAAAAAAAACTTCGTCGCCTTCCGGTTGGTTGGGGCGTGCGTTCTGTGCTCTCTGCTCACAGCTCGACATAGATCTCAGACCTCGCTTCCAGGCAGGCCGTTTCCGCTCCCGACCGCGTGGGATTCCTGCCCAGCGCAGAGCACGGAAGACTCCTTCATTTGATTCATGTATTAATAGACTCTCGGCAGCGCAAGCCACGATGCCCAACAGCTGCTCCCGCATGTCACTCGACGCAGGGACGCCAAGCTCACGATCGATCAGCTCAAGCCTCCTCTCCAGCACGGGGTCGCGGTACATACGAGTTTGTACGCCTCCGGGGGGCCGTGGCGATGGGCACTGGCGCGCCTACCACAGTACCATAGAGTACGGAGTACGGAATTCGGAATAGTAGCCCGCCTCATCGGCATCGCGGTGTTCACCAATCAAACCTTGTTCACGCGACAGCGCGCGACGACCGTCCGCCAAGCATCTTGCTCCGCGCCAAGGTGAGGACCTTTGGAGTCTGGATCGCCATCTCTCCGAAAGGTTGCACGAGGATGACGACCGTCTGCATGGAGACTCGCGACCCCCCACCTTCTGGGGGACAGCTCTGGACGCTCCGTATGGATCACGGACAGTGGCAGGCGAGCATTCGCCGCCTTTGCCCCTGTTTCGAGCGTCCAGTGCACGTTGGCCTGCCTGAACCTGGGCGGCGCACTCGTTGATGACGCGGAGCTGAGCCACCAGCATTGCATCAACATGTGCCACAACAACTTCACGGCTTCCAGAGAGATCGGGAGAGGGCCGACGATTGTCTTGTGTTCCCACAGAAAACCTGTCCTTCCCGGGAAGAATATCAAGGCTTCCCGTCATCTATGCCGGCTCTTCACCTTGTATAGTTCACTGAATTGTGAGAACCAAGTTGTCGATCGACAGGACACCAAACGGCCCAAGGCGCCCACCAAGCTCTTCAAACGATTCGCGGAATACAAGCCTTGCAACAAGGCGAACATGGCTTCCGGGGGCCAAGCTATCGACATGCAGTTGATAGGGCCATATGGAAGGAGGACGCGGATGTCACGGAGCCGGCTTGTATCATGAACAAGCCAAGTTCTCCACAAAGAGTTCAATTCTGTCAGGGGTGGGGCGCCGAATCCCAAGAGCTCATTCATTAACTCATTCAGCCTGACACATCACTGTTCGGCCGGGACACAGCCGTCCGCGAACCCCATGTGGGCAGGCTGCCTGCATGCGCCGTGTCTGCCGAGAGACCCTCGACCCAATGAGGTGGCTCTGCGGCATCCGAATGAGTTGGCAGTCTATGACGAGCATTGAACATACGTACTCGTATCATGAACGTATCATCTCAACCGAGGCTCCTTTGAGTTCTCCAGTTGTTCGAGACGGGGTGGCTCAGACGGCGAGGAGTTCTGTGATGCTCGGGTGTCGGAAGCTGGAGACGCGTTCCGGCCCGGGCCAGCTGCTGTGCGCGAATCAATATACTATCTTGATGTATTGGACTTCGTATATCGTGCGCCCTGATCAAGAAGGGATGTCGGTCGCGAAGGATCATCATCACCATGCTGTGTCACCAAACGTGTTCTTTTGGTTGAAACGTGGCGCGAGTGCGGAGTATCATACGACTTCACAGTCGTGAGAATGCAGAGTCCCTCATATGTATGTACATACATGGGATCAATGCACTGAGTCTGGTATGCCAGCACCTTGACCTCAGTCCCAGGCCCCCGCGGATGCAGCGTCTCTCAGGAATACAGACATACATTGATGCATACACATCGATTGATTGCCGTAGGAGGAGTGCAACTCCGCGCAACGTCGCCGACAGGTCCTCGGGAGCTGGGGATCGGACCCCGTCGTCGTTTTTCAGAGTCTCATTGCTTCTTTCATATCTCGAGTGTAATTAAGGGCGCGTGACCCATCCCACCGCACTCGGTCTATCACCGCTAGAGGCATCGCCCAGCTGGCCGTGCAATGCCGGAGTTTCAGCAAAATGCGGATCTGCCCATTCGAAGCCGTGCGGTCCCGTCCCCGCTTCGTTGGGAGGGGGGGGAAATGCAGATTGATCCAATCATGGCGGAGCTGATGCGTCGGTCGACCTCGTGTGTGGCGTTGGGCATCAGCCGGGGGGCTGACGATCATGTCAAGGCTGTGTATGTCATAAAAAATCCTGAACGATCATCGAGGGCCCCGTATACGGCAGATCTATATATATCAATTTCACATCCATACACTACATGTCATATTGACCCGTATAGGGGGTGCCGGAGTGTCATAAAACATTGATATATCACATCTACCGCCGCGAAGTCGAGAGAAAAGGAAAGGAGGGGAGGGAAGAGGAGAGAGAGAGAGAGAGAGAGAGAGAGAGAGAGATATTGGATGCCAGCATCTCGACAAACGTCCCGAGGGCGCCGGCACCGTCGAGCAGTCGGACCAGACGCGCCAGCAGCATAAGCGCCAACACCGACCCCTCCCCGAAGCACCCATGCCGTCCTTGTTCCGCAAGGGCAGGAGAGGGCGCCCGAGCACCTCGACGTCGACCCTACCGACGCTGGACGGGCACGGCGAGGAGCACGCCGCCTCGGCGCAGGCCGAGGTGCGGTCCCTCTCGACCGCGCCGTCCGTCGCCAGCACCGCGCCGCTCGACTGCGCGCTCAGCCCCGCGCCATCGTCGTCGTCGACGCTCACGCCCTTCAGCGCGTCCAAGTGCCTGCAGATCGAGACCCTCGGGCGGCCGCTGCTCGCGCTGCCCTTCTGCCCGCGGCCCGCCACGAGCATCATCGTCTACTCGGTCGACGACGCCGGGCGCGTCGGCCCGGCCGCGTACCAGTCTGTGCGGGCGCCCGCTCCGGGCTCCGGCTCCGGCTCCGGCTCCTCAGGCTCGGCCTCGGGATCGGCATCGGCATCGACATCGGCATCGGGACCGCCGGCGGGCAGCCGCGTGCTGCTCCGCGCGGGCGAGAGGCACCCGGTGTGCACGACGACGTACCGCTTCGGCCCCGGCCGCTCGCCCAAGATCCAGCTCTGCGGCGCGCTGGCCTGCGACGACGAGTTCGCCGTCCGCAGCAAGGGCCTCGCGACGCGCAGCCAGGTGCTGCGCACGCACCTCGGCACCTTCCAGTGGCGCTACACGAGCCGCAAGGAGAAGCGGCGGGGGCGCGGCGCCCAGTCCTCGCAATCCCACTCGCACTCGCACTCGCACTCGCACTCTCACTCCCACGACCCATCCTCGGACGCCGACGACAGGAGTGACACCACGGTCCTCGTCCTCGACAAGATCACGCTCCTCGCGCTCGAGGGCGGCAGGCAGGAGAAGGAGCGGCGGCAGGTCGCGCGTCTCGTGCGCAGCGCCGAGCCCCGCGCCGAGGGGGCCGACAAGGACAAGGACAAAGAAAAGGACAAAGAAAAGGACAAGGACAAGAACAAGGACAAGGAAAAGGACAAGACCAAGTCAAAGTCAAAGTCCAAGGGCAAGGGCAAGGACAAGACCAAGTCCAAGTCCAAGTGGACGGCGGGCGGGAGGCTGATGATGGACCTGGGCGACTGGGCGGACCGCAAGCCGCAGGTCGTCGAGCAGGTCGAGGCGCTCATCGTCGCGAGCTGCCTGGTCATGCTCAAGAAGGAGCGGGACCGGCGGAGGATGAATCAGAGCATCATTATGGGGGCGGCTTCTGGCGGCGGACGATGACCATATCTGATTTGCCTTTTCCCTTTCCTCTTCCTCTCTTTCACCGCTCTGTTGCGCGACTGCGAGCGATTTTGGTCGATTTTTTGGCGTGTGGATTTACGGCGGGATGCCGAGCTGCGAGATTTCCTTGATACGGCAAGCGACAGGATTGTCGATTGGCAACGTCATCTGTTTTTAGTATTAGCTCTCTCTCTCCTTTTTTTTAAAATACCTCTCTCCTTGAATTTCGAATGCAGTTGACTCGTCCGTGAGAAGCTCCCCAAAGGAAGAGAAACGAGGAGCGCGGTTTATGCTCACGATCTTCCGCCTCGCAGCTTCATCGAGGTTGCGCGGAGAATTACATAATCATCCACGTGACCGCCGTCTTAGCGTCCCAAGATCTCGCGCATCTCCAAACAAGGATTCCAACTCCAGTCCATCTCCAACCCGCCTCGTCTTTGCTTCACCACCAACGAAACCACCCCAAACCGCCAAGATGACTGCTGCGTGGAAAGCCGCCGGCCTGACGTACGTCGATTGATCCCGTTCCCCTCGTGGCGCGCGACCCGATCCCGCCTCCCGACGACCCTGCCCTCGCAATCCGGCACGGAACCATGTGTCACTTTTTTTTTTCCTCCTCTTCGCAGACTTCGAAGGGCACATGGTCCGTCGTCGCCGATTGCGTCGGGCCGGGAGCGCGGCAGGGCGGAGATGGAGAAGAAGACGAAGAAGGCAGGAAAGTGCGGAGAGCAGAGGCTGACGAGGTGTACCAACAGTTACAACCGCTACCTGTTCATCGCGGCCCGCGTTGTGCGCCGCAGCTTGAAGGAGGACCTCAGAGTCGCTGCCGAGCGCCGCGCCGTTTCGGAGCTCCGCTTCTCGAGGTGGCAGGTAAGCAAAGCAGCCCTTCGCCCCCACGGGCCCGAGATGCGCGCAGGCATTATGGCGGATTCCTGGGCAACGGGCACAACTTCTCTTTGGCTAACGGGGTGTAAAGAACGGCAAGGCGGGCGAGTTTAAGGACTTGAACACCGCGAACGCTGCTGCCATGGCCGAGAACGCTTCCTCCTCTTCTTCTTAAGCTCCGACGATAGACGTGGCGCGGTGGAAGGGATCCGCTCGGTTGAAGAGGCGCGGGTACATGATTTCCAGAGATGGAAGTGTGCCGTTGCAAGCGAGGAGGACGACGACTGTGGTAACGGGGCGATTTTGTGGATATACACCCGGCACTGCTGTCGAGGAGTGCGAGAAGAGACGAAAATAAATCCAAGATGTTGCGAAGCGAACAGCCAGGATGACCTCGCGATGTTGCCGGTTTGTGAAGTGGGCTTCCTCGGGTCTTGAGCCATTGAGTGTCAACGCTGGCAAAAGCCGGACTCGTACGGAGTAGCCCCTCTTGAAATGATTGCGGTCTTGACGTCGTCGGACAAACGAATCTCCATGTAGATATCCTGAGCATCAATGGTATGGATATCGTGGACGCCTTGAAGGAAACAGCCAGTACGATGGAGTGAAAGGTAATTGTACCGGAACAGCACCGACAGAATGCTTTCATTGCCTCCATGTGATATTTCCGTCGCCATCAATGCCTTGAAGGCACGGGGCGAAGACCATGAGATCGGGCAACCAAACCAGGCATCCCAGTGTTTCTGATGCTGTTCGGAGACATTGATTGATACAGTTGATCAATTGACAACAATTCGATACATCAAATAATTAGTAGGTTCAATTGATGCATCCAGGAAGACCAGTATAGGGTAGGCTCGTGACTTTGAAATCTACATATCAAATGTCCGGTGCATCACATATTGAAGCTGGAGAGCTACTAAGGTTAGGGCTCGCGCCGCCTATGATTGCGGCTCCAGCGGCCTTGATGGCGAATTGACCCCGCTGTAGCTGCCTGAAGGCCCTGAAGAGCCGCCCCTGAATTTGCGCAAGTCTCTGGTGTAGCGGCCTCGGGAAGGAGCTCCCCAGAGCTCGTTAGAGTTCCTTCCGGCTCGTCTCCCTGGGCCATTGATATCTATGACGCCACAAACAACACAGAAGAGACTTGAACTCCATCGGCGGGCTTCTCCTCCATCGTGCAAGGTCGTGGATCGTCGATCGCGCATCATCGTCGTCATCACCATCGACCGGAATTTTGTGAGGCGAATGCCCGCACAAATGAGTTGACGTCTCCGCGAGACCCTAGAAAAGGAAGTTGCTCTTGCTGACTCACTTTGACCTTGAGTTGGGCGACGCTTCTTGACCTCTCTCATACGTACTCGTTGTGTGCTCTTACTTCCCTTTTCACCTTAGGATGGACAACTTCGGCATCGGAGTCCCTGACGGTGAGCGCTGAGATAATCTTCCCGCGTCTGGACCCCTTTCCTCTCGTCACTGATTTTCTGACGCTTCCCGCTTTCCAGAATTCGCGAGGCTATCCCTTGGCCAGGGATCTGACCTCCAAGAACTGCCACCACAGCCAAGGATGGACCGTCCAGGCATAGTCGCCCTCGACATCACCGAGAGGTTCTCTCGTGCGGTCCAGAGTATGTGCATACCCCCAAGATATCGCCCCTTCTTCATGGGACTGCTTGACCTGTGTGGCTGACCCGAGGACATGGCACAGCACTTGAGCCTGGTGAAATCGTCAAGGATGGCTACTTCACGTTATTCGATTCCGTGGCAGCTCTAGAGGTTGGTCTGGCGCGCCCCTGCGATGATTTGATTCCCCCCTTCACGTCGCCTCTACATGTACGTGACTGACCACAAGAGCAACGCAGATCATGGATCCCAAGATGGATAGTGGCTGTGTCAACCAAGAGACACAGGCCGAGGAACCTTGGGATGTCTCGAAGCCTCTACTTCCCGAAGAGGTCCTGGGAATTATGGATCAGCTCCTGTGCCACGAGGTGAGCAGCCAAATTACGTGAGGAGAGCGTGATGTTTGTACCTCGATGCTGATCGCAATCTCGCAGATGTCATGGCATCTGGGCTATCCGCTCTCCCAGACGCTGTTGACGGGTGTCTACGTCGAAGCCCTGTCCATGCCTGACCCCCAAGACATCACCGAGGCAACCTTTGTTCGCGACAATTCGGGCGTGCCAGAGAGGTATTCTATGCTGCAGATCCTCAGAGCCTACTGCTTGGGCTTGCTCAAGAGCTGCGGCTACGTGAATGAGCGAATCAAGTCTGAGCATTTCTATGAGGTGAGAGATCCTCTTCGGGCCCCTTTCTCACGAAAATCGTCATTTCATTATTGACCGGGATCTCTTCAGGAGGAGGACTTCGTCACAAATACCTATCATCGCACGCTGCTTGCCAGAATACCAACAAAAGCCATCCGCGAAGCCTTGGCCGAGGCGATCGATCTTGTCAAGTCACTTGAGGACCCGGTATCAGCTGATCTTCGCCGTGCCTTGTCTGCGAGACTAGAATTTCGACAACTCTTCTTGGACGCCGTAGAGTGCCCGCAGCACGTCAAAGCGCCCAATCTTGCTCGGCAGCCTTGGGAGAGGGCCCTTGAGATCCTTCCAATTCTTGAAAAAACGCATTCATTGGGGAGACCGGTCGCCGGAGCATTCAGCGTCGAGTTGCAGCGAAAACTGGCGAGTACTATGCCTCCTCGACCCATCATTGAGCTCAAATTCGAAGACGCGTTTAGCCACTTGAAAAATCTTTTCCAAGACGGGCTTGAAGTCATCGGGATACTGGATTACACAGACTCCCAGTGTCTCATTGTACGTGCCTTCCGAACCCCTTTCCTCAGGAACCTGAAATTTTCAACAAGTCATTGGACTGACAACTTGAAAAGACCTTTGTCACCCAATTTCAAGCAAAAAAGCCCCAGCCTCTTGTGTACATCCGCACGCTCTTACAGACGTTTCTGTTTGATGCGATGGAGGTGCTCGGATCCATGAGCATTCGACAGCTCCTCGATGACGACTTCTCCATTGTGACTCTTCCAGGCAGCCCCTTATTAGACCGAGACAACGACGAGGTCGAAGTCATCCATGACCCCCGGTATGTCATGGCGCAAAAGATGGAGCTTTTCAGGACCAGGGCAGCGCAGCCGTTTTTGGATATTCTACGCACAGCGTGTCAGAACCGATGCCGTGTTCGGAGGACACTTTGCCATCTCATCCGAGACTGGGAGAGCTTGCAGGTCGACGCCGAGGAGATCGACCAATCCATCCAGGCCCAGACGAAAGAGCACCCGGTCATGCATCAGGCTTCGTTCGGCGGCGCTCCCGTTGAGGCATTCTCCCTACCCCTTTCGTCCTGGACGTATCTGTACAAGGTGCGGCAGATGGAGTGGATCGTGCAGCTTGGATTTGAGCTGGAAGTCTATCAGCCCGACGAGCTGGCCGGCATGTACTGGTATCTCAACTACCTTTCCAAGTCCAGGCTCCAGCACGCCGAAAGGATCCAAACGTTCATCCTGCACCAGGTAGGGAGGTCGCATGCGAAGATGCCAGCGGTCGACCCCAGGGAGAACCGACAGCTGCAACGATCCCTGAACTTCACTCGCCTATCCCTCCTAGACTCCGCAGTGACGTGGGAGCTGTCCGACTCCCTTTCGTGCCTGTATGCAGTTCTCCTCCGGCTCAAGCTGATCAAGACGCCCCCTCGGCCGTACAGCACGGACGAGCAGCGCTACAGCATCCGCATGAGGCCCTTTGCGTCCATTGGCCATCCGATCCTGCCCACGTTCGAGGAGTTCACGGCAGGCACCCTCCAGCTGGACACGGAGCCCGAGGAGCTCCTGGAGTACGGCGAAAGGGCTGTGGCGGGCGCGAAGAAGGCCTTTGAGGTGCTGAGCAAAAGGACACCCGAGGAGTCGTTTTCCGTGGGCTCGCACGAGCGGTGGATGGCGTCTGTCAAGAACGGACTGAAGTCGTGCATCGCCACGGGAATCGCGATCTCGGCCGTGCAGGACGCCCTGGCAAGGGCAGAGGACCCAGAGCGCCCCAACATCAAGGTGGAAATACCGACGCCGGACAAGGCGTACCATGAGTGGTGGATTGTACCAAAGATAGTGCGCGCATGATTGGTGTGGTTTTTTGGATTCAGTGGCAATGAAGTATCTCAAAAGCATTGATTTGGAGAATATACATTGATGTATGTTTGACGCTGCTGTGCAGCGTTGATATCAGCAAACTACCCCTTTGTTTCCCACATCAAATGGGTCACCAGTGACGCGACGATGGAAAAGACAGTATTGGTATAAGCACTCGCTCCGAGGACTCCGGTATATCCTGCCTGCCAGATGAATCCATTCATGGGAGTTTCCATCTTCCCTTTTGACTCCCTTGCCCGGCGGGGCGAGAACCAAAGAACAGGTTGATTCATATGTACATACACTCCTGCATGGCTCATTGAGCTCGCGGAGTACATGGATTGAAGACTGGTTTGCAACCGTAGATGATTGGTGCAGATGAGGTGATATTTGAATTATGCGGCCAGGGCTGTACTCGCATGTAATACGACAGATCCATGGCTCATGCGCGTCTCTTATTGGCGATTGACCTGAGCTTGATGGTCTGCTCGTACAGCAGGTCCTTGAATGCGAACAGGAACGCCGCCGTCAGGACGCTCTGGGTGACCTTGGGACCGATGCCTGCAAATTCTTCCTGTCAGCACAGATCTCGAGTGGTCGTGTGGGTGGGGTGGTGGTAATGGACGAACCCTTGTAGAGACCGGCGTAGCCCTCCTCCCTGACGACGCGCCTGAGGGTCTCCGTCATGCCCTCCTTCTTCTTGCTGTGGGCGGCAACGTGCATCTGGCTCTTGACGGTGATGTAGGGGTAGGTGATGGATGTGGCGAAGAGCTTTCCCAGGGCGCCGAGGAAGAAGGCGATGGCGGGCGTGACCCTCCTCTTCTTCTCCAGGTAGTTCTTCATCTGCTCGAACAGGGTGTACTGCAGGATCGGGTTGATGACGAGCACGAGCGCGGGGATGACGCCGGCGAAGAGCGCCCTGGGCCCCTCGTGCTGCAGCAGGGCGAGCAGGGTGCCCATGGTGGAGGGCGCGCCGCCGGCCCTCCGCCTCCCGCCGCTGCCGCTGCCGCTGCCGCTGCCGCCCGCGGCCTTGCTGGCCTCCCCGGCGGCGGCGGCGGCGGCGTCGGCCTGGTGCTGGCGCGTGGTGACGCGCGTGTTGACGACCCAGATCGGGTTGGTGATGATGACGGTCGCGGAGCCGGCGATGGCGCCGGCGATCATGGACTCGACGGTGGTGAGCTTCCTGCTGGCGCGGCCGGCGGACGTGGCGGCCTTCTCGAAGAAGGCGCGGGTCCACTCGTACCAGTAGTAGTAGACGAAGTTTGTGACGCTGATGCCGAAGAGCGCCGAGTTGATGCCGGAGTAGAGGCCCGGGACGCCCTCGCGGGCGATGATCTTCTGGACGGCGTCGAGGAACTTGCTCTCGGCCTTTTTGGACTCGACCTGGGCGCGGGTGGAGAGCGTGATGAGGGGATACCTGTGGGGGGGGGGAGGGCGGGCAACGTCAGCGGGTCAATTCGAGAATGCATGGCATAGGCAGGTAGGTAGGACATTGATCCAAGCAGCGGCAAGGGCACGTACGTGAGGGCCATGGACAAGATGCCTCCTCCAGCGCCGGCCAGGGCGTGGGCAACATTGTCGTTCCGCGGGACTGGAGCTCTGCTAGCCATGATTGCAATTGGTGCGGCTCGGATTGTGTGTCATAGGACTCGGTGATGTTGATATCTCCGCCGGATGGGTTCCATAGACGGACGGCAAGGATGCCATAAAGATTGAGGCCTTTGCGGGTCGACGACGATGTGAGGCGGAATGGGGAGAGGGCGGTCGCTCCCAGGGATTTAGGTAGGTAGGTAGTAGCTCGAGGGAGTCCGTCGTCGATCGGGAGGCGGCGTTGGAGTTGATGTCAGTTGCCAAGCCGAGGTCCAGGAGCGGCACGGCGCACTGGTAGCACGCGGTAGCTTGCCAGGCTCATCTAGCGCATGGAGGAGACGAGAACAAGAGAGCGGTCCGCCCAAGTGGAAAATAATGTAATCATGACATCCTTTGATAGATGCTCTTCGCACAGGGATGGATGGATGGATCGAGGCATGTGGCACTGCATGTGACCCTTTCAATTGCAAGGAGAGCAAGTGAGTGTGAAGCTTGGCCGCATCAAAGAGAGATGATGAGGTAAGCATAGATGGGCATGACCGGTATGGTCGGAGTCGGAGGAACAAAGATGCGGACGAGGTTCCTTTCCAGGTCTTCCCGGATACGCTAGTCCAGAAGAGGAAATAGACACAGCAGCTTGACCTGGAGGTACCTGGGCAATTACTAGTAAAGTACTACCTGTACTCCGTACCTCGAGGTACCCTTGGAACCTGGAGGCTGGCACTGTGCGTTCCCAATTCACGCCCACGACTTTGATCAATGAAACTCGGGCTGGAGTCGAGTCGTCTGATGGATTGATCCGTGATCCCTTCACAATTGGTGCTGCGTACTCGTACTCCGTGCATACATACTCCGCACGATGCATGAGGCTTGCTCATCAACGACCCTTTGACGCCCGCTGCTGGCCCTGGGAATAACACATTGACGCATTTTGCTTTTCGAGTCAGAGCGAGACTGCTTGTGCGATCGAACCTCGACTAAAGAAGCAGAGAACAGCGAGAAGACCTTGAAGAAAACGAACAAACAAGAGAACCACCTGCGCCATTTCCCCTCTCTTTTGCTCCTCGCATTCCTTATGAGATTCCTTCGCTCGACCTGCAAATGCACCGGCGCAAAAAGTCCGGCACACTCCCCGATTCCTTTCATCTCCGCTGGCACAGCTTCGCGGACCCCACCACGCCGAGCGTGGATCTTATGAGCTCGCCCGACCCATTGAACGACCCAACGTTAGAGCTACCACCTTCGACACGTCTCGTCGCGCGCACCACACGATCGCAAAGCTTCGGAACCATCACTCGGAGGCGCATATTCCAGCTTCAGCTTGGTGAGGGAGATCAGGATCCGCTGTCACCAGGGGTCCTACCGGGGACGGCGGCTGGGGCGGAGGATACGACGACGACGACGGCGATAACGACGATTTCGGCACAGGGAGGGACGAGACGGAAGCTGTTCTCCGAGGTCGAGCGATCGCCCACGATGCGGCGCCTAGAGCAGACGACGACAACGACGATCCCGCTCAGAGACCCGGGCGAGGATGAGGAGGCTTCGACGTCGAGGCGGCCGGGACGATGGCCCAAGCCAAACGGCACGCCGTTGCCGCGATCGGGCGTCAAGCGGGGGGCAGACGCACTGACGGACAGCACGCCGCGTCGACAAAGAACGACGGCATCGGGCAGCAAATACGCGACAGACGACGCGCCACTCGAGGACGCGGCCGGTTTCACTCCACACATCGCAAAGCGGGGACGGCTATCGAGGGACGAGGACGAGGCCACAGAGACACCGAGAGGCTTTACGGCCTCCCCGCAGCGACCGGGATCCACCAGAGCGAGGCGCTCGGCCATTCCCACAGATGCGACAGACGAGGCAGCGGAAGCGGAAGACTACAGAGGCGCCGAGGACGACATCGATCTCCTACGAGCTCCGGGTTCCAGTGGGCGACTAGCGACAGATGCGCGATCCCCGGCCGCCGAGTCTGATATATGGCTGACGACGATGGACGACCAACCGACCCCACGAGCTGCGAACCAGTCCTCGAGATACGTGCTGGCGGACACGCCCTCAAGGGCGACGCACGAACCGACGCCTCCTCAGTCGGACGATCAAGGTGGGGAGGATGGCGACGGATACGGTTACGGTTTCGATGCGCCAGCTGCAAGCGACAGGTCCGATGTCAGCGACTCCGCGAGCGATCTCGGCCCTCGAAACAACGACACGATCGCGCAGGGCGAGGACTTCAGCATGATCTTCATGGACTCGATACCGTCACTTGCGGCGACATTTCAGGGCAAGAATAGCTATCGCCAGACCGGCTCGATGATGCGGACAACCAGAGGGAAAGAGAGGGATGGAGGGGAGGAGGTGGTGGGGGAGGGGGAGGGGGAGGAGGAGGAGGAGGAGGAGCTGGGGGACGAAACAAACCTGATCATCAACAACACGCTGGAGAGTATACGGCAGCAGGTTGCCGAAAGCGATGCTCCAGACGCCCCAGAATCTGTTGAGGGGCAGGAGGATGATGGGGCGCAAGAACTAGAGGATGGACAAGAGGAAGAAGCGCACTTGGACGACCATGATGAGGAACAAGGCGAAGACGAGAATGACGAGCAAGAGCCTGAGGAAGAGCTTGACGAGAACGAGGAAGAGGTGGAGGAAGAGGTGGAGGAAGAGGTGGAGGAAGAGGTGGAGGAAGAGGTGGAGGAGGAGGTGGAGGAGGAGGAGGAAGACGACGCAGAGAACGCTGGCGACCATACAATCATTACCGAGGGCCCCACCGAGATGCTGACCCCAGCCGTCCCGCGAGAGCCAGGGTTCGTGCCTCGTCTCAGCCCCAGCCCATGGTGGTCTAGGAAAGCCAAGAAGCTGGGTTCTTCGCCTCTGAGACATCAAGTCCTCCGATCGAGCATCCGACGGACGAGCCTGTCCGCTGAAGAGATAGTAGCGCGGAGGCTCGAGAGTTTGACGCCTACGAGGAGACTGTCGAGAGCGAATGGGGGATTTCGGAGACGCTCGCTCTTGTACGAGGATACGTCTTCGGATATTTCTCTCGTTGGAGATGGAACCCCGACACCGGTGGGCCTGCCTGTGCCTCGAAGGAGGAACCTGAATCTTGACGAGCAAACTGAGCAGAGGAGGGATGAGCAGCACCACGAGGAAGGGGCGATGGTTGACGTGGAGGAGGAAGAGGAGGTGCAGGAAGAGGAGGTGCAGGAAGAGGAGGAGGGGGGGGAGGAGGAGGAGGAGGAACAGGAAGAAGAAGATGAGCAAGAGGAAGATGAGCGGGAGGTAGAGGAGGGGACCGACCAAGGAGAGGAGGGCGGCGAGGAGAAGGAGGAAGAAACTCTGCTTCGTGAAGTGGAAGTCGAGCAGGAGGAAGAATCAATTGCAGCCTCGGAAGAGGAAGCAGAAGAAGAGGGTAACTCAGACGAGGAAAAAGCCATAGGGTCTGCGGAAGCCGACGAGGACGAAGAAGATGAAAGGGAAGAAGATGTCCTGCATGACGATGCAGCGGACCAAGAGGAACCTGGACGAGCAGACATGACAATATTCGAGGATGAACAGGACTACGAAGTGGAAGCAGAGGAGGAGGCAGTTCAGGTGGAGGCGGATGCAGAATTCGACAAAGCGGAGGACGTGGAAGCCCCAACCGAGGAGCAGGCCGATCAACAAGAGCCATCGGACGAGCAGGGAGAGTTCCGAGAGAGCGACGCGCACGATGACGAT
The DNA here is from genome assembly GCA_003055145.1 of Escovopsis weberi. Classification (NCBI taxonomy): domain Eukaryota; kingdom Fungi; phylum Ascomycota; class Sordariomycetes; order Hypocreales; family Hypocreaceae; genus Escovopsis; species Escovopsis weberi. The sequence goes on from NIGB01000005.1 coordinate 1,654,964, forward strand.
CTGGAGCATGAAGCAGAGGTCCAAAAGGATCAGGATCCGAACTTCGAGCACCAGATGCAGGCCGAAGGCGAATACGACGAAGACCGAAACGCTCAATACGACGACGAGAATGCCACGGAAGACGACATCGAATATGACGTCGAAACCACGCAGTCCGAAGCGAAACACGCCTTGCAAGAGGACCAGGCTCCCTCGACATGGGACGAAGTGCAGTACCCGCAACTCAGACGACAGCTACTGACCGAGAATATCCATTATGGGATGCCAACTCAAGGGATGGAGGAAGAAGCGGCCTTAGTATCAGCTGAGCGGGACCGGGCTGAAGATGACGCCTTGCGATCCGAATCGCCTTTTGAACTGGAACATGTTCATATGCCAGGCACGCGCCACAACCAGGTCTCCGTGGCCGAGGAGCCTCGGCATTCAGGGCATCAGTCAACGCAGCCCGCCAGAATCACCCCAGTCAATCAGATGTCATCCCCCGTGGAAACCCCAGAGTCCACCATCCAGGAATCCTTCCTCGAGAGAGCAGCGCGCCCTATTCTTTCTTCCATCGTGCGGGCAGGGCGAGTCCTGCAAAACATCACGTCGGATCCTCCTTCCCCCGGCGATCATGACACGCAGCTGGGAAGCCCCTTCAGGAGCTCAGGCAGCAAAGAGTCGCAGCAGGCTGCCAAGGATCTGTACAACAAGCGATTGCTGAGCAAAAGCCCACCCAGGAGGCTGCATCTGATCGAACCCGAGGACGAGGCCAGGAGTCAGGTTCGACCGCCCACAAGGATCTGGGGCAGAAGCTTGAATGGGTCGACTTCGAAGCCGCCGCCGCCTCTTCCCAATGCCGCGCACATGAACGAACGGCGGGATGGGTCGAAAGAGCTCTCCGGGGGGTACGCGCATGAATCTGCTGCTGACGATGAGGCGATGAGCTGGATAGAAGATGAAGAGCCCCTGAGCCCCAGCGTGAGAGAGGACGTCTCAAGATACATGGCACGATCAGTGACTGCCGACAAAATGAACGATTCCTCAAACGCATTCTCGAGCGTCCCCAGTCCAGACAAGAAGAAGCCTTGGCTGCGAGGCCCAGCAAGCCGGGAGCCACTCGAGGAGCCGTTCATCGAGGAGGCTCCTCCGAGGCAGCGACCAAGTACTGCCCGACAACCTGACGCTGCCGGTGAAGAAACCGAGGAAGAACCTTCTCCAGGAGACGACGAGACAGATATCTGGGATTTCGAAGCGCGGCGGGAGAGCCCACAGCCAGCTCATGAAGTGCCAGCCATGACGATTGCTGGGTTCGGTCGCAACGGCGGCGATGTACCATCGGCTCGCGCCAACAGGCTTCAGTCAGACAGTCGGCGGACGACAACCCCAAAGAAGCCAGCAGACGAACTGGATGACGCCGCCGAATCCGAGTCGGACGAAGCCGCGCAGTACTCGATGATCGCGTCGAGACGACCGCAGAAAGAGCCGGAGCCCGCAAACAACAGCCGCTTCGACTTGTCAGCCTTCTTCTCATCACCTGCCGCTATTCCCGGCATGTTGGCTGAGAAGTTCTTCCCCTCTCGAGCACCGGCACCGGCGCCACGGCTGAAGCAGGTCCAGGCAGCCCCACAGCAGGTCGATCCCGGACCGGCGACGAACTCGATGTTTCCACAACTTCCCCCGAAGACCTTCTCCTCGCGCCATGGCCATCGGAAAGACCTCTTCTCGCCTCAGAAGCCAGCCCGGCAATCGAGAGACGACGAGCAACAAGATCCTGCCGAGAAGCAAACGACGACGCCGGCGCTCAAACACACCGACAGGGCCAGGTTCCTCCAGTCTTCGGTGCGCACCGCGGCGACGGCGACGCCGATCAAGATGCAGCTGTCGCACGCAGACATCTCGAGGTGGCAGCAGGAAACGTCCTATGTGAGCGACGGATCACCAGACATGCCGCGTCACATCCTGCGGCCCCTGCCGGCGAAGAACGCGTCGCCCAAGAAGTCGAGCCTGCGATCGCCGCTGAAGCCCCGCACGCCAGGGCGCGTCGTCGAGTTCAGCAACAGCGTCCTCTCGCCCCTGGACCAGGCCGCGGCGCGCGAGCACCACCTGGCCGCGTCCAACGCGGTCCCCTCCCGCGCTCCCATGCCGCAGGCCAAGTTCCCGCCCGCCAGAGCCCCGTCGCCATCCAAGGCACAGCCGCAGCAAGCAAGCGCCAGGACCGATCTCGCTGCCGAAAAGCCTGCGCCGCCGACGGCGCCGCTCGCTCCAAGCATCGCCGGCAAGCCCGCCGCTCCGCCACAGCCACAGCCACAGCCGCCAGAACCCGAACCCGAACCCGAACCCGAACGCCTCTCCGGGACGATCTGGTCCCGCAAGCACTGGCTCCTGCTCGACTCCCTCCTGCGCCGCCGGAGACAGCGGCCCCTTGCGCCCCCGACACGCGGACAGCAGCCCACGTCGGCCGAGAAGCTCCTCGGCAAGACCGTCAAGAGCCAGGGCAAGGCCCTCCGGCTGGAGCGATGGCACCTTGACTGCGTGGAGGCCTTCCAGGCCCAAGTCGCCGGCTGGGACGAGGCCGTCCTGGCGAAACGCCTGGTCGCGCTGATCCTCGGCGAGGAGCGACGACAGAGGATGGCTCTGAAGAAAGCCGTCCGGACGACGTTCCACTAGTCGCAAGATTGATCCCGCCGCGGCAATTCTCACGTTCTGTTCATGGTGCTGTTGCTTCAACGATCCACGCTCTGTTCATAATTCACTTTTGGCTGCATTCATGGTGGTTGGATATGGGATATGGTATGGGATATGGTATTGATGGGATGTGGGATAGGTGTTGTGCATGGACAGTGCCGTTGGACGAGGCGTCACGGTTGCAGAGGTCGTTTTTGTCTAAGCTCTTGTATTTTCTTTTGGAAGACGATGTTTGTTCTTATCAAGATACCACGTATAGCGTTTGGATTCTATACTTGTCTTATACGATTTTTCTTCTCCTTCTTGCCCCCGTTCATGCCAAGTCTCCTCTTGGCTCCTTTTCGCGATCACCGAGGGACTTGGCTACTTGCTAGCGGGTTGGCTGATTTTCATCACATCTCTTGACTACTTTGTTGGAATATTGGGGGATTGGGGGATCTGATGTGTATATTAATGAGTGGGTGATAAAGTGTATGAGGAAAACAAGGGCCGAGAAGGTTTGAGATGGTATTCACGGCAGTTGGATCATGTATGCTTTGTATGCAGGAAATATCCTCAACAGAGACAGACATCATCAATGGAGGACGAGCAGATGAGATTGAATTTCTTTTCCATTCTCGGGATGCGCCACCACAGACTACTGGGCGGCGGAATTATTCTAGCAGAGAGGCCTGGTTGGTGTACAGTATATCCACCACGTTGCTCAGCTTCTCGATGGTGGCCAGGGCATCGTCGTAGGACTCGTCCCTGTGGGTCTCGTCGTAGATGATGAGGCAGCCGGCGCCCTGGTCGAGGACGCCGATGATGACCTTGTCGAGGATCATCTGGGAGAGCTTGCGCTCGACCTGCTGGGTGTCGAGGCCGACCATCTTGGCGATGTGGTCGATCTCGACGCGGGAGAAGGGCTCGATGACCTTGATGAGGTTCTGCTCGAGCATGGCGTCGTAGAGGCGGCGGAGGTGGTTGCGGATGAAGGTGTCGCTGCCGAGCTCGAAGCGGTAGGCGGCGAGGGCGTGCTCGTACTCCTCGAGGGAGCGGTTGGAGTGGGCGCGGGCGATGGCCTTCATGGCCTCGAGGTTCTTGCCGGCGTACTTGACGGCCTGCTTGGAGGCCATGAGCTGGTTGACGTCGTCGGCGAGGTTGAGCATGATCTTGCAGAGGAGCATGTACTGCAGGGCGGCCTGGGCCTTGGGCGCCTCGTCCTGGGTGTGGTAGCCGTCGAGGGCCTCGATGAAGTAGGAGAAGGCGGTGTTGAAGTCCTTGTCCTCGGCGTGGAGCATGCCGCTCTGCATGTCGAGGTTGGCCTGGAGCAGGGGCGGGGTGTAGACGGAGGCGGCGCTCGTGCGGGCGCTGGTGAGCGCGGCGCGGGCCTTGGGGATGTTGCCGAGGGCGTGGTAGACCCGGGACTCGAGGAGCTGGACCTCGACGAGGCGCAGCTTGTCGTCGAGGCGCTTGAGCTCGCGCAGGAGGCCGTTGATGAGGGTGAGGGCGTCGTAGTAGGTCTGCTTGGTCATGTAGAGCGTCACGAGCCGGACCTCGAGGTCCTGGCGCTGGAAGGCGCGCCGCTCCGACGTGGCCCACTCGATGCAGTCCTTTGTAGCGGCGATCTCGACTTCGATGCTGTCGGGGGTTTCGCGGACGAGGTCCAGGAGTTGGCGGACTGGAGAGATTGGGTTTTTCGATTAGCATTCCAGACTCAAAGGCGTTTGGATTCGACGCTCGGGGTCGGCGGATCCGGAGCAGAGGAGGAGATGACGACATACCGAGCTTCGAGGACTTGGACTTTGCGAAGGAGGAGAAGATGGAGCGGCTCTCGCGCACCAGGGTAACGAGGTCCTGTGTTTTCCTGCTCGCGGGAGTCAGTCTTGCGACGGAGGTGGGGGGGGCCACAAGGAGGGGGATGAGTGCTTGGAGCTTGGAGCCTTGGTGACCGACCTCTCATCGCGGAAGAGCTGTCCGAGACTTAGCAAGGCAGTCTCGTATTCTCGAGTGGCGGCATCGGAGGTTGCGACGGGAGCTTGGGAGATGATGTCCCTGTAGATTGCCTCTGCCTTTCTGGGGTCTGTCTTGGCCAGTTCCCGGGCTTCCTGGACGCGGGCAGAGTCGCCAGCAGCCATTCTGGAGGATGTGAGGATATATGCGGGAGGATCGGGCTCGAAGATGCTGGAGGAGTCGGTTTGTCGCGACGGGCAGTGCGTGTATGTAGTTGTCGTCGGCGGGCGGCGTCGTCGTGCGGAAAGGTATCAATCAATTGCAGTGTGGATGGGGGTGATGGCGATGACGGATCTCGGTGTTGATGCGGGCAGTACCGATTGAGGCTCCAGGTTGCCAGGCCGCGACGTAACCGCACGGCATCATCAATTGGTCGATGCACGCACTGATTGTAGATTCGGGAGTATAGGGTAGTCGATACAGGTGGATTGCACGGATGGCCTACCCTAGAGATGATCGGCCATGCGCTTCAATTGATGTCTGGCGGGTTTCGGGGCCGGGCCGAGATGATCCGGCGCCCCGCCATTGGAGGCTCCATCCATCTTGGCAACATTCTTGGCTCGCTCGCTTTGGTCATGATGATCCTTTTGGACTTTTTGGAGGGGGAGAAAAATTACAGACAGCTTCAAGTTCTCGAATTCCTTCCTCAAGTCGATTCCTCTCCCTCGCCTCGTCTTGTTTCATCCGGGCCTTTGCGACACTTGCAGAATTGCACCACCCCTGACAGACTCTTCTCCGCCCCGACACAGCGCACCGCCGCGGCAGCCATGCTTCGTCAAGCTCTCACCACTTCCTCCCGGGGCCTGCGGGCCATGCCCCGAGCCACAGCTTGCAGAGCCGCTCTGCAGGCGCAGTCCCGGGCCTCGGCGCCGGCATCCCCCCTCAGAGCCTCTCAGCGCCCCATCGGCGCGCGGTGGTACAGCGAGGCCAAGGAGGCGCAGGAGGCCAAGGACACCAAGGACGGAGAGGCCGCCAAGGCAGAGGGAGCCGAGAAGAACGGGGCCAAGGGCGACGCCGACGTCGTTGCGGAGCTGAGGAAGAGCCTCGAGGCCAAGGACGCCGAGGCCCGCGACTGGAAGGTAGGCAGTGCCCCCCCCC
>NIGB01000005.1:1660732-1700832 GCA_003055145.1 Escovopsis weberi
GGCCCCCCCCCCCCCCCTTTTATATACTTACTCCGCGATCGCGCCGCCCGCCGCCGATGATGAAGCAAGCGAGCAAGCAAGCAAGCAAGCAAGTAGAGCCGATTCTGACCGCCACCCAACAGGACAAGTGCCTCCGCACCGTCGCCGACTTCCGCAACCTCCAGGACCGCACCGCGCGCGAGGTCAAGAGCGCGCGCGACTTCGCGATCCAGAAGTTCGCAAAGGACCTCGTCGACAGCGTCGACAACCTCGACCGCGCCCTCGCGACCGTGCCCGCCGAGAAGCTCGCCGTCGCGGAGGCGGACCGGACGGAGCACCAGAAGGACCTGGCCAACCTCTACGAGGGCCTCAAGATGACGGAGAGCATCCTGATGCAGACGCTGGCGCGGCACGGCCTCGAGCGGCTCAGCCCCGAGGGCGACAAGTTCAACCCCAACGAGCACGAGGCCACCTTCATGGCGCCCCAGCCAGGCAAGGAGGACAACACAGTCTTCTTTGTGCAGCAGAAGGGCTTCAAGCTCAACGGCCGCGTCCTGCGCGCCGCCCAGGTCGGCGTCGTCAAGAACACATGAGGTTCAGGCGCCCCCCCTCGCCTGTTGTCTTGATTGGAAAAGGGAAAAGAAGAAGGTGAAGAAAGAAGAAAAAAACAAAAGAGGGAAAACACAAAGACTTTTTGTCCTTCGGAACATATATTTTGTACTTCTAACATGGGACATATGGTATGGCGTTCAAGGTGATGTACAATGCTCCCCTCATGGATTTGGGTTTATTCTCTGTATAGAGTCTTGAGAAAAAGAAGCATGCTGGATTGCATCGCGGCGGGCGGATGGCTACGGGCATATTCGAAAAACGGATCAATGGGATTGGATTGGATGTCTGGAGAAAATGGTCTGTATATACGGATACACCGTCTGGTTTCCACCTCATCCCCAGCAAGCCTGGGATGGATCAATACCGAAATCCTCCATCAACTTGCGGCCTGGCTCCCACGAATGCGCGCTGCTCGGGAGATCGAAGCCTCATCTCCTCGCAGCCGCTGAATTGCTTCAACGCTGTGCTTCCTTTCCTCTCAAGCCGCTCTTCTCCGATGCGTCCAAGGAGCCCATAGGGTTAGGGTTATCCCGGGCCAGGATCATCCAGGGTTAGGGTTGTACAGGGGTCAGGTTCAGGCCAGGATCGCAGTAAGGGTTAGGGTTATACCCTAGGTCATCCCCTCTCACGAGGCGGCGGGAATCAAGTCCATCCGCTCGCACGGATTCAAGAGTCTCCCATTCCAGTCATCTTGGCGATATACCAGTCGGAGTCCAGTATATACGAGTATATACACCTTCTGCCTCCGCTGCTTCGCAATGTTTTGCACGTCAGGCAGAATGATTCTAAGGTAGCTCGCAATCACGCAGGACAGCGGTGCTCCTATACCTGCAAGTTTAGTAGTCTCACCGGCACACGAGCAAACAGAGCAGCCCCTGAGAGCTCGAGGTTGTGAGAATATAGACTTACCCCTGAAACGAAAGAAGAGGCCTCGAAAGCTCCATCTCGTTTTCCATCGCGATTTCAAGCAAATACAAAAATGCAGCAGGAGCCGTGAACTCTATAGGTGCATTCTCTGGGGGCCATTATGACAATTCGTCGAACACCCCCCCCCCCCCCTTGAACACGCCTCGACACGTCGTGGCTCACTACATGCACCCTCGAAGGGGAGATAGAATACATCAATAGAATGTAGGCTCCCCGGATCGTAGGTAATGTCTTGCTCGCGTTGCCGAGCTTCTTGACGTGTTCACACACAAGTCCCATTTTTCTCCGACGTCCGCAGCGTGTCATGATATATCACACCCACCCTCGCGAGCTCCAAGATGGCTCGCAGACTCTACTGCTCGCAAATCGTAGCTTCCATGATATTTTCTGCGAGCGGCCTGCTGAAAAATAGGGGATCATGTCCGACGAGTCACTTACATGCACACAACTCAGGCTCGATGCTTCCTTTTGTCACCAGGGAACAACTAGACGCATGTGGGACAGCGAGATGTCGGGTCACGACGCAGACGAACCGCTCCCCCAGAGTGCCCTTTTTACTTTTTCTTTCTCATACGAGCCTCGGCAGGACTGAACAGCTTCAGCCAGATTCTCCATAATCAGGCGAGTGAGGCTACGCGGTCTTGAGCCCTGGACTCTATTGGGCTTCGGAGAGACGTTCACGGAGGGAGGGACTTTATGCTCGACACCCCCCTCGTTGACGGAGGGCGGGGATGCTTCCATCCCGTCGCGGAAACGGGCACGTGCAGAGGATGCCCATGTCTGAGATGAATCGACGAGTCGGACGGGACGAGAAAGAGGAGCTGCTTCGAGGACTCGCATGCCTCGAGGCGCAAAGTTCCTGGAGCCCATTTCTCTAGGCTCTATAGTACTAGGCAGTAGTGAATCTCGAGGCATTGATCCGCCGCTGCTCTCCCTCTGCTCCTCAGGCTCGGTGTTGGGTCTCACGTCCGAAGAATCACGCGTTTGCTCTCGAATTTCAAACCCTGACCTATTCATCGTACATTAAAGCATCGTTTTTTGAGCAAGTGAGGAGGAATTGCCTTTTCCCCATCGAGAATCCATATCCCCTTTTCCCCCGGTATGCGACTAACCCCTTTTTACATCTGTTGAAGCACACTCCCAACCCCTTCCAGACCACCTCGCCGTCGGGAGTGCGGTGAAGAAAATGAAAATACAAACTCATACACGGCTGAGGAACGCTTCCTCGCAGTCCACCAAAGCCGACGAGAGCGTTTCGTGGGATTGAGCGCGCAACCCGGGCATCTGTCGTGTCGATCACTCAAGACCAACTAGTGTCCGGGATTCTCAAGAGGAGATCTGCTGAGAGTCCCCCCCTATCGGTCTCAAAGCCCAACTCGCACCTCGTGATTGAACCAAGGTGGCCTTGCCTCGGCCACTGAAAATGAACGAAGAAAAAGAAATCAATGTTGGAACGGGATCCAGAATCCTTCGGCTGACAAGAGGCCACAAATGACACGGGACTATAAGATTGGCGCACGACTGAAGACGAGAGGATGAAGAATATCCGGGCTGACGACGATGAGCAGCACCTCGCGACCAGATCTGGGACGAGAAGTCATCGTCGGTAGAGATCCGAAATCTTCGGAGACGTCTGGCTCAGGCGGAGATCAGCATTATTCGTCTATCTCCAAAAGGGGAAAAATGGGACAAAGAAAGACTGGCAACAAACAAATACCTCAAGACTCATGCCATCTGCCGTCTGCCGTCCAATGTGTGTGTGTGCCTTACCCGTCGATCATGGCACCAGAACCGAATGAAATAGTAGTACTCATACAAAGTCGATGATATCCGAGTCTCTGCGAATCGAGATATAAAAAAAAAGCTCGTCGTGAAAACCGAAATCCGTAAGACGTAATCTCGTCTTGAAGCAAAAAGCGAAATATGGAGTGGAAATTCAAGCCGTTATCAGGCTCGTAGCCGACATCTCTCTCTCTCTCTCGGTCGATCGATATATATGTTTGTAGAGCGACGGAACATGCCGAGTATGGATGTGGTCTCTGCGCTCGTCGAAATCTCTCCAGGATCCTCACAGGGAAAACGGCCAGCGCATCGCCCTCTCGGTGAGCTCGTCCGTGACGCTCTGGATCTGCTCCTCAGTCGCCGTCTGGGCGTTGGGCATGACGCGGAAGACCTGGTTCCGGATGGACCTCTCCAGGAACTCCTCCTCGTCCGCCAGGGCGCTCGAGCGGCCGACCAGCCGGCCCATCTGCTGCTGCTGGAGGAACCTCGACTGCGAGACGTCCGAGAGCAGCCAGTCCATCGCGCGGTGGATCGAGTCGCGCCGGGCGTCCGGCTGCGGTCTATTGTCGAGGACGACCTCGACCTGCTCGGTGATCTTGGCGAGCTTGCCGCGGAGGTCCTCGACCTTGCGCTCGCGGGTCTCGACCTCGTCCTGGATCCGCGCCATCTGTGCTTGCATGCCTTCGGCGAACTCCTTGCCGTTCTTGTAGTGATTAATGGCCTGTCTGGCCTCGGTCCCGGCAATGATGGGTGCATCAGGGGCATGTAGGGCGGTCCAGATCGCGTCCTACAAACATCCCTGGTGAGACTTGGTAATGGTACGAGGGGATCGAGATTGCATTGATCACTTACGACCTCGGACTCTTCAGCCCCCCCGGAAGCAAATCTCTGCCAGAGCTGGCCTTCGGAGACGGCTCGTCGGATAATGGCGCTCTCTATCGGATGAATGGACACTTCATGTTCCCAGTGCCCGATCTCGTGAAGATCCATAGAGTCTGGCTCGTGGGTCAGTCCCGAAATACGCAGAGTCCATGACTATCCCTCCTCCAGTCCTGAGGAGCGCAAGGGATATTAACAGACTTACCAAGTGAATCGACGTATGAAGTCACCGCAGATTCGTCGTCGGAGGCTTCGTCACCGACCCGAACACTGCCGGTAAAACGAGCAGGAGACGGCGTCATGTTGCATCTCAGCGGATAGCCCTGCATGTCGGACTCGAGGGGATCCTGGTAGTCGGGAAGGATATACGAGTCTGCCTCATGTCAGTCCTCAATGTTTGCAAGGAAGCTCGTGGCATCTCGATCCCGTTCGCATAGGTACGTACCCTCGTCGTCGACCTCATCCTCCTGAGGAAAATTCTCGTCGAATGGCGGGCTCGGAGGCAGGAGCCCGACTTCACTGCCGTCCTCCTGACGGCTCCAGGACCCTTCTTCTCCGGCACCGTCTCCCCAGACCTGGGGCGAGGCCTCGCGAGAATCTGTGTTGAAGGCAAGGTGCGGGCCAAATCCACCATCGTCACGCGGGAGCACGAGAGGAGGAGCCGCCAAGTTGTCATGTTCGTTCGTTCTAACTGGACTTTTAGCCTCGACCCAAACGGTTTCTACCTAGCGATGGAAATGCGCAAGGCAAGATTCAAACATGCTTACAGGCCGTAAATATCATCATCCTCATACTCGTACTCGTAATCATCCCCACCGTAGCTCGAGACGTTCTGGAACTCCTCCTACGGAGGACCAGGAGAATCGACATCCTCGTGGTGACCGCCATCGTTCTGGACACCCTCCTCAACGGGACCGACGGCGGAAGCGACACCCTCGCGGTGCTCGCTGCCGTCTCCACGCCGTCCGCGGATGGACTGGAAGACACGCTGCATAAATCTGGTCGCCTTACCCCCTTTCGATCCGATCTTGCCAAAGATCTGTCGCGGACCTTTTGCACGCGAGAACGCTCTCCTGATCTTGGCGAAGAACTTCTTGACGCGAGATCCCTTGCTGGGCTTCGGCTCCTCGACTTGGAACTCCCACGGTCCCTCGGGTTCCGAGTTCCAGCCGTCGATGGACTGCTCAAGTTCCAGGGGAAAGTCGAGGACGCTAGTGATGGAGGCGTTGTCGGCCTGCCCGTGGAGGGTCTCTGTCGAGCTGGCTGCGTGGTCCTCGAGGAACTTCCGGAAGGCCTCCAACTCGGCTTCTTCCTGGGCGTCAGTCTGATTCTGCTGGGCGAGGGCCACTTCGGAAGGACTGGCCACCATGCCGGCTGGGTGCATGATGTTTCCGTCATAGAACCTGGTCTCGCGTCTCCAACTGTTGAGCGAGACAACAGTGGGCGTGGTAGTATCGATCATCTGGTCAAAATGGTCGAAATGCTCGAGATCAATCTGAGAACTTCCATCCTCTCCCGCCGACTCCTCTCCTTGCTCGGCCGACTCCTGTGCTTCCTCGGCCGACTCTCGGCCCTCCTTGGCCGACTCCTGGTCTTGAACGGTGGTCTCCTGTGCCTCGAAGACATCGTCAGCACTTTCGATCCCCTGAAAGTCTCTAGACGATTTCCCTTGTTCCGGTCTTACTCACCATATCGGGTTGGGCAGTAGTGGTAGTAGTCGAGACCATGTCTTGCTCAGGACCTCGCAAGTCCATCGCCATCAACCTCTGGCCAAACTGGGCCCGGTTTGCCTCAGCAACCGCGTCCGGGACGAAGTTTTCCTCGGAGCCGCTCTGGTGCTCGGCAGTGTCCCTCGCATCGGTCGAGTACGACCAGCGAGAGACCATGCCGACATCGACATTGACATTGACATCGAGAACAGCAGGAGCAGGAGCAGCAGCCGAGAGAACAGCCGGAGCCGACGCCGACTCGACAACAGAGGACTCGACAACAGAGGCAGGACTGGAAGTCGCCGCGGGAGTTTCGTCTGCGAAAGTTGATTAGGAACATATGGCTCGAAGAAAAACAATAGGACACCAAGGATCAATGGCTGCGAGCAGGAGCACTTACCGATGTCTTCGACTCCAAGCTCAGGAGCAGAACAAGGTCGGACAAAGGCTGCTCGCACGATCAGCAGGAACCTCAACGCAGGGTCGTAGATGCCAGTAGTACTTACGGTTGCCTTCCTCCTCCTCCTCGTCCTTTGCGAGCATGGGCATGACTTGCTCCGCTTGACACGACATTTTCCTTCTCTCTCGGAAATTGCTATGGGGGAAGAGAGAGAGGGAGGCTGAAAGGATGCTTGGAATAACAGTGGTTTTGGTTCAAAATTATCGTCAACGAGAGGTTATCCCGGAGAGGAGAAAGAAAATAAACAAAACAGAGCGGTGATGGTCGAGGAGAGGATAACAATGATATGTTGTTATGGTAAAGGAACGCGAGGGGAATCGACCCGCAGTGATCCCCTGAAGGAAATATTCTTATTCAGACGAGTCCCTTGATTATTGGGATGAGTAAAGGAAAGGAAAAGGGAAAAGAAAATGGAGAGGGACTCGTGCTCGTGGTTTGTTTTTTGTGTGGGAATTTTTGTGCGGGAGAGAGGCGAGGGCTTCAGAAGAGGAAGTGAAGAGGGAAGGAGCCGTAAAGGGGGAAACGGGCAGACGGGGCAGAGACCTCAACGAGATGTGAAGGAAAACAATTCAATCACTTCCCTCGACTTGTGTTGACTTCTTAGTAGTAGTAGGGCCAGGGTCTGATGAGCAGGAAACAAGTCAGGATTCAGTTGCCGTGGGCGACCAGATGGAATAATAAAGAGAGCACAGGAAGAGCACGACCGCTCGAGCAGGGACGGAAGCCCACTATAGGATTGATGAGCCCCTGGGACTGTGCGGCAGAACAACAGACTGGCCGGCTCGACAACCCCAGGATGGCAATGGACAGCCCACCGCCCGGGCGAGCAGGTTTCAGCAGTATTGGATTCAAAGCTGAGGCCGTGTTGGGGAGCAACTCGAGGGGCCTCTGTTGCGGTTATTCTTCTCATCGCTTCTCAGCCACTCTCCCGTGCTCTTCCTCTGATTCTGCCTCTGGACCCTGACCCCCCTTTCACATTTCCTCCTCCTCCCGTTCTTCCTCTTCACTTTGGTCTCGGCTTCCCCAAAGTATTCCTTCCTTCCAACAGCCTCTCCTCGATCCTCAATTCTCGTTCATCTCCCCATCTCGCCTACCCTCACGACTCTTCTCTCTGAGCCCCCAGAGCCCATTATCTCCCAAATAATTCTTCCATCAAGCCCCCCATCCATCTAGTACCCCATGCGCAACGCCGTCCTCATCGTCGTCGCCGTCGTCGTCGTCGTCGGATCCATCTTCTACCCTCGAGCGCTCTCCGGCCCTCCTCCTCCAACCCCCCCTTTCAGGCACCGCACCTCCCGTTCCTCGCAAGAATGGTCTCAACCCCCCTCCACAACCTCCTGCCCTGGTTCCTCCTCCTTCTCCTCTTCGCCTCGTCCATCTTCTCCCCTGTCTACTCCCTCCTCCTGCTCCTCTCCTTCTTCCTTGTTCTCGGCTAGCGACGAGGTACGTGGCGCGAATGTTTTTTTTCCCTTCAATCTCCTTCGTAAGGCATCATGCTAAGACAAGTCAAGTATTCGCAGGGCCAAAGAAACACTCGCGAGTGCGAGCCAAAATAACACGGAAACAACCTGAAATTCATCACTGCTAGGCAGTCCACAAAAAGCACGGGATGGGATAAGGTACGGCAAGAGGAGAAACCAGGTGCAGGGCGGGACGAGTTCCAGCAAGTCTCTTCTCAACATGTCGAGCAAAGCAAGTAGCAATGCAGCGCGGGAGCAAAATAAAAAGCAGGCATAGGCAGAGGGGAAAATCTACAAGCAGCTGATAGGCATGCTTCCCCTTTCTCTCTTTCTCACACACACACACTCTTCTCTCCCTCCTCACTTCTTCGTCCGCCCCTTTGTCCCTGTTGCTTTGGCCTTGGGGCGGCCCTTGGGCTTCGCGTCGCCGCCCTCGTTCTCGTCGTCTCCTGCTGCTGCCCCCTTCGTAGCCTTCTTCGTCGCCTTTTTAGCCTTGGGCTGCTTGATGTACTTGTCCTTCTTAAAATCAATCTCCTCGTCGTCCGCGTCCGGAGCCTCGGCTGCCTCCACGGCGGCGTCGTCCTCTTCCTCGATGGCCTCCTCCAGGTCGGGCATCTCCTTCGGGGCCGCCTTGGGCACCGTGACCGTGCTTGCCTTGATGAACGGGATGGGGTGGCTCATCGCGTTGTACCTGTTGGGAGACTCCTATCAGTATTTACGGTGCGGGAAAATTCAACAATTCGCACGGTGTCTGCGTTCGTTCTCGACTTACGTTCGCGTAAAGGCCGCCTTGGTCTTTGTCTCGATCGAGACCCTCTCCTCGCTCATGGGCCCGAGGCCGAGCTCCTGGATGGCATCAAAGTCCTCGCGCGTGAGGAAATAGCTGTCCATGAGATCGATGACGTCCCCCACCGCGTCCGTGCCCTCGCCCTGCAGCCGATCGACCGTCTGCGACCAGAGCAGCGGCAGGTACTGCTGGCGGATCTCGTTGTGGTCGCCCGACGTCCTGAGCCGCATGTGCGAGTGCAGCTCGCGCACGTAGCGGCCCAGTTTGCCGGCTTTGCTGTTGTTGCCGAGCCACGACGTGAAGTTGGAGCCCATCAGCTGGCCCGCGACGAAGCTGGCGGGGCGGACCGTGCTGAAGACGGCGTGCGTCGGCATGAGCGTCCAGTGCTGCTGCGGGCCGTGGATCATGCGGTCCACGAGATCGCCGTCGCTGATGCTCTGCGCGGCCTGGTCGAACAGCTCGAGCGTCTTGAGCGTCTCCTCTCGCTTCGTGTAGCCCCGGTGGTTCAGGGCCATGGGTTTCGTGCGGAGGTAGTTCTCCTGGATCATGAGGTAGCTGAACTCGTGGTCGTTGAAGTAGAGCTCGATCTTGTCGTTCAGCGTAGACTTGCTCGCGGGTGTGAAGAGCCCGCCCGCGAGCATCTTCTGGCAAATGTCCCACGGCTTGAGGATGACGTGCTTCTCCCACGCCTTGCTCATCTCCTTGCCCTGGTCGAAGCTCATCGTGGACTGGTCAAGCTTCGCCGCGGCAATCATGTTGATGATCTGGCGAATGTCCTTGTTGCTACCCTCGATGAGGGCGTCGACAACGGGGGGTGGCAGTTTCAGCCCCTCCCGGTGGCAGATGGTCATGATGCGCGATCGCACCTGGTCGACTGTGGGCCGGTTGAAGCGGACGTCGTACGCGACATGGTCGAACGGCTTCATCTTGGGCAGCCGTCTCTCGTTGCAGATCAGGATGAGGGGCACCTCGGTCTTCCTGCAGAATTTCGCGAGGGCGCCAACACCTCCGCGGTCGCCCGCAGACATGCCGTCTACCTCGTCCATGATGAGAACGATCTTCTTCTTCGAAGCGTCTGGTGTTTTCCCGTCGCCGGCGAAGAAGCCGAGCAGGGACGTGTTGTTCATGACATCGCTCACGCCGGACTCGACGAGCTTCTTGCTGCGGGTGTCGCTCGCATTGCTCTCCAAGACATCGTAGCCCTCGAGCTTCGCGGCCAGATGCGCCGCGGTGGTCTTGCCGATACCCGGGGGGCCGGAGATGATGATGGCGCGCTCGCCGCCCATCCCATCCGCACCGCGCCGCTGAAAGTTATACTTCTTCGACTTGGGCCAGTTTCGAAGCCAGTTCTGGATCTTCTCGACCTGTGCCTTGTTTCCACAGATGTGGTTGAGTTGTGTGGGGGCGTACTTGGACGTGAGGAGCAGCTCGGGCTTGGCGGGTGCGCGAGCCGCCGGCGCTGGAGCCCCTGGTGCGCCTCGATTCGCCGCGGCTCTCTTGGCTGCCTTTTCGGCCTCGAGCTTTTGGGCCTTTTCCTCCGCCTCCATTTCCGCGATTTGCTGCTTGATCTTGTCCTCCTCGGCCTTTTTCTTCTCCTGTGCCTTTTGAGCGCCCTTTCCACTACCACCAAAAGCAGGAAGCTTGCGGATCAGGTCGAATAGCCCGTTCTCGTCGATTGTCTTGATTCCATGTGATTTGATCTTGGCCAGCTTGCTCGGTCCAGCATCATCTCCCAGGACGACAAAGCTAGTCTTGCTGCTCGGCTGGCCCGTCACTTTCCCGCCATAGCGCTTCACGAGAGCCTGCGCCTCGTCGCGGCCAATGGTCCTCAAGACACCAGTGAAGACAAACGAGAGACCGCTCAGACACTCTTCCGCACCCTCGGGAAGATCGGCGGCACCCTCAACAGGCGGGGCCGCGGCATTGGCCCCAGCAGCCGCCTTTCTCCAGTCGAACTTGACATTGGGATCCTTTGGCGGAGGAGTTGGAGCTCGTACAGTGACCACGCTATCGAGGATGTTCTGAATATCAGCATCTTCAGGCTCAGCTTCCTTCTTGGCTCTCGGCGCTCTGGGCGTGCTTGTTGCGGGCTTCTTCCGGGGCGCTTCGTCCTCTTCCTCTTCTTCCTCGGAGTCCGACTCTGGCGACTTTCGTTTTTTGCTCGTCGTTGCGCTCTCCACGCTTTTGGCCGGTTTTGCCGAGTCCGTGGTCGCCGCAGACCGTCCTCGAGTAGTCACGCGCTTGGGCTGAGGAAGGACCTCGTCCTCCAAGTCCTCTTCATAGTCGTCGTTCCTCCTCCTGCTCCGGCCCTTGGCACCAGCAGCAAAGATGTCATCTCCGTCTTCGTCGCCGTCCTCCATATAAGCATCCTCATCCTCGTCGATGTGGGCTTTCTTATGAGAGGGTGTCGACTTCTTGGCTGGTGGCTCGGATGCTTCCGCCGCGGCCGGTCTGCCCCTGGTGCTGGATCGAACGGGAACTTCGGTCTTCGTGACGGCTTTTGTAGGGGTCTTCTTTGGCGATTCGGTCTTTCTAGGTTTGGCGTCCTTCGAGGAAGCAAAGTAATCGTCTGCCGAGATTGCTGTTCCCTTGGGTTGTGTCTCCCTACGACAGCCGTTAGTCAATCTTCACAAGTCTTCTGACCCCACGGAGGACGAGAACACACTTCTTCTTTGCTGGAGCCTTTGAAACTGGCTTCTTGTTTCTGCCGAGGAACCATTAGTCTTGTTAAGAACAAACAGGTCCAGACAAGAGCCGTACTCGATCTTTGCCTCCTCGTCATCGCTATCTTCCACAACATGTCGTCCTTCAAGTCCACTCGTCAGCATCAGTTGAGCCATTGCGCATTCTTCGAGGAGTCCTTACTCGTCCTCTTGCCCTTGGCGGGGGCCTCCGGCTTAGCAGCAGCCGGCTTCGGCGGGGCAGCACCGCCCTTTGCAGCGAAGAAGGATCGGATGTCGGGCATTTTGATCAGACGAGCAGTGTATTACAACCCAAGCATTGCATCAAAAAAGACCAAAGAGTCAAACCGCCCCCCTCCAAAAAAAAGAAAAGAGAATTGAAGCGCTGGCCTCCGCGCAGCAAGATTGTAGCCTGTTCGCCTTCCTCTGAGCCTTGAAGTGACGTGCACTAGCGCCAGGCGAGGAAACGCGAAGCTGACGCGCGCTGCGTGACCTTCCCAGGCTTCCATGCGCTCAAAGTGGCAGCGGCCGGTAATTCATTTGATGCCTGAAATCCCAGGCACAATGATTGATCCTCTGGCCCCACCAATTGATGCACAGTCCGACCTTGTTTCGACTTTCGAGACTCCCGATTCATTCGTTTGTTCGTTTGCGCCAGAGGCGATTGCGGAATTGCGCCTTGCGACTTGGCGACAGAATCATCGCGACCCGTCGTCGACCATCTCCCCAACGCCATGAAGCCCTCAGGCGCATCGGCGCTGCTCGGCGCCTTCCGGGCCCTCAGCATATCCCCCGCGACGCCTCTCAGACAGCTCCGGGCACCGATCCAGCGGCAGACCCAGAGCCAAAGCCTCGCCGCCGCCGCCGCGGGGTGCAGAGTCCAGAACGCGCGGGCATTCTCGACGACGATCCCCAGGCTGGGTACGTGGCTCGAGCCCAGCATAAACCGCAAGAAGAAGATGGCCAAGGGACGGCCGCGCGTGGCGACCGGCGGCTCCACCAAGGGCACGACGGTGATCTGGGGGGACTACGGGCTCCGGATGGTGGATCACCACCGCAGGATCAGCGCCAAGTCGCTCAAGATGGCCGAAGACACGATCAAAGTGCGTCTCCGAGGAGAGAAGTACAGGCTGTACAAGCGCAAGAACTGCAACGTCGGCGTCTACGTCAGCGGCAACGAGGTCAGCAATCGATGGCGGCGTCCCCGGGGGGATGTGCGAGTCCAGGAATTATCAATCAGAACGGCCCCTTTGTTACTGACACGGCGTTGGCGGGCAGATGCGAATGGGTAAGGGAAAGGGTGCGTTCGACCACTGGGCTACGAGGATGGCAGTGAGCCAGGTGCTGTTCGAGATCAAGGGCCGGATCCACGAGCAGATTGTGCGCGATGCCTTCCGGTTGGCAGGAAACAAGCTACCAGGTCAGTCCCGTTCCCAGTTCTTGGAGATCCCGCCCGGGGGGAGGGTTATTTTCACATGCTGAGCTCGCTACAGGTCAATGGGAGTTTGTGAAGAAGGGCGATGCGCCGGTCGTCGGCATTACAAAGCTGGATGGCGTGACGTTGGAGGAGCTGAAGAGGCCAAGGAGACAAGTGGTGCCTCCTGAGCTGGAGACCTTGATACAAACGCCCGGATCCACTGCATCGGCGGGGAATCCATCAGCTCCTCCCGCCTTATAGTGGGAATCATCATGTAGCAAGAAATTTCAATACCATATAAAAGGCAAAGATTCGCACAAGCACACGGCACACCCCGTGGAAGGGCATCTCGTCGAAGTTGGCATTCTATTTCAAATCCGAAATTCAATTCCTCGAAGAATGATTTGACTGCCCAGAATGTCTTCTTCCAAAATGCTTCCACCGATTTATTATATAATTCTAGATCCAAGGTACTAATTGATCAATCAATTGTCTTTGGACGTCTCACAGCACTGACTCAGTTGCCAAACAAGTCGCGCGGACCAGTCAGAATGCAGTACCAGGTGCCCCACTTTTAGCCTCTCGATGAGGTCAAATCACTTAACGCGACCTTGAACGCGTCTTCCTCAAAAGAGGCGGGAGAGAGAGAACGAGAGAGGAGATGGTGAATCTCTGACTTTGCAGCATCCGCATCTTCCAAGTCTCGTCATTTTGAAGTCCATTTTCGATACAATGGCGCTCATTGTGGACAAGCACCGCCCGCGGTCTCTGGATACGCTATCATATCACAATGAATTATCAGAGCGGCTACAATCGCTGGTAGATTCCCCATTCCTCCGACCTCGAGATCCATCGATTGACGGCCGGGAGCTGACTCGGCGGGAATGCAGGCGCAGAGCGGCGACTTCCCCCATCTGCTGGTATACGGACCGTCCGGCGCCGGCAAGAAGACGAGGATCGTGGCGACGCTGAAGGAGCTGTTCGGCCCGGGCGTGGAGAAGATCAAGATCGACGCGAGGGTGTTTCAGACGTCGAGCAACCGAAAGCTCGAATTCAACATTGTCGCCTCCAACTACCACCTCGAGATCACGCCATCGGACGTCGGGCAGTACGACCGGGTCGTGATACAGGACCTCCTGAAGGAGGTGGCGCAGACGCAGCAGGTCGACCAGGCGGCCAAGCAGCGGTTCAAGGTCGTGGTGATCAACGAGGCGGACCACCTCACGCGCGACGCGCAGGCCGCGCTGCGGCGCACGATGGAGAAGTACTCGCCGAACCTGCGCCTGATCCTGCTGGCCAACTCGACGGCCAACATCATCGCCCCGATCCGCTCCAGGACGCTGCTTGTCAGGGTGGCGGCGCCGACGCACGAGGAGATATGCGGCGTCCTGGCCCAGTCGGCCAGGAAGGAGAACTGGGAGGTCGCCGAGGGCCTGCACCAGCGGATCGCCGTGGAAAGCGGGAGGAACCTGCGGCGGGCGCTGCTGATGTACGAGGCCGTCCACGCGCAAAAGTAAGAGGCAGACCCCGGAGAGCGTTGAGAATTGGGGGGGGGGTTGGTCCACGTGTATGCTGATGTATGCGGCTCGCGCCCCCGACACAGTGAAAAGGTCACGGACAGCACGCCCATCCCGCCGGCGGACTGGGAGGCCCTCATCGGCCAAATCGCCAAGGAGATATATGAGGAGCACACCCCCGCGAGGATCCTGCAGGTCCGCGCCAAGCTGTACGATCTGCTCACGCACTGCATCCCGCCGACGACGATCCTCAAGACTCTCACGTTCAAGCTGCTCGACCTGGTGGACGACGCCCTCAAGGGCGAGGTGGTGCAGTGGTCGGCGTTTTACGAGCACAGGATCAAGACGGGGACCAAGGTCATCTTCCACTTGGAGGCGTTTGTTGCGAAATTCATGCGGGTCCTGGAGACGTATCTGATGGGCATGGATTTATAGAGCCTGGGAACATGTATACGATCTTGCAGGGGCTGCGTGATATGGATGAGATTGAATTGCGGCGTTTTGGGTGCATTCGGGGATTCTTCAGTATGCAGCATTGGACCAAGTAGGCAAGGTGCTTGCTCCTCGCCAGGGGAACATCATCAATCAGGACAGGATGGAGATTAATTGCGGCCATCAAGCAGCACATCAGACAACAACAATCCTGATATGGATGCCTTTGATGCCTTTCCGCGAGATCGGGACCATTATCGTGCATGTACTCGTAGTCCATGCGAGGAGATGGTTGACGTACCAACATTACCAGTAGTATGTACGGAGGAGTCTGAGAATGGGCTCCAGTGTCCAAATGCAGATTGATCGCCTCGACGCCACGGTGGGAGGTGCTAGTAGCATCGACCAATTGCCCGCCCGACCTGCACCCCAAGTTTTTTTTTCTCTCCCTCTTAGGGCGCTCGCTCGCTCCATCCGGATGAAACGATCGCGCAAGGCCGATCGGCCAAACGGCTCGCAGCCATCTGGGAGTCCGGGGATGGACCAACGGCAATTACCCCTCCTGGCGCTGCAACCGAGGTTCTGCAGCGATTGAGGTTTTACCGGTAGCGGCCCGGAGACGAGGAAGCCGAATGAAGATGCGGAGACTCGGAGAGTGGAACATGGGCGACCTTGACGGCCACCGGTACTCGTCAGATCCGTCTCGAACTGCATTGATTCTGTCACGGCGGGGTAGAGTCTTACGACTATTGTCCATTGATGCGACATTTGATGTGCCGCATTACCTCATCTCACCATCAGCAGGCTGCACGTTGTTCCTTGTCCCTGTTGGATCGAGGCATCGCGAGAGAATAAGCTTGATAGACGATGAGAAAAGCCCACGACTTGATTGGCGCATCGGCATCGTGGATGACGGGATACCCTGGAGACGTCGAGCTGCCAGTGCTCTTGAGCACAGTGAAGCAAGCACTGTACATGTAGCGTCAAATCGATCCATATGGCAGGTCCGTACGAGTACAGTTCCAGGTACGAATTCATCAATGCTCCTTCCCGGGCCTGAGACCAACTCCTTCGTGGAAGGATCCAGCAGACCGAGTCGTTGGGAAAGTGTGCATCCTTCCTTCCGAGTCCTTGTGATGCGTCTCGCTTGCGCGGAGGACAGCAAGTGCGTCCTGGTCGGGGTGGCACTGGTATGTACCTGCTCGTTTTAAGGAGAGGTAGTATCCGAACGGATAAATCCCGCGGATATTGAGGAAGGAGCAGAGGACTGGACGGCGATGCAGCCAAACGAGTCGCCGCCGCTGAATTGAAATAATAAAATCCCGAGACTCAGATCCACGCGATGCAAATTTTGGACGCATCGAGAGCCGGGCAATCTCGACTTGATTTCTTCCACAAGCATCTACGAGTGCACACGTTTATCGGAATACAAGTACGAATACATACTCGTACGAGTACATATGTACAGGCTTGGAGAGGATCCTGCACATGTTCCATGTTGATCGATCTCGAGAGGTGCGTTCAGTGGAAGAAGCGATCCACTGCCCCACGCGATCCGCAGAGAAGGGTGCAGAGCGGGGGGGTGTGCAACGCATCTTCAACGCCTCGTGCGCAGCTGCGCAGGAATGGTCCGGGCGGTCGTTGCAGGGGGCTCGTGCTAACAGAGAACCGGTCCAGCTGCAACGTATCCGCCATCCATTGATCCATTGATCCATCCATCCATCCATCCTCCCGCGACGGTACGAGCGCGAGAGTGCGAGACTACTCCGAAGTAGTAGTACATACTACTCGTAAAGGGCATCTCAGGGAGGGCATGTTACCCCCTCAAGCCACGACCCGCGGGACCTGAAGCTACGAGTGCGACCGTTGACGACGACTCGAGAGCCACCCCGTCCTGTGAGAATCTACGGAGTACGAAGTACGAGTACGGAAATCGCCACCTCATGTGCGACCCGTCATGCTGTACAGGTACGGTGGACCTGTTGCGCGGAGCCCTGAGAAGTGAAAGTCGGGGTGGCTCGAGATCGATTCCGACGTCCGAGTTGTGCTGCTAACAAGCCGCTAACCGGGTCGTAGTGTCTTTCTGTTGCGAGCGAGCCTGCGTTGTGCGTCCTCCATCGTCAAGTTCCCGTACTTAACCTTCTCGCATCCGCCCTCGCTTTGGCCTCGCTTTTCTTCCCTCTCGCTTTGAGTCGGCTTGTCAAGTTGATGCGAGCGAAGCTTTGACGTCGCCCTGTCCCTCCATCTCCAAGCACGAGTATATATTCCTAGGATTCCACCACGCCTCGCCTCGCCTCCTCTCGTCTCCTCGACCGTTCTACTGCCACATCCTCGAAGCGTCCGCTGCTCGACAGAACACCGCAGATACGTTCCTCTACCTAGCCCCGGCGCGATTCGGCGATTCGGTGACTTCAAGGCCTCGCATCGTCCTGCATCATCCGCGAGACGTCACCCCGGTTTCCCCCCCTGCATCAGTGCGAGCAGCGACAGCGGAGGCCATCCCTTTTCCCGCCTCCCCGGCTCTGTGGTGCCATCGGACTGCCCCTCATTCCCAGACAGAGATCAGACTGCAGCCGTGGGAAATTACCCCGCGGTAGTAGCGTAGCGCATTACAAGGCCTCGCACGAGATCACACTCCTCCGCGGATCTACATATATAAAGACCTGTATGCACATGCACATGCGCTCGCACACTCGCAGAGGCACTCAGACACGGGCTCACATTCTCATCACCAGCAAGACACGCCGAGACACATCGAATCATGGCCGGGTCAGACGTCAAGCCGCTCACCGTGGTGGAGGCCCACGAGGTCGCAACCTACCGTAAGGAAATCTACCCAACCCCCCTCCCCTTAACACGAAACTTGAAGTTTGCTGGGGGACTGATGGCTGACCTTCACGATGCTATGATAGAACCCCCCGAGAAGATGCTTGCAAGTATGTGATCAGCCCCCTTCGTCCCGGGTTCTTCGCGCCGGAGATCTTCCTGTCGGGGACCGTCGTGAGAGGAGCAACTGAGACCAGATGGGGGAGCCATCTTCGCTCCACCTGGTGCACAGGCGCAGAATGCGAGGGGGACCAAGGAGGCGCGAGACCCGGAGGTGTCGCCAGATTGGACAAGACTCTTCCGAGGCCATCCCTGAGAATCTTGAGGGCAATGCCAGGAGCATCTCGCCGTTGGACACTGTGTTTTGCTAACATCATTATCGTGCAGAGCACCCTAGCAGACCCCACCTTTCCAGTAAGTCCCTTTCACCCGACCTCGGCGCATGCGTGGAAACACGGGTGTCGGCAAACTCCACTTCTTCCATCCTCTGTACTCCGTACTCCTTTCTCGTGCATCGCTATCTCTCCCGGGCCACATCCCTGCCCAACGTTTCATCCGTACTGCCGGCTGGTGGCCCTTGCGCACTTCCGCGAGACCGAGTCGACATGCTAACCGAGGTCATGAACAGGCTTCGAGGAGTACAAGCAGCTCTACGAAGAGTCCATCACAAACCCTACCAAGTTCTGGGCAAGGCAAGCTCGCGAGCTCCTGAGCTGGACTCGGGACTTCGAGACAGTCCAGGCTGGCTCGCTGGCCACTGGCGATGTCAAGTGGTTCGTCGAGGGCCAGCTGAACGCCTCGTACAACTGCGTCGACCGCCACGCTTTCAAGGACCCCAACCGTGTTGCCATCATCTACGAGGCCGACGAGGTCAACGGCGGCCGCAATGTCACCTACAGCGAGCTCTTGCGTGACGTCTCCAAGGTTGCGTGGACCCTGAAGCAGTCTGGCGTCCGCAAGGGCGACGCCGTCGCCATCTACATGCCCATGATCCCGGAGGCCATCGTCGCCATCTTGGCCTGCATCCGTATTGGCGCTGTCCACTCCGTTGTTTTCGCCGGTTTCTCCTCCGACTCGTTGCGCGACCGTGTCTTGGACGCCGGCTGCAAGATTGTCATCACCTCTGATGAGGGCAAGCGAGGTGGCAAGACGATTGGTACCAAGAAGATCGTCGATGACGCTCTGAAGCAGTGCCCCGATGTCCGGACGGTGCTTGTCTACAAGCGCACCGGTGCCGATGTCTCCATGACCCCCGGCCGTGATCTCTGGTGGCACGAGGAGGTCGAGAAGTGGCCCAGCTACATTGTCCCCGAGCCCATGAACTCTGAAGACCCTCTTTTCCTCCTCTACACCTCTGGATCTACCGGCAAGCCCAAGGGCGTCATGCACACGACGGGCGGTTACCTCATCGGAGCCGCCATGACTGGCAAGTACGTGTTCGACATCCACGATGGAGACCGCTACTTCTGCGGTGGTGATGTCGGTTGGATCACCGGCCACACCTACGTCGTCTACGCCCCCCTGCTCCTGGGTGTCTCAACCGTCGTCTTCGAGGGCACGCCCGCCCACCCCGACTTCTCCCGATACTGGGACATCATCGAGAAGCACAAGGTCACACAGTTCTACGTTGCGCCCACCGCCCTGAGACTGCTCAAGCGCGCGGGCGACGAGCACGTCCGCGGCAAGATGGAGCACCTCCGTGTTCTTGGCTCCGTTGGCGAGCCCATCGCCGCCGAGGTCTGGAAGTGGTACTACGAGGTCGTGGGCAAGGAAGAGTCCCACGTTGTTGACGTGAGTTGAGTCCTTGCGTGCGAGAGAGCGAGCACGATGATGATGCCGAAGCGCCCGCCCGCTAACAAGATGAGCAGACCTACTGGCAAACCGAGACCGGCTCCAACATCATCACCCCCCTCGCGGGCATCACCCCTACCAAGCCCGGAAGCGCCTCTTACCCCTTCTTCGGCATCGAAGCCGCCATCATCGACCCCGTGTCTGGCGAGGAGATTATCGGAAACGACGTCGAGGGCGTCCTTGCCATCAAGCAGCCTTGGCCCAGCATGGCTCGCACCGTCTTCGGGGCCCACAAGCGATACATGGAGACCTATCTGAACGTGTACAACGGTTACTACGTGAGTGACTCTCGATTTCCCGTTGCGGCATGGGTCGTATATCTGACAGCGCGGCTCTAGTTCACCGGAGATGGTGCCGGCCGAGACCACGACGGATACTACTGGATTCGCGGGCGTGTCGACGATGTCGTCAACGTTAGTGGCCACCGTCTGTCCACGGCCGAGATCGAAGCCGCTCTGATTGAGCACCATGCCGTGGCTGAGGCCGCCGTGGTGGGCGTCGCGGACGAGCTCACGGGACAGGCCGTCAACGCCTTCGTCTCCGTCAAGGACGGCAACGAGGTCAGCGAGGCTCTCCGCAAGGAGTTCATCCTGCAGGTCCGAAAGAGCATCGGACCGTTTGCCGCTCCCAAGGCCGTCTACATTGTGATCGACCTGCCGAAGACGCGCAGTGGCAAGATCATGCGCCGCATCCTGAGAAAGATCCTCGCAGGCGAGGAGGATTCTCTTGGAGACACATCTACTGTAAGAAGCGACACACCCCGGCTCTTGTGGCCTTGATACGCGAGACTAACGGTTGGATGCAGTTGTCGGACCCTAGTGTTGTCGAAAAGATCATCGCGACAGTCCACCAAGCCAAGGGCAAATAAGGAGTCGGCGTTAGTTGGATAGAACGCGGCAGCAGCGAATGCTTTTTCTCTCTCTTTCTTCCTACCAATTGCCTCTGCTCCTGTTTTTTTTTTTTTTTTTTTTTTTTTTTTTTTTTCCCTTTTCTTTTCTTTGTCCAGTCTATGCACAAGTATACCTCGATGCAGCTCTCTTTTGCTTTATCTTCAATGTTCCCCATGCTCCACATTTAGCTTGTTGATTTCCCATTGAGGCCTTGTATTCGATTTTGAAACGAGGACCTATCTCGGTGACGGATGTTGCTTCCGACTTCGAGAAAAGATCAATGTTTCATCAAGACTTTGATCCCATGGACGTTTCCGCGCTCCTTGCGGTTTACAAATGGTCTACACACGTAATCGTACGCAGATGCACGGAGGAGAGGAGCATTACTAGAGGTGCGAGCCTCGATGAGGCCTGTCGGACGGGAGAAGGGAACGCTCCCGAGAGCCACTGGTGATGGTGGCCCGGATAGCATGCGAGTCCCTGTCTGGTGGTTGGCTGAAGCCTCCACAGCCTCGAGAACAGCCCGGATGTATTAGTAGAGTATGTATGCAGGCAGCCTGTTCCGGAGCAAGGGCCGAGGGCGGTTGAGGCGGGGACAGTTGATATATCCTGGAGACATTTGATCAGATCCATTGATCGATTCATCAATGCTGTAGTACGGAGTAGTACTCTTAGCACTGCGAGGACGAATTCCTACTCGGAGCTAGCCCAGCACTGCCCCAACGCCAAGACTGGCCCGCGTATGTATGTATTGATGGGTATGGGCTGGGTTCCTTTGGCCGGGGAGGACGGATACGGACTCGGGGATGGAGTCTTTGCGGAGGAGGAGGAGAAGTGGGAAGAGTCGAGCCGGTTGAAACACCTCTCAGTAGTATGTATGTACGGAGTACAGCGTAGGTCATACGAGTACTAGAACTACGGAGTCCCTAGTTCTTGTGACGCATTCAGAATTCTGGTATGTGCATATCGGGGTGTCCCTGGAAGCCTGGTGGGCTGGCAGTGGGGATCTGGGGAATGCTCTCTCCATGTTGTCTTTTTTAAGCCCACGATCGGCACAGCCTCCGCGTCTGACTGCCATTGATGTTCGTTTGTTCGGTCAACCCATTCGTCCTCTTGCATTTCGTAGGTACCGAGTATGCACGAGAAGTGTCTGTGAACTGCGCGGGTGATGCTGCACGTAGAATGCTTGCATGCATCCACTGGAGCTCGAGGCCTTCAGCCTTCAACCTTCACTTGTGGAACTTGAATCAACCGCCCCGGTAAGCGAATACACGGGCTACACGAATATCGGATGGAAGCTGGGGTAGACTTTGGATACGAGTACTACTATATCCAGGAACAGGAACGAGTCTCATCCATGCCAGTCGGGTCGATTACATATCCCATCCATCCATCCATCCATCCATCCATCCATTGACGAATCCGCCCATGCCTCAAATATCAACATCCTATTACTTCACCGGCAGTGCCGAGCCCACTTGTTGGCGTCTGCATTGATTCATCTCGACGGCTCGAGCCTCGTGGCATTGATCGATGTGGGTGCCAGGCTCTCGCTCTCGCCCTCGCTCTCGTCATCCTCATCGTCCCAGCCTTCTTCTTCTTCTTCTTCCTCTCTCTACCTTCTCCCCCCACTCCTCTTCTCTCCCCCTTCCGCCTCAACCTCAGGCTCTGTCCCTCTCCTCCTCCTCCTTCTCCTCCTCCTCTACCATCCTCTCGCTCCCGGCTGCAGCTGAGGAGCCGCGCGTTCGACTCTCCCGCCGTCATGGTAACGCTGCGCTCTGCAGTCGCCGCTCTCTTTGGCGCTGCCGCGCTCTTGTCAGACTCGGCGCTTGGTAAATACGCCTGATCCCATTCCGTTCATACTCCAATCCCACTACCAAGCAAGCGGGGTCATCGTCATTGTCATCGTCATACTCGTATCAAGTATGAACCCGTGAATGCGCACTTTGCTGACCATCGTCCCCAGCCCACTCCGTCAAGCGAAACCCTCTCAGCTACGTCTCCGTCGTCCGCGATGGCAGCATCCATACGCCCGCCCACCGTGTGCACTCGCACTCCAACTTTGACCTCACATTCAGCCTCCACGACGGCCGCGAGCGGGTCAGGCTTGCCCTCCATCCCAACCACGATGTCATCCACGACGACTTCACCGTCACCTTCCTCGACCCCCACGGAAACGTAAAGTCCTCGGAGCAGGTCGACCGCGCCCTCCACAGGGTCTACAAGGGCGATGCCTTCATCGAGCGCCCCGGCGAGATCGGCTGGTCCAAGGCCGGCTGGGCCAGGATCACCGTCCACCGCGACGGCATCCACCCCGTCTTCGACGGCGTCTACCGCATCGACGGCGATCACCACCACATCCAGACCGGCGCCCGATACAACCAGCTCAAGCACGACTTCGACCCGGTCCTGCCCCCCAACGACGGCGACCTCGGCGACGACGAGACCATGGTCGTCTGGCGCGACTCCGACGTCGACGACTACGCCCACGCCCACGCCCACGCCCACGCCGGCACCGGCGAGCTCAAAGCGCGCCAACTGTTTCCCCCCGGCGATGCCCTCTGCACCTCCGACTCCTTGAGTTTCAACGCAAAGTACGACGCTCACCTCCTCGCCCACGACAACACGGCCGCCGGCCGCGGCGCCCTGCAGGGCATGATGAGCGCGAGATCGCTCTTCGGCCGCCAGTCCATCGACGGCACCGGCGGGTCTTCCCTCGGCGGCGGCGGCAACAACCTCATCAACAGCATCGGCAAGCCCGACGGCTGCCCCACGAGCAGGAAGGTCGCGCTCGTCGGCATCGCGACGGACTGCACCTACTGGCAGGGCTTCAACTCGAGCGAGGACCTGAGAAAGTACGTCATCGGCATGGTCAACCAGGCGTCCCAGGTCTACGAGAGCACCTTCAAGATCTCCCTCGGCATCAAGAACTTGACCGTCCTCGACAAGAACTGCCCCGGCACCCCCGCCGCCATCACCCCCTGGAACGTCCCCTGCGGCTCCAGCACCACCATCACCGATCGCCTGAACCTCTTCTCCGCCTGGAGGGGCAGGACCGAGGACACCAACGCCTACTGGAGCCTGTTGACTAGTTGTCCGACAGACTCGGCCGTCGGCCTCGCGTGGAGGGGCCAGCTGTGTCGCCCCAGCGCCGGCACCAGCAGCGACGGCATGGGCAACAACGAGACCGTCGCCGCCGTCAACGTCGTCGTCAAGACCCCGACCGAGTGGCAGGTCTTCGCCCACGAAACGGGCCACACCTTCGGCGCCATCCACGACTGCACCCCGGATCTCTGCCCCGTCGACCCCAGCAACCCCGTCTGCTGTCCCCTGAGCGCCACCCAGTGCGACGCCGGCGGCCAGTACATCATGAACCCGTCCACCTCGTCCGGCATCACAAACTTCTCCCCCTGCAGCCTCGGCAACATCTGCTCCAGCCTCAAGCTCGCCTCCATGTCCTCGTGCCTGACGGACAACAAGAACGTCGAAACCATCACGGGAAGCCAGTGCGGCAACGGCATCGTCGAGCCCGGCGAGGAGTGCGACTGCGGCGGCGACCAGAACTGCGCCAGCAACCCCTGCTGCAACGCCGAGACCTGCCAGCTCAAGTCGGGCGCCGTCTGCGACCCCTCCAACGAGGACTGCTGCACTGACAAGTGCCAGTTCTCCTCGACAGACGTCGTCTGCCGCGCCAGCACCGGCGAGTGCGACGTCCAGGAGACGTGCCCCGGCGACGCCGCCAAGTGCCCCGATGACGGCCATAAGGACGACGGCGATCCCTGCGGCGGCAGCGGCGGCGGCGGCCTCAAGTGCGCCTCGGGCCAGTGCACCTCGCGCGACCGCCAGTGCCAGGTCATCTCCGGCTCCAGCATCGTCAACAACGCCACCAAGTCGTGCCCCCAGACCAGCGGCTCCTGCCAGCTCTCCTGCGCTGTCTCCCACTCCAACGCCTTCGGCGTCGGCCAGTGCCTCGTTTACGGCCAGAACTTCATCGACGGCACCCCCTGCGGCGGCGGCGGCCACTGCCTCAACGGCGACTGCAAGGGCAGCTCCACCGTCAAGGAGATCAAGAACTGGATCGACAGCCACAAGCACATCGTCATCCCCGTCGCCGCCGTCCTCGGCGCCCTTCTGCTCCTCGTCATCGGGAGCTGCCTCCTCAACTGCTGCCGCAGGGCCAGGAACAACCGCAAGCCCAAGTACGTGCCGCCCGTCCCGCCTCCGGGCCCCTCGGGCTGGCAGCCGAATGCCTGGAGGGGCGTGCCGCCGCCACCGCAGCCGCAACATTCGCCGCCCCCGCCGCAGCAGCAGCAGCAGCAGCCTGGATACGAATCGAGCTACTACCCGCCTCAGGGGCCGCCCCCCATGTACATGCATCACAACCAGGTGCCCGTGGACGAGGACGGGTGGCAACGGCCTCCCAGATATGCGTGAAATATATCGTCTTTTTTTTTCTGTGTGTGTCTCACTTTCCTTTCCTTTCCTTTCGTTTCTCACGCTCTCTATCCCTCTTTGTTTTCACCACCACCCTTTCACGCGTTTATATTGTCAAAGAAGGTCGTTCTCATCATGTGATCGATCTCAGTCTCGTCAATACGATGTTCATGACTTGGGAGACGACTCTGCTCCCTCCAGTCGGGTGGTTGTTCCCCAAAGACCAAGGAGTTTTGCATGGCAGGGCACGGCGTTTCCACGGCATTCCGACTGTGTTGTCTTTTTTTTTTTTCCCTTTTCTTGATTTTTCCTTTGGTCGTCTTTGGGTGAGTGGTCTGGGTCTGCTGCTCAGTGCTTAGATCCGGAAAGGGGGGGTCAGGGGGGTCAGGGGGGTCAGGATATAAGCGGCACGATGTGGCGCGAGCGTTAGACAGCGCGTGCGGTTCGTATATAGAGCTCGTGGTCTTGTCGAACGGTCCATCAATTTTCAGGGGATATTATCTGATTTTTTTTTGCCCCGCGATGTGTTGGATCAGGGTCCTGTGAAATCATCAATGGTTCTACCTATGCTGATGCTGATGCTGATGCTGATGCTCATGCTCATGCGTGTACTCTTACAGTCCGGTCCGCCCAGCAGCCCTGAAATTTTCCAACTCCTCAACTCCGTGAAAGCACAGCAGCACTTCCTAGTGAAACACCAAAGGAAAACGGAACGTCCTGCGCCTCGCTCCCCCAAGAAGACGGAAAGAAAATAGAGAGCACAGCCTCGGGCTCTCGAAAGCACTCCGCCCCGGGATATCCCATCCGTCATGCCTCACTGCCCGCTTAGCCATTCGCCCCCTCATCGGCCCCTCACTGCCCGCTCGGCCCCGCGCCCGGGCGCTGCGCATGCCTCGCCTCGCGCGACGACGGCCCCGCCCTGTCCGCCTCGCGCGGGGCGCCCTCGCGTGCGTCGCGTGCGTCGCGTGCGGCGGGGGCGGTCGACGGGGCGGTGCCGAGGGAGCTCCTGTGGCGGTGGGGGATGGGCTTGAGCTCGGGCGCGTAGCCGCACAGCATGGCTGTGAAGCGGTGGCGCTGGCTGGGGATGCTCTGGGCGGTGTCAACCTCTGTATCTATATATACATATATATGTGTGTGTGTGTGAGAGAGAGAGAGAGAGAGGGAAAATACACATGGGAGAATGAGCGGCTGGCAGGGCACTCACATCGTTTGTGCTCTGGGCGTACATCGTGAGCTGCTCCGGGCTGTCGAGCACGGAGAGCGCAAAGGCCCTCTTCTCGCGGTCCTGGAACGAGTCCAGCGCGATCCTGCGGGCGTGTCAGCCGCTTCACTCCCGGGAACAGACATGCCGATATGGTCCGCCTCGAACGAGGGTCCACAAGGTACATGAGTGCTCATCCGAATAGGTAGTGCGCCAGAACTCACCCCTGGCCGAGCCGGAGCGGCTTCTTCTCCCCCGCGCTCGAGTCGCTGTCGTCGGATGCCTCGTCCTCGCTGCGCGCGTAGGGATCCTTCCCGCGCGCCTGCCTGTCGCGCTGCGCGGCGTCAAAGGTTTGCGGCTCGGAGGCCGGGTTCCATCGCTGCGCCGACATGGCTCTCGCTGGCCTTGGTCTGCTTGCCCGTCTTCGTCTTCCTCCTCTTCTTCTTCTTCTTCTTCTGCTGCTGTTGCTGCTGCTGCTGCTGCTGCTGCTGCTGCTGCTTGGCTCGGGGCTTGCGGATCACACGGCTGTTCGGCGATCTCGGGAGTGGAGCGATTCTTTGCGTCGAGCTGGATAGAGCGCAGGGGAAAGCTGGGGTGACTGGGGTCCGTCGTCGAGATGCATCTCATGCGTGACGTTGAGCTGCAAAGAGGTGGTCACTCTAACCTCCACCTCTAGAGGAGGCGGCAGGATGGGGGTCACGTGCTGCACGAGAAATCGCCGGTGACGTCGCCCCGGACGAGCGCCGTCACGGAGGCAGCATGATGTCTCGCTCCGATAGTATGGCTTCCATCCATCCACCCGATGCCAGGTCAGACAGGACGAGCAAAAGATTGACGAGAATTCAAAAGAATGCAGAATTTTGTATTTCGTACGCCGTAATTCTACTCCAATACAAATATCGTATCCGACCATGCCAGCATTCCACAGCTCCTTCAACACGACTCCAACAGGAGAAGACTCCAGGTCCTCAAAGGATCATCCGGCCTTGACACAAGTCCTGTCCGGCGCGGTACGTTGAAAAGCAGCACCTGCTTGGCCCGTCACTTCTCGCTTCCCCTGCTTCCAGCACCCTGCCTCTTCCTCACGCCGCTCACCACTGCAATCATGCGCCAAGATTCAATTCGATTGTATTCGATTCGATTGATTTTGTCAGCCCGTAGCATGAACGCGAGAACCCCGTCACCGGAGATCAACTAGACTCGAAAACTCCAAAGGGCCCCTTTGTCCCTGAACGTGCGCGCGACTCGCAAGCATCCCTGAGACGATTAGCAATGTTCTCCCCCATTAGAACCTCTTCGCGCCCGTCTCTTCAGCTCGCTGCGCCCAGGTCCGACATGCTTCGAGGACAAAAAAGAACGAGAAAAGGGAACCCAGGGAAAAGGAAAATATGAATAAAGAGGATGATATACAAAAAAAAAACACGTCCATTAAAAGTGTCGAGTCGTCCGGCCCAAAATTTCGTATCGAAGCCGAGATTCCGTCATGATCGTTGTTTTTGGTGATACAAAGCAGCAAAAGCGGGTGCGCCCTGTCTGGGCTCCATGATCCTTCTGGGCTCTTCGAAGGTGGAGGGGAAAGGAAATAGATGCTTTCTAAAAGAAATTTGATGCCTTCCGCTGGCTATTCTGGGAGCCGTGGAATCGATGCTACCTGCTAAAATTGATAACAGCGAGCTAGATTCAGACGACTGTCAGCCACATATCCCGATTATTATGAGAATCGTTGATGGTGTACTTACTCGACCGTTTGAACCGTACGCGAGCTTTTGGCCGGTGACATCCCAGCAGAGGCAGTGCTCGTCCTCCACCTCGGAATCGGCGCTGCCCTTCGGACTGAGCCATCCGGGATGGGGAGGCCTGCTCCAGCTTGCCCGGGGCATCGAATGACTCGCCGCCTTCCAGATCAGGACCTGAAGCGATGTCGCTCCGGCAATGAACGCTCCGTCGGGGGTGAAGGCAAGTCGCACGATGGGGCTCTTCATCTTCCAGAACCATTTCGCCGGGCTCTCGGGTCTCCTCGCGTTCCATATTCGAATGAAACAGTCCTCCCCACCGGTAGCAATCAATCGCTCGTCATCGGCGGCCGGTTGATTCGCGGGCAATGGTTGCCAGGCCATTGTTGTGATGGCGCCCTCATGAGCCAATAGTGACCTCCTCTCACCGTTTTCGTCCCACAGCTGCCCCGTCATGTCAGCATAAGTCAACCAATTTCTTTTTCTTGAGGGACTCATAAGCAAACGGGTGTTTCCTTACATCCAGAGTTCCATTCTCGCTTGAGGTGGCTGCTAGATTTGACCGCCGGTCAAAGAGCACTTGTGTGAAGCAATCCTCTTCCTTTGTTTCAAACTTTTTCATCACGTCTATGGAGCCTGCGCCGCATTCGAGACATAGAAGCAGATCCTTGCCGCAGATGAGGAACCTCGTGTCGCTGATCCATGCCGCATCGGGAGGCGCGGTCGCGAAGTCGTAATCGCTCTGGTGGTATGTGAGGAAATCACCGGAAGCTGAGGAGTAGACGGTGACCAGGATTCCGCCGTCCTTGTCCGGTGATAGGGCCAGGAGTGCCGTGTTGGCCGTGTTCCAGTAAAGCTTGGTCACCGGGGGCTCGGCCACTTCCATAGAGTGTATGAAGACCCCGTCGACAGACCATATGTTCACCGAGGCGTCTGGTCCAGAGTCTGTCGCCACGGCAATCGCGGTGCCATCCGAGGTCCAGGCCAACGCCGTCACGGTCGTCGTCCGCGGCGTATCTGGATCTAACAGAGTATGGGCGTGGGGAGACACGTGATCCAGGCCATGCTCGACCGCTGTGGAACGCGAGATGGTCCAGACACGGGCTAACGCATCAGTACCGGCAGCCGCCAAAATTGACGGGTTGCTGGGGTTCCACTCGCACTGCAGCAGGACGGGGGCGTTTTCGGCGTGTTCTGGCGAGGGTGCCGGGGTCAATTCGGCGGGGCCTGCCTCGTCTTTGAGGCGGATGAAGGTGGTATCTGGCGCGAGCTCCTCAACCTTTTCGACTTGCGTGCCCTGCTCAGGGCCATCTGTCCGTACCACCGGCGGCGGGGCTTGCTCCGGCTCCGCCGCGGGTGGGGAGGCATGATTGTCCTGCCGACTCTGGGCGGCGTCGTCAGTCTGGTGCTGGGAGAGGCTGTTCGGGTGGTTGTTCGGTTGGGGTTGCGTGTCGTTCTCTTGGTTCTGCGGATTGCGGTGATTTTGGTTGGCGTGGGGTTCGGGGAGCTGGTCCTGCTGGTCAACGTCCATGCTATCCAGGACCATGGGGGCGTCGGGTTTATTCTCGTAGCCGTTGCCAATGCGTTGCCTTTTCGGGGGCGAGCCAATCGGTAGGGGATTCTGTCCCTCTCCTGGCGGCGCCTCGACCTCCTCCCCCGGCGCATCTTGATCGTTCTTCAGTGCAGCCGTGGGTGGCGCATCCAGGGGCCCAAAAACTCCAAGATGCAAGGCGTCGGCCTCGGCGGCCAGGTCCTCGGGCAACTGCAAGGGCCAGCGGGTCAACAGACGAAAACGAAGGGAGACCGGCAAACAGTCAATCAATCAAACAGCGGAGAGGCCGCATTTGAAGACAAGAGCCCCTGAGGATAGAGAGGCGAAGGGGCATCGCTCCAAAGGGGGGGGGGAGATGATGCGCTGCTTACCTGGCGACGTGCATGCTCGCGCTCTAAGGCAAGATAGACGAGGCCGCTGTTGAGGATGGAAACGAGCGCGTGGCCCTTGACATGGCGGGCGAAGGCGAGTGAGCGATGGGGCTCCTTGACCTTCCACTCCTTCTGGAATTTGGCTGCAGTCTCTCGGTAATCTGTTTTGAAAGGGGGGGGTTGGGGGATGCGCCGTTAGCATTCTGCCTTGATGCTGGTCCTAGGAAAGCAAGATGGACTGCGAGGGTGTCACATACTCCCCTCCAGCAAATACCTGCGCAATCAAGAGTTAGCAAGAAAAGGGGCAAACGCATCGAGCGACAGCAACATGAAGGATCAACGGCATCCGGCGAGGCGATGATGGAGCGATCGGGAACGGGAAGGGAGCCAACGGGGAAGTATAATTGCGAACAACTCGCGGTGACGACCAGACCACACAAGGAGGGATGATTGGCAGGCTGCCACGATGGGCTGCAGAAATCCAAGACGCCCCAAGACGGCGTCGAAACCAGAGGGGAGGGGAGGGGGGGGAGAAAAAAACAGCAAAAATCGCACAGAGATCCAGCCCGTCGAGTAAACGAACCTCCAGACGAGAAAATTGACTCGATCCGAGTCGAGAAATTCCTTCACCACCATGGTGCCGGGGAGGGTGGCTCTGCTTTCGTTCGCGCGCCGAAGGTGGCGGCGATGTCACGGTTCGTCGTCGACGCAGGCGCGAGAGCCGCGGGTCAGGGACGGGCAGCCTCTGGAGCGGTGGTCGTGGGATGGATCGCTTGTGATGCCGCAGATATCGCTGGGGAGACGGCCGCCGATGCCGATGCCGGGGATGGTGATGCTGGCGATGGTGAGACTGAGGGCAGATTCGGAGGGTCTCGTGGGTTGAATGTGAGTGAGCGAGGTGAGTTGAGAGTGTGAATTGAAGATTCAAGAAAGACGAAACTTGAATCCGCCGGCCACTCACGGTCGGCAGAGGCGCGAGGTACCGGCTACCTCCAGATCACCTCCAGGAAAGGACTAGCGGCTGGGACGTTCCTCTGCGATGCTCCGGGATTCCACCCTCCAGCGGCGTCCTCAGCGGCCTTGCATCGAATCAGGGCGCGCGGGCCAGAGTCTCTTAGAAGTACTCGCTACATGAAGGGTCGATGGACGGCGCTAAAGCATGGGGGGTACGAGCAGCATGTACCGTTTTGTAGGCCCAACTCTTGGTGCTAACCCATACTGTACTAGCGTCAGTTATTACGCTAGTCCTCATGTGGATTAAGCGTCTGTCGGCATCGCAAGACACGGGAATTCAAGCCTTCAAGGTGCGGACAGAACTGATGGAACTTGGAAGGAGCCCAGGGGTCACGACAGGCTGAGATTCGGATGGTTGATTGGACTTGCGTACTCCGTACATACGGAAGGGACGACCGTCCTGATTCCGCATTCTGGGGCAGCCCAAAAAGTGCAGGAGTACGCCCGGATGACGTACGAGTACGAACACGACCTGTACGGAGTACCTCGGAGTACATCAACAGACCTCCGACAGCAGCGGGCCTTCAAGCGTGATGTGCCAGAATTTGAATGAAATTCAGGCCACTGCCTCTGTCCAGGCCTCCTGTGTCCAGGCCTGCCAGGCGCCGTTCTCGCTCAAACAAGCCCAGGCAAATCTAGATTCATGCGTAGTCTGTGAGCCGGAGATAGTGAAGTGCAGTAAGGACTTCTTGCAAGTTGTGGCTTTGATTCGCTAGTGACTCGGAGGGAGATCTAAGTTATAGCGCCTTTTCCGGCACAGCAGACGCAGGTGCTGAGTGCGGAGTGCTTGTGCCTGTATGTACTTAGTACCTAGTAATCTCGTACATACCGGCACTCGTCAAAAATCTTGAAATTAAATGCCCGCTACAGGTACCTTTATAAAAGACTCGGAGGATTGATTTCTGTTGCCCCGAACTACCAGACACGTGCCGGCTCCGCTATTCGCTCTTGTTCAGATCAAAAGGGCGAGAAACATCAGCAATCATCATGGTTAGATTGATAGCTTGATGCATTCCGGGGTCAGCGGGAGAGATCGAGGTGACCGCTCTCAGGGCTGGAACGTGCAGAGTCCATTGCAGTCAACGATCGGCGCCGCGCGAGGACCTGCATGGCACCAGAACATTCAGATATCGTGATACCACGTGGGAGATCACGTGATGTTTTCTCGCCAGAGCCCCATCGCGACCCCATCGTGAGTTTCTGCGGGACATACTCCGTACTCCGTACATATTCCATTGCACCACATGCCGAGAAAGATATTCCAGCCCGTTTGTCATCTTCGACCTCTTGACATATGTCAAGGCGCTGTGGCGAGCCTGCGGACAGGCGCGAAAAGAGCCGGCAGGGATGCCCGCAGCCCTCGGCATCCGCCAATGCAACGCCAGACTGGCATGGAAATTCGCCGGTCAGACTGGGGTCAGGGCGGGGCCAGCCGGGGCACGAGCTCGGAGACGATGGGCCTACCGGTACTCCGTACTCCGTACGAGCACATGAGTTACTTGTTCCTGTCCCGCAAGATCGCCGCAGCTCGTGGGTCCTGGCGCGCTCTTCCTCCGCTTGGCGCGAGCGCATACATGCTCTCGCTGCCATCGCACACATGTTCGGAGTACACATGCTCGTACGGAGTACCGCCGCCATCAACATCAGGAGCATCATCGAGGAATGGGCAGGTTGGAGTATTTCTGCGTCTCCCCCCTTTCTTGTTTTCATGGCCCTCAAAAGATCTGAGATCGCGATGCAGATCGGGTACAGGTAAAGGAAAGTGGGGATCGGGCTTCCCTGTGCGAAATACCACTTTTGGCCGGGCGCCGATCCATTCCCATGATGCGTGCGCGTGCTAGATGATGGCGACGAAGCAGAGCCTGACGTGTGACCTCTCAACGACGGCGCGGCCCTTCAAGGGCATTTTTATGGCGCCGACAGGCTGACTGCTCATGAAAATACAGGAGGCATCGTCAGCATGGATCGATTTGGAGCAGCCAGGCGGCGATGCCGCATCAGTCGTCTCCCAGATCCTCTAGCAGTCGAATGAGTTACCATGGGATATTTCGAACAGCAACGCCCTGTACGAACCACCAGAAATGGACAAATCTCGAGTCTTGGCTCGCGTCGTTCCGCTTTGCACTTCCCTCGGGAACATGCCATCCCCGGATTGGCCCCCCCCCCCACCCCCCTTCTTTTTCTCCCACACGCAGACCTCTTTACGGGTAACATGCGAACGACATACGCACTTGCTTACATACCTAGACGAACTCCATCCGACCACTTGAGTTGCGATGGTGTCTGATAATGCCGTCTTCGTGTTCGAGGACTGTATCCCACAATGAGTCGATAGGTCAATCCGAGGCCTGGGTGTCGACGTCCGCCAGCCGAGACAAGCAACGGATATCCATCAAAGAGCCCTCCTTTTCCTCCAGCAGCGATGCCTCGTGCAATCATACACAGATGAGACATCTGCTGCCTCGGTCTCCTTGCGAACACTCCCCCACAACCTGCAAGTCTGATCGCAGACGCACTGGCAAATCACCTGCCAGCGGCCAATGCTGCCAGGGGTGTCTGAAGAACTGTGACCCGGGCGGGACAAGGCATCCTCGCGGCCACAGCCCCGGCATCTTCGCAGCCTACGTGGCACTCATCGCGGTCCGTTCAAGGAAAAAGGGGGTCGGGCGGCGACTCGCTCATGTGGAGGGTCGTTGGTGGCGCCGCCAAGGTATCACCGCGGACAGAGAGGTGACACCACCGCGACTCAAATCGTCTCTGATCTGTGGGTGGATGACTCTGGTGGCGGTTCCCATAGAGGCCTGCCGCGGCACGTCGCACAGAGCATTTGTGCTGCAGACAGTACCCCGTACATCGAAGGTAGGGTGAGGGCGCATCTGCACAGGGATCACTGTGATGGCAGCGAGGCGCATGCGGGTGCAGGGGTGTGCACTGTGCCTCGATGGAAGGGGGATGGGGGATGTGGGATGGGGTGTGGGATGGGATGAGACGCGATACCTTGATGCCGCATGGAGCAAATGCTCACCAGGGCGCCTTATCGGCAGGGAGGGAAGAAGCCGTGGCTTCCGAGGCGAATTTTGATGAGAGGCCGTCCTTGGTGCTCCGTGATCCATATGTACCCGGCCTCTCACCAATCGATGGAGTGACACGGCCAGAGAAGGCTTGAGGCGTGGCTGCTGGACATCAGCTACCAAGAAGGATGGATGGGTGCTCTGGGAGGCGTCGTGTCCACCGGATGGTCGATGGCAATTAGCAGGACTGCTAGATAGTGTTGCCACGAGTGACGGGGCGAGGTCGTCGTCGTTGTCGTCGTTGTCGTCGTCGTCGTCGTCCTTTATTTTGCTTTCTCGATACCGAGAATGATGGAGGAGTGGTTCCAAGCGCCGATCAAGGCACGCCGTTTTGGATGAGACACCCAGGTGGCTTCTTGCTCGTCGCGAGATGGTTATCGCGGCACGGGAGCCGGAGAGGGAGGGGGAGAGGGAGACCTCGCGTCATCTGCCCTCCTGTAGATTCGCGTCTGGCCAGCACCGATGGTCTTGCCCCCCGGACAGCGTCTTCTGTCTCATTGTCGGAGTCGCCAAAGAGTGTAGTGTCAGAGACTTTGATAGCCCATAGCTGTCCGAGAACGCACTTGTGTCTGTCTGCTGGAGACTGATGGAAGGCCGGAGGTCTATGTAGTGGGCACGACATGGCTCCCTCTCGTCTCGTGTGGAGTTGGGGGGATGACGCGAGTCTGGAGCCCGGATCGCGGAGATGCGCTTATCCGCTGTATGTAATTAAAGGGGTTATTCTTCTATCGCGCAAATCGCTGTATCCGCTCCCCAGGCCTGCCACTGCACTCCCTGCTAATCCCAATCCGGCCTTGCGCATTTCCCGCATCCATCCAAGGCTGAAGCTCCACGACAACATCCTGGAGATTGATCCCGATTCCCGACCAGCCGGCCTGATCCCATCCCACCTCCGCATAGCATAGCATCAATAGCTTCCGGCCGCAACGCCTGCCGATCGCAGCCTCGTCCGAGTGAGGGCAAGCCCGCGGACAGCAGCCCCAGACGCAAACCGGGACCCCCCCCTTTCCTTCAAGAAGCACGAACCCGACCCTCGAACCAAATGTCTACAGAGTGCATGGCCAGTCCTCGGTAGCGCCTCCAGCCTCGAACTCGCTCGCCATGCCCCCTCGGCTCAACATCCCGCCCGTCACGCGCGTCCTGATCGGCGCCTTGATCTTCCAGTCCATCCTGAGCGCCGCGATCCGGTACCGGCAGTGGTCCAAGGATGCCAACATTGTCATCCCGTACCTGACGCTGGTGCCGCAGCTCTCCGTCGTCTATCCGTGGACGTTCCTCACGTCGTCGCTGGTCGAAGGTAACATCTTCACCTTCGGGCTGGGGCTCGTCACGCTCTTCCATGGAGGGAGGTATCTCGAGAGGGCGTGGTCCTCTGCGGACCTGGCCAAATTTCTGGTCATTGTCTGCCTGATACCCAACATCCTGACCTTCTTCATGATGGTCCTCATATTCAAGATGACCGAGCACGAGGAGTGGACGTAAGTGCTTCGAAAGTCGGCTCTCCGGCGATGACCGCGGGCAATGGATACTAGAGATTGATGTTTCTCTGCTAACGCATGCGATCCCCCCCACTCCCATAGCCTCACCGTCATCGGGGGCACGATCCCGATCCAAATCTCCTTCCTCGTGGCCTTCAGCCAGCTCGTCCCCGCCCACACGGTCACCCTGTTCCGCGGCGTCATCTCGATGCGCGTCCCCCGATTCCCGATCATGTACATGAGCATCGTCGCGCTCCTGTCCCTGACGCCGATCCTGTCGCGGGCGGCCCTGTGGCTCGCCGTCTTCGGGTTCCAGACCAGCTGGACGTACCTGCGATTCTACAAGTCGGCCTTCCCGGACCTCGACTCGTCGCAGCCGGCGTCCCTGCGCGGCGACGCCAGCGAGACGTTCGCCTGGGCCGAATTCTTCCCCGGCCCCGCGAAGCCCTTCTTCGCCGCCGTCGGCGACTCCGTCTTCAGCGCCCTCGTCGCGCTGCGCCTCTGCACGCCCCTGTCGCACGGCGACACGGCGCGCGGCGGCGGCGGCGGCGGCGGCGACGGGTTCCCGCAGCGCGGCGCCCCCGGGAGCGCCCGCGCCGAGGCCGAGCGGCGCAGGGCTATCGCCCTCAAGGCGCTCGACCAGAGGCTGCAGGCCGCGACCGCGGGCCAGGCGAACCGCCCGGCCGTGCCCCCCGCGCAGCCCACGGGCCCGATCGTCCAGGCGCAGCCGCAGCCGAACACGCAGACCGCCATGCGGTCGGAGCCGGGACAGATGCTCGGCGAGACGAGCCTCGATGCGGATCACGAGGACGAGGCGAGGAGTAGTGGGTGATGGGAGGCGAGGCGTGGCGCGGCGTGGCGCATACGGGCGGGAGGCGTGGTTCTGCATTATGCGTATAGTTATGGAACGAGATCTGGTTCTTCTCCTCGATCATTTCTGGTTTCGCGGTTCTGGGGTGAAAGGGGTGCTGTTGCGTTTGGCTTCTTGGTTTCTGCATGACGTGCCAGCGGGTTTTCATCATCTGGCTCATGAGAATGCGCATTCCTCCTCTTGTCTCCTGAGTGTGCTGTTCGCGTTCGGAAAGGTGTTCATGGTCTCGCCGGCTTTGCGGGCTATCAGTAGGTGTACGATTCGCAGCTGAGAAAATCAATACTACCTCTGTATACCAAAGGAGCATGCTGTTTCGAGCGATCAAGTCGACGACGATGTTCCCCTCCCACTGGTGGTTCGCGGACCCCGTATAGTATTGATCAAGTATTCGCTTCTCGTCCCGGAGCCGCAACATCAAGACCCCTCGGTAATCAGAGGTAACGACGGCATTCGCCGGCTGCACCCAGGCATCGACGAAAATATTGATGTACCATGACAGGTTGTGAATCGCGATCGATGGCTTCGCGTTTACCCCTGGGCCAAAGCTCCTGCCAGTCACCAACGCCAGGGGTCAAAGTCTTTGCTCACGGCACCATCACCTCTACTATTGCAGCGGAATGTCTGGAACATGACATAGTATTACTGTGCATACGAAGCAGTGACGCCACACGCTCGATGTGCGGTCTCGGCCCCGGATCAAGTTGTACCTGATATGTGGCTTCCAGACGGCGCATCGTCGAATTTGGAGAGAATCAGACTACAAGAAGCCACCATGCGCTCATCTCCAAGCAGCGCGAGAAAGGCTCCCGTCATTCGGGATGTGATATCATTCAGGACTCGTCGCAATTCTAAATCAGGGACTTCGACATCCGGACGCCGTCATCGTCACGCGTCGTCAACGAATGGCTTCACGGCTGCTAGATCCCGGATCTCTACTAGCAATTAGTATTAGTAGTAGCACGGCTCGTGGGTGGATGGATGGATGGATGGAAGGATGGATGGATGGGTCAATGGATCATTTGGATCCACCCGACACTTCCATCGTCATCGGGTCTCTCGGGCCCCGTGGCATCCACACGCCCCAGGGCTTCCGCGTGTCGCGGGGCGTGGGAGCTGCCGCGCGGGTAATCCCTCCGGTGGGGGGGGAGGGGGAGGGGGGGGGGGCGCTTGTGACGACGACGACGACAACAACAACCACAATGACTTCACCCGTGAGTCGGTGGTGTGGTGACGGCTTTCGGGCCCCTCGACAGCAACACGTCAGAACGTACTACTATATGGCGGTGCCTGGTCCCTGTCGAGCGGACGTGCGGAAGCGCGAGGGGAGCGCGGCGCCGGCGGTAATCTGGATCGGCAACGCGCATCCTCATGGTGATGATGTAGGATCTAGATCAGGATCTCTCCGGTCCATGGGGGAGAAGCAGCCGAAGGGCGCTGCTGGTATCAACGCGGATGGCTGGAGGACCTTGGGAGGGGTGGGGGGATTCATGCACATCCACTACTATGCTGCCTCCATACGAGTACTATGGATCTGGTGATGGGCTCGCGGTGGGAGGTGTTCGCGAGGAGCAAGCACTTGCTCGAGACTTGCCGCCGTGCATTGTGAGTGCATGCATGATCTACGCGGGATGACCCGCCTGCTTCTTGCCGGGGCCTGTAGATCGCCATCCCCGATGTCTCTCCCCTGGGTCATGCGACCGGTGCGCCTCCATTCCTCTTCTGATGACCAGATGAAATGGAAAAAGATCAAAGTGCAATGCGGACCGAGACGAGGCACTGGAGGTTTGCTTGCCTCTACATATTACCACAAAGAAATTTGCTGGACCAGTAGACGAGCGGCACGGTGTGGTCGAAACATCAACGGAAAGGCAGGCCGCCCGACAGGGACATTGAAGCCACCGACTTACCTCTGCGGATCACGGCGCATTGGTGCAGGCGGAGGGAGGATCCCTTCTCCTCCGCTCCATCAAGCCCGGCTGTGCCCTGCTCGGCAGCCACTCGCTCTCCATGACGAGCCTCTGAGGCCGTGGCAGCGGGAGTCAAATCGACTAGTCGCAAAGCCGTCCGGTCTCAGAAAAGATCGAGAAATCGAGATTAGCACGGAAGCGCGTATGTATGTACCCCCGGCAGCATGGGACGCGGGCGCCGGACGCTTCAGCCAGAGACGATTCGGCCGGGCCGGACGTTCCGCAATCACACGAGGCCGGCATGTCGAGCGAGACCCTACCAGGCCGTCGGGCCCATGCGCTCGTCAAGCCCGAGGCTGTCCTGGAAGTCATGCGCCAAACGGCACCGCACGCCCAACGCGTTCGGCCGAAACCCCCTCCCCCCTCCCTTCTCTCTCTCTCTCCACCCCCGGGCAGGCGAGCCCCTGAGGAAGGCTTGGCATACGTGGTGTGGCGTGTGGGAAAGAAGGGCTCGGACGGGGGGGAGCGAGGGGACGCGTGCGGAGTCGCCTGGCGCAACGCGGGCGCGGTGTCGAGCTGGGCCAGCGCGACGCGGGTTGCGGCCGGCGGTCGTCGCAAGCAGGAAGGGCGCAACGCCCTGGACTCTGGTTCGCTCTCGGACGTTGCGAGGATCGGCGTGACCACGGGCGATGCAACAGCATCTCGAGCGGCCCGATGGGTCCTCTCGGGTGGGCTGAGCCGCCGGATTCGCCCACAGTAGCAGAGATAGATGGCATTCAAGTCGTTGGGATCGTCTCGATCCAGGGGAAAGAGGTGGGAAGAGTGGGTTCTCGTCGGTATGAGATTTTGGCAATTTGAGACCTTGTGGAAGGGTCGTGGGGAGATTCCAGGGCCATTGGGTGTAGCGCTTCTGGAGTTTTTTTTTTTTTTTTTTTTTTTTTTTTTTTTTTTTTTTGGCGGCCACTGCTGCTGAATCTGTTATCGAACAAAGATCAATTGATCAAA
The DNA here is from genome assembly GCA_003055145.1 of Escovopsis weberi. Lineage (NCBI taxonomy): Eukaryota > Fungi > Ascomycota > Sordariomycetes > Hypocreales > Hypocreaceae > Escovopsis > Escovopsis weberi. The sequence goes on from NIGB01000005.1 coordinate 1,699,579, forward strand.
TTCAATCAATCGATGCAAACCGGAAAGGGGAAGAAAGGGAAATGAGCATGGAGCTGCATCAAGGCCCGAATCGTGCTGCGACGCTCGAAAGAGGACCAACCTTTGCTGGATGCGGCGAGGGCGGCTTCTCCACGCTCATGCAAGAGGGTGCAGCTCAGGGTCAGAGGGATCCGGAGAGACATTGATTGAGCCTGCTGTTGAGCTCGACGAATCAATGGAATTGGACTGAGCTGGACTGAGCTGGACTGAACTGAGATGGATCGATGCCGGTCGCCGGTGATGACTCGACTGCATTGATTGATTGATTGATCCCATGGGGCTTATCGCTCGTCGCGGCTTAGTCATGCAGGGGCTGGCCCGCGCCGGAATGCGTGGGTGGATGGATCGTCCATCAGTGGATTGGATCAATGGATCAATTGGATCATGGATCATGGATGGATGGATCAATGTGACTGATGTGATGGGCCATGCCATGCAGAAAAACCCGGCATCGATGCGACTGCACGCTGCTGGTCCTGGATCCGTGCGAGCACTCGTGTGTACGAGTACAGTATAGTAAGCACGAGGCGAGACTACTCCGTACCGATACATCTTCTGCGAGGTGCTCCTTGAGTGTCCAGTACTCGGGTTACGAGTATCCGGGAGTACTCGTACGGAGTACTCCGTGCGGACAATGGATCAATCAATCAATGGATCAATGGATCAATGGATCATCTCTGGATGGCATCACGGCCCATTGATCTGTGCAGTGGATGACGGGGCTGCCTGCATAAGTGCCCTGCCCCCGAGCTTCTTGTGCAATCAATTGATTGATTGATTGATTGATTGATTGATTGATTGATGTGTCTGTGCATACGGAGTAGAGGCCCGGAGCATTGGCTTTCTCCGTCCTCCGAGATGCCCGCCCGAGCCAGCCAGGGCCCAGCTCCAAGACCCGCCGCAGGACAGGCACCCTCAGATCACGGTGGAGCAGGAGAGTGTTTTCGTACGTCGTATCAGTACAATCAAGCACAAGCAATGGCCCATACAGGTCTTCATACTCCGAATGTCTCTCTACCTCGGGCTGTAATCATCAATGGTTGGGAGGGTCAGATGGAGGGTCTGCATCGGAGGCTGGCAGTGCTTCCACGCACGCCCCGTCAGTGTTCAAGGTCAAGCAAGAGGTAACGTGATCGCCGTCCCTTCCTCGAGCCTTTTCCACCATCCTCGCCTCCTCTTCCGGCGCGCTCTCTCCCCTCTCCCCTCTCACCTCTT
>NIGB01000005.1:1700857-1715022 GCA_003055145.1 Escovopsis weberi
TCCCCCCCCCCCCCCCCCCAAATTCCCCCATTCCTCGTGGAGACTCGTGGATGGACCCTCCTAGCCGCAAACTACAGGATGAGTGGGTTTGACAATCTGCCTCTGCTCGCGCCGGTCCCCTCCCTTTCGGCCCATGCCTCGTCTTCAACTCCTCCCACGCCCCCCCCCCCTCTTCTTCCCTTCCCCCCTTCTTCCCTTCCCCCCTCTCTTCGAGTCCTCTTCTCGTCTCCCCCCCCCCTCCTCTTCCAGTGTTGTCTTCGTCCCCTGGTCTGTTGTTGAAAATATCGTGGGCTTTAGAGTTTGTCCGAGACGTTTCTCTCTCCCCTTTTCTTTTTGCGCAGGATCCGATTCTTTTTTTTTCTTTTGTTCTCGATCCCTCCACCCCCTTCGACTAAGATTGGATTGCCGATAAATCCTTTTCTGACGATGGCACCCATCAAGAGTTGCTAGCCTCGTTTTTTTTTTCCATGATTGGGTACCCGTAATACTCCGTACTGCTCCCGCACAGTACTACGGAGTACTACTACTCATACAGGCAGGACGATACGAAATACGGGTACTCTGTACTCCGCGCAGTCTCGACTTCTCGAGTGACCCTGGGGCCAGGTAGGGGTTCAGGAAAATTATGGGTTCAAGCATGGGGGAGCTCGATGTGTCACTGGCAGATTCCAGGCGTCTGAACCTCAAATGTTGTACGGAGTAAGATTTATGCTGATTATCTGCAGTGTGCTCCGTACAGGTATGTACCAAGGTGGATGCCTGGTCCTCTTGCCACAGATTCTCAACCACTTTTCCTTCGATCCTCATCCCTCGGCTGCTGCCGTCCTCCTGTACCGGTATCGTACTGGTTCCAGTACGAACCCACCGCGGCATGATGACGAAGGGACGGGCATCCTTGGCTTCTCCCGTCATTGTGCTGGATTCTACGGAGTACCTGCACGATACAGGTATCCCGCCTTTTTTTCCCCGGGTACCCTCTCGCTCAGCATCGCAAGGCCTTTTGAAGAAAAGAGCACGCCGCACGGTGATCAAGATGGGAAGGGGAGAGGGGGGGGGGGGGGGGCGCCTTCGATCTGGATTCTGCGAAAGCGCCGGATGGTTCCCAGACGCGTGCGACGAGACAGTACGAGTCAACGGAGTACGAGTAAGTGTATGAGAGGTACGGAGTACTCCGTACTCCTGTCCCTTGTCCCGTTCCCCGTAACTCCGTACCTGATGGCTGATGCTCGAGTGCTCTCATGGTTGCATGGCCGCTGCGCATGTACATACGAGACTGGAAGCCACCGACAAATTTCCCCGTCCGGGATGGTGCTGAGACCCACCATCGCCAGATTGACGCCGCCCAATCACGGCCCATGACGGCTACGAGTACATACATATGTACATATGTACAGAGTACTAATGTATGGAGAGGTACGGACCTGTGTCTGTACCAGCACTTCAATATTTACTGAGTACGGAGCACGGAGTACGAGTACCTACCTCTCCCCGTGCCTTGAGGTCCCGAGTCCATCACCAAGAATGAAGAAAAAGAAAAGAAAAGGGCCGCTTGGGTGCCCACGCGCGCCATTCCCGACACGGCATGGGACCCGCATCGCCGTATTCCGCGAGCACACCAGTTGGCAAGACGCGCAAGGGGATCACCTCATCAGAGAGAGAGGACCTGAATACCAGTCATCCGCTGACTGGCAACCGCGCCGTGCCTGGTTGACTCGCCAGCCCGAGGAGAGTTGTTGTCGGGCTTATGTCTTGGACCATCCACCGATGCAGTGCCAAAAATAAACGACATCAATGTTCCTGCCGCCACGAGGTCGCTTTAGGGTTCCTATACCTGCACTCGCATGTATTCTGCGCACGGCATCTTTGTGCCTGTACTCCGTCCTACCGGCACTCCCTGCAGTACGGAGTATGTACGGAGTGCTCCGTACATCAAACTCGATGCCTCGGAGCCTTGCCCGCCATGGATCACGATCTGCGTGTTCGACCTCGAGGGTGCCGACCCGTCCTGGTAGTACGGAGTACGACCTGTAGGTACCTTTTGTACCAATTTCCATGTAGCGGTACCTCCGGCCTTCCCCGTCCAACGGATGCATCGTGAATGTGCTTCAAGTTCCAGGCAGGTGAGGTCACGGCAGGAGCCAAGTGCTCGAGCCGGCCATCACCGCCTCCTCGCCTGCCTCGTCCGGATGCATGGAGATCATGTGATTTCGCAAGAGATGCACAGGGGAAAGATTGAACCCATTCAAGAATCAAGGGTCACGGTACGGAGTAAATGTCATCAATAAGTAGATGAATCACGGATCTTCAGGCTGCCTCATCGCGTCTATCACCAAAGGCATCGATCAGCGAGTCCGGGCTGCTCCCCGTCCGCGCTCAAGATGGCGCAAGCAGTGCCGGTAGTCTCTTTGCACCTACTATGTACCTACTATGCACCCATCGACGCGCGAATCTTGTGCAAGTGCTGGCCGGCGCGACGAGACGTCATGAACGGGGTCGTGAAACAGCGTCCTGGAGGATTCCAGCATTGTGCGCCGGGCCCGTTCCCTTGTGCGCGGCACTTGACTCACCCCAAAAGGACGGACTCAACGCTGCACGCATCACGGACTGTGGTCACGGCTCGCGTCCTCCTCATGCAAGGAGGCCGATATCCGCACATACTCCGTACATACATGCACGGCACATCGACCTATTTGTCTGCTTCCGTCTGGAGAAATCAATCCCAGGTTCGCGCCACCATGCCCGGGACCCCAGGCCCCCAGGCCTCGTGCAGCGCCTCAGTTGGATCGATCAAATCGCTTCCATCTGCACAATCGTTGCCCCTCCCGCAGGGAATCTCCCGTCAGCTTCAATCAGGGCCGCCTAAAAACTCTACGAGCACTGCGGAGTACTCCGTACTCTGACTACTACTACCTACCTACTCCGTTAACTCGCGCAGGTTGGTATAGCAGCTGCCGCTAAGTCTGGAGATGCAAAATCGGGCTGACGCCGGTCGACAAGGCCGGGCTCGCCTCCTCCAAGAAAAGAAAAGAAAATAGCCGGGTCCTGCGGGAACCACCATTTGTGCATCAGAGGCTCTCTGCTAGTGCCTCTTGATTCATTGTTTCACAAGTTCGCCGCGCTAGGTCTCCTGCTCCCCGGCGCACGGCTGCTCGTACGGAGTACGGAGCACTGCTTTAGGGGAACCGCCAAATGTCAGCCTGTGGCAGGCTTGCCTCAGGCAGATCCATTACCATCATGGGATGATGGATCCAAATCGACAAGTGGCATGCTCGGGGGCGAGGATGGGGGACGCCCAACGCCGTTCCGCCCATGACCCGCGGGAAAGGGGAGTTTGGCCAACTTGCAATCCATCGAATCTGGTCGTCCGCCCTGACCTCACCTGGATGCCTCCACCGCATTCGGTGCCGATTGCTCAAGTAATACTCCGTAGTATGGACGAATACGGAGTACGTCTTCATGACGTGTGCTGGGATGCGGCTCAGCGCGCGAAACCACAACCTCACTTCAAGTCGAACAGAGGTTCCCTACTTTTTGAATGGTCAATAATCGAACATGGCTATAGTAGCCATCCTTTCCATGGGCTCTCCCGCCCGCGGCGGATCCAACGGTCATCGCAACGACTCGTCTCCGACAGGACATTGCCCACAGGCACGATCAACATCCATCCATCCATCCATCCATAACCACCACGGACGTGCTCCGCACTCCGCACTGAGTCTAGAAAGGCACTAGAGCGGTGGGTACGCCCGAGTGTTTCGTGACCCTCCCTGCTCGCCTGCTCGCTGCTCACTGTTTGCTGTTCGCCGCTGGGCACCAAGGGTGGATATCGATTGAAATGGATTGGTCCTCGGCACCTGCTACGGAGCACGGAGAACGGAGAACGGAGAACGAAGAACGGAGTACTGTGTCTGTAATTCGCGCGCTCAGTTCGGTGCCTTTTCCCCCTTGTTGCATCAATCCAAAAGCTGTCTTCCCTCGCCTCGTCGTTTGCTGCTCTCCGTGCATTTCAAGCCTACGTGTTCCGAGTGCCTTTATGCTGCCTTACCCGAGACGGGGCTGCGGGAGCAGTGGTGGCATCATTGATTGATCAATGTGTATGTAGCCTCTACCCTTCTCGGCGTGGAGGAGTACCTCCCAGCACGAGGCTTGTCGGCCGCCTCGTCGCTATCGGGTCCGCTGTCTTTCAGGTACCGACGGCGCGCAGAGGCTGTACTCCCTACCTACCTCCTGCTGACCCCATACTCTACAGCCTGTACAGGTGGCAGAGGTACGTACACGCGATGGAAGGCGAGCCACCACTGGGCAAGACCGTCCGTCAGACCTTCCTTCCTTCTCACGCACACGCACACGCACACGCAACTCAACGCACAACCGCTCTTTCCCATGCTCCCATCCTTCCCCCCCCCGTCCTCCCCCCCCCCTTCCCTTCCTTCCCTCCCTCCCTCCCCTCCCAGCCAGCGCCGCCCCACCCTTCCCCACCCCACCCAACCCAGACTCGGCAGGGCAGAACCAGAGCCAAGGCGTAAATAAAGACATGCGACGCTCATGGGTGGCCCCGCTCCTCGCTACGACAGCACACACCCGCCGTGCGTGTAGCATCTGTCCGTTCTCCCATTTCTCATGGGTAAGGGGAGTTTCGGTTCAGCAGCGCAGGTTCCTTCCTCCACCAGACAGACGCTTTTCCTTCTCCCCAATTACCCGTTTCCTCCTCCCTCCCCTCCATTCTGAAGACAATCCACCACATCACCACTGACTTTCCACGGCCCGTCGCCCTTTCTTCACCCATCTCCGCCATCCACGCCGACCTCAAAGCAAAATTCTGGCCTTTGGCCCCTGCTACTCCCGCTAATCATCTCTACCCAGCGAGACGGCCCTTGTTTTTTTTGTGTCCCCCCCCTTCTCCCCTTGGGCGAGCGTTGCCGCCGTCGATGCATGCGCTGCGCGGTGTCGCCAAAACTGGACGACGACGACTCCTGGAAGAGGCATTGGGCATCCCATCCCCGTCCGTGACACGACACGCCCGTCGCAAGCACAGAGCATCCCTTCCGCTCTCGCATCGATCGTTCTCTTGAGCTCTTCTTCTTCTTCTTCTTCTTCTTCTTCTTCTTCTTCTTCTCCCGTCCGTCGGCACAACCTCACCGCTACCCGCCTCGTCGTTCCCGCATCGCGAGAGCCTTGTCTTGCCACCACCTAGAGAGTCGCGATGGCGAACCATCACCCGTCGCCCACCATGATGCAGATGCAGCAGCATCAGCCTCCGCCCTCGGTGGCGCAACCCCAGAACGTCCAGCCCGGCCACTTCAACCCTTCACACCAGGTCGCCGCCATGAACGAAGCCGTCTGGATGTCAATCGGTACGTCGTGCCCGTCATGCCCGTCGTGCCCATCGTGCCCCGGGTCCCCGTTGCGCGTTTCCCGCCCGCTAACCGCTCCGCAGGAAGCTTCTCCGAGGTCTTGCGCGTGCCGGACGAGGCCATGCATGCCTACGAGCGTGCCCTCCAGGCCAACCCAAACTCCACGCTCGCCATGAACGCCATTGGCATGCTTTTGAAGGGTCGCGAGGCCTTCGACAAGGCCCTCGAGTTCTTCCGAGCCATCGTCCAGCTCGACCAGAACAATGGCGAAGCCTGGGGCAATCTCGGTAAGCACCTCCCCGTTCCAGCAAGTGTCCTCGGGCACATACAGCCCCCCCCCCCCCCAAAAGGGACCATAAGGTCGTTGTTTCTGACCAAGTTCAAATGATGCAGGCCATTGCTATCTGATGACCGAGAACCTCCAAAAGGCCTACGACGCATATCAACAGGCTTTGATGAACCTGCGAGATCCAAAGGTAGGTCTTCTCCTGGACCAGCAGTCACGTTCTCGTCCGTGAACATCGCGACTCATTCGCCGCAGGATCCCATGCTCTGGTATGGTATCGGAATACTATACGATAGATACGGGAGCTACGATTATGCCGAGGAAGCATTCTCTCAGGTCATGCAGATCCAGCCCGACTTCGAAAAAGCCAATGAAATATACTTCCGGTTAGGCATCATTTACAAGCAGCAGAGCAAGTTCAATCAGAGTCTTGAGGTTTGTCCCACATCCTGACATCACGGCCTTTCCATCTCCTGATGCGATGCTGACATCGGTCGCAGTGTTTCAAGTACATTGTCAACTCTCCTCCAGGTCCCCTCACGCAGGAGGACATCTGGTTCCAGATTGGCCATGTCCACGAGCAACAGAAAGATGTATGAGTTCCCCCTTGATCTTGTCTTGTCCATCGACATTGACTCATGCCCGTCCAGTTTGATGGTGCCAAGGCTGCTTACCAACGCGTGTTGGACCATTCTCCAAGCCACGCCAAGGTTCTCCAACAGCTTGGCTGGCTTCACCACCAGCAGAGCAACTCCTACGAGTCGCAAGAGCGCGCGATTCAATTCCTCGAGAAATCGGTGGCGGCAGGTACGTTCTCTGACACGGCGATACGCAAGCAAAAATTTCTCCTCTTCCCCTCTCTAACTCCGTTCTGCAGACAACCAAGATGCTCAGAGCTGGTACTTACTTGGCCGTTGCTACATGTCGCAACAAAAATACCCCAAGGCCTACGAAGCATACCAACAAGCCGTCTACCGAGATGGTAAGAACCCAACTTTCTGGTGCTCCATCGGCGTGCTCTATTATCAGATCAACCAGTATCGCGATGCGTTGGATGCGTACTCGCGCGCCATTCGCCTCAACCCGTACATCTCCGAGGTCTGGTATGACCTCGGCACTCTGTACGAATCCTGCAACAACCAAATTGCCGACGCCCTCGATGCCTACCAACGAGCCGCCGAGCTCGACCCGGGCAACCCCCACATCAAGGCTCGATTGCAGCTGCTCCGCTCCGGCGCCTCCAACGGTGGCCCGCCGCCCGCAGCCCCTCAGCCAGCCGACGTCCACCCCCACACGTACCAAGTCGGTCCCACCGGACCCTCCGGTCCTCAATGGGGAGGCTCGGCACAACAGCCGCCGGCAAATGGTCCGCAGCCCGCGCAGCAAGGAGCGGGAGAGACTTGGGTCGGCAGGCTCTCGAGTGTCAATCCACCCCCCCAGCCGCCAAACCCCTACGAGAACCGGGGTGAGCCCTTCCGCGGTGGCCCGGCGCCTCCTCTCCAGCGCCAGCACAGCCCCCAGCAGGAGCCCCAGCTGCGCCAGCCGTACTCCGACCCGAGCCGGGCCGGACACTCTCGTCGCGGGCCCTCGCCGCCCCCGCCGGCTCCCCATCAATACGCGCAGCCACCACCACCTCCTCCTCACCCTTCGCAGTCACAACCCTCTGCCCCTGCGCCAGCCGAGCGTCGAGTTGTCAATCCCAACTGGGGCGGCTCCACCCCTTCGGCCTCTGCCCCCCCGCCTGGCAACGCTAATGGCGGCAATCCTCCTCCTCCCAACAGCATGGCTCCTTTCAGAACGGCGAGCAGCCCTAGGACGGATGGCCGGCCGGTTCATGACAACCGCATGCCCTCCCCCAAGTCGGCCTATCCTCAGCACCAAGCGCCGCCGCCCCACTACCCGCACCACCCAGAGCTGCCGCCTCCCAATGCTCCTGAGAATGGGCACGCGCCTCCGTCTATGCCTGAGTCTTCTGTCCAGCGCATGGATGATCGTCCTAGCTCTGTTGGGCCAAAGCGCCTGCGCGACTGGGAAGAAGAGTCAGCTCCTAAAAAACAGGCAAACGAAGAGAATCGCGTTCGCCTGGAGGACATGAGACACCGGCGACCCTCTACCCCGCCGCGGGACGCTTATCGTCGCAACTCCTCTGAGGTGCGTCGAGCCGACGACCAGCGCAGGCCCGAGGAGCCACCCAGGAGATCCGACGAGCCGCGCCACAAGAGCGAGAACTATCACCCTTCCGAGGCCACCCACCACCCCCAGAGCCACTCAGTTGGCAGCTCCAACCATCTCCCGCCTATGCAGCAGGGTCCGAGCTCAATGCAGGCCCCTCCCGTGCACGAGAAGCCTCAGCCTTCGCTGCCCCCTAAAGAGGAGCGTCCGGCTCCGGAGCAGCCACCCAGCAACCGCTCTGTTCCTCAGGTCGTCCAGGAGCCCGAGCGCGCCGCGAGGAAGATGGAAGTCGACGAGGACTATGATGACAGCGGAGAGGATGACAAGAAGAGTGCTGCCCTGCCTAACGGTCCGGGACCAGCAGCCGCGTCCGCAGATCTCAAGACGTCCCCTACGGCTGTGGGGGTTAATGGGTCCTCCGGCCCTGCGCCAAAAGCTGAGTGAGGGTTTGATTCTTGGGGCACAAATTAATGAAGCTCGGAAATTTTATGTGGCGTTTCTCTCTCAGTCTGTTCCAGGTGTAGTATACCAAACTGTTTACTGTTACTCTTTATTCACTTTTCCCCTTTGTCATGGGATGAGCAGCTGGATAGGAACGGGGGCGGGGGATAAGGGGGTCTCGGGTTTGGCTAGCAAAATGCCTCGTCGGAGCCTACTAGCACGACAATCGTGTCATGGAAAGGGGGTTCCTCAAAAAATTTGCACCTTGAGCGTTTTGATATAGTACCAGTAGTTTTCAATTACAATTTCGCTTCCAGAAAATGTTGCCTGCGATGCCCGATTTGTTCACATGCCCTGGAGGGCCACGGCAACGAAGACTTACTCCAAAGTACCTACGTTTAAGAGCATCTTGGACAAGTTCAAACAGAATGTTCACCACTATATGTACTACTATTGTCTCAGGTTGCCTTTGGTTCCGATCGTCAGAATGGGAAGGCCTTGATCCTTTGGCACTCAGGATGCCCTTCCCTCAAGAGTCAGAGATCAATTGTTGTGATGACTAAGACGACGCTTGAGCCTTGAGGGCATCGTCCCCTCCTACGAGTGCTAGTGGCGCCTGAAAAGGGCTAGAGCCACAGGTCGCCGATGCGCACAGACCGCGCCGCACAGCGAAAAGCGCCTCGACGCAGCGGGCGATAAGGCGGGAGGTACTTTGGTACAAGGCCACTCGCTTAAAATTTTGCCCACAAAATCTTTTCTCAAAAGTCTCTCCAACTCTTTCCCTGCTTCACGCTGGCTTCGTGAATTTCTCTCCCTAACCCCATCGACAACCAGCAGTCAAAATGAGTGTAGGTGGCCGCCGAGAAGCTTCGTTTGAGCGACAGAGGAAACGATCACGAGAGACTGATATATCATGCAATGAATAGCACCGAAAGTACGAGGCTCCCCGTCACGGCTCCCTGGCTTACCTGCCTCGGAAGCGCGCTGCTCGTCACCGTGGACGTGTCAAGTCGTAAGTTTTTTTTTTTCCTCTGCTTGGTCTCTTCTTTCCCCCCTCGAGATGGTCGACAAGAGGGAATTGGGATGTGAAAGATTTGGAGACAGATGGCTGACTTGTCTGGATGAACAGCTTCCCCAAGGATGACCCCAAGAAGCCCGTCCACCTGACCGCCGCCATGGGCTACAAGGCCGGTATGACCACGATCGTTCGTGACCTCGACCGACCCGGCGCGAAGGCGAACAAGAAGGAAGTTGTGGAGGCCGTCACGATTGTTGATACACCACCCGTACGAACAATGCAGCCCGCTTGGCTTTGTGCCTATGGCTAACATCTGTGCAGATGATCGTTGTTGGTCTTGTGGGCTACATCGAGACCCCCCGCGGCCTGCGCTCGCTCACCACCGTCTGGGCCGAGCACTTGTCCGACGAGCTCAAGCGCCGCTTCTACAAGAACTGGTACAAGAGCAAGAAGAAGGCCTTCACCAAGTACGCCAAGAAGCACTCCGAGAACAGCGGCGTCTCCATCACCCGCGAGCTCGAGCGCATCAAGAAGTACTGCACCGTCGTCCGCGTCCTCGCCCACACCCAGATCCGCAAGACGCCGCTCAAGCAGAAGAAGGCCCACCTCATGGAGATCCAGGTCAACGGCGGCTCCGTCGCCGACAAGGTCGACTTCGGCAAGGACCTCTTCGAGAAGCCCGTCTCCATCGACTCCATCTTCGAGCAGGACGAGGTCATTGACGTCATCGCCGTCACCAAGGGCCACGGCTTCAACGGCGTCACCAGCCGATGGGGCACCAAGAAGCTGCCCCGCAAGACGCACAAGGGTCTCCGAAAGGTCGCCTGTATCGGTGCCTGGCACCCGTCCCACGTCCAGTGGACCGTTGCCCGCGCCGGTCAGATGGGCTACCACCACCGTACCTCTGTCAACCACAAGATCTACAGGATCGGCAAGGGTGACGCCGAGGACAACGCCTCCACCGAGGTCGACATTACTAAGAAGAAGATCACTCCGTACGTCCAGTCCATTCACCCTTTTTCATTGTTTTTTTTTTCTTTGCAGGGAATCTGGTTTGCTGACACCCGCGTCCTCCAGTCTCGGTGGCTTCGTCCGCTACGGTGAGGTCAACAACGACTTCGTCATGGTCAAGGGCTCCGTTCCCGGCACCAAGAAGCGCATCATGACCCTCCGCAAGTCCATGTTCACCCACACCTCCCGCAAGGCCCTCGAGAAGATCAGCCTCAAGTGGATCGACACCTCGTCCGAGTTCGGCCACGGCGCCTTCCAGACCCCCGCCGAGAAGAAGCAGTACCAGGGCACGCTCAAGAAGGACCTCGCCTCCGCTTAGATGCGGGCGCGCGAATAGACATTGGGTTTCTTCTTTTCTTTGTATCAACAAAAGCGTCTTCGTGCATGATATCGGCGGCAAGGGTTGGGAATACCCTTGGATCTTCGGCTGGGCCCGGGCTCCATAATGGGAGGAGCATCGCAAAAGTGTTCCAGCTAAGGACGTGGAATCCAAGAATGAGATTTGCGTCCCGACAAGTCATGCATCTTTGCCTCGTACCATTGTGATAACTCAATTGATGCCAACAAGCCTGGAAATTTGTCAAGTGCCGTATGGATCAGTGAAAGCATCTCCTTTGAGGCTGCACGTCTCGTTTTCGAGTAGCTCTTTGATCTTGGACGCTCTTCAAGATTCATGGTCCCGGCTTGTCTTGGCTCAAGCCGAAAACAGCATCCCTTGGCAGCGCCTCATAGTTGACGTCATCCCCCACCATCCACCTCCCGCAGCTCTCGCCAACAACAGCCCATCATCCTGCACTTCTACCCTTCCTCTTCTCCCCTTCCTTTTCTTCTTCTCCTCCTCCAACCGCAATGCCTCGCACCTCCACCATTGTGCATTCCCTCCGCAGCGCTACACCAAGGCCCATCCCAGCCCGCCGCCCCGCCTCCCGAGCAATCTCCAGCGCGACGCGCACGCCGCTCCGCCCCTCCCCCGCCACGGTCCCACCCATCATCACCACCACCGCCACCAGCCCTACTCGCACTCGCAGCACCAGCTGGCGCAGCATGGCCAGCGACGCGGACTACATGGCCTTCCTGAACAAGGCGAACAAGCACGCCGACGACGCGCGGGCGACCGCGGCCGCGGGCGCGGGGCGCGGGGCGCAGGCGTCGCCGTTCAAGGCGCTGGACGAGGGGGCCCAGGTGCCGCCGGTGATCCTCGACGCCATCGGGGGCGCGTTCTACGTGAGCGATGCGGACGAGCCGTTTGACGGGGTGTGCCTGAAATGGGGCGGCGAGGGCGGGCTCCCGGACGAAGGTGAGCGGCGTTCCCTGCTTGTTCTGTCCCTGTTCTGTCCTCTCTCTTTTTATCTTCCCCTTCACTCTGCCTTTTTTGCGGGCGCTGCTGCTCCTGCCCTGGGCGGGCTCGTTTTCCAAAAACGCTGTGTTGACAACCCGGCAGAGGAGTTTGCGAGGCTGATCCAGCACTGGGACGCGCCGAACGCGGAGATTGAGATCATGGACCCCGCGGAGTGGGACCGGCATGAGCAGTACGGCGGGATCGTGGACGCGGTGAGCCAGGCGACCAAGGGGAACGACGTGAGGGTGTACAGGGTCCCGCGGGACAGGAGCTCGCGGGTCGAGTACTGGGTTGTGTCGAGGGATGATTCGACGGGGAGCCTTGTCGGCGTCAAGGCTCTGGGCGTGGAGTCGTAGTGGGGAGTATGTATGGTGGATGGCGCTCACTGCTATGCTGGCCTTGTCGTCTTACGATCTATCTATCCATCTCTGTCTGCCTCTTTGTCTAATCTGCCGCCTTTCCTCCATGGCTGTGTCCTCTTGTGGTCAGGGTGCTGCGTTGGAATACAGCGAGCGGGCCGCGGAGTCCCACGACCCTCTGATCCGCCAAGCCCGGGACGTGGATCGGACGGGGGCTGTCTAGGAGAACGCCCGTTGTGAGGCTCATGGAAGCCCGAGCACATGGCGTGCCTGGCTCCATCCTGGTCCGGGTCTTCTGCGAACGAGGCGTGATGAGGCGGACACGGGTGTTTGGGGAGGGATTGACTATGTCGTCGGAGGCGCGGTCGGGAGGCCCTGACACGGCGATGGTGTGGCGGAGCGGGGGCCATGCTGCCCTGGGATTCAGCGGATTGATGGATTTTCCATGAAGCGGAGTGCTGGGGGGAGAACCAGTTGGAGAGGGATGGGATGTTTTGTTGGCAAGGCCGGGCACGCTGGAGTCGTTGAGCCGATGGATCAATTACTCTTTGTTCTCGAAATGCCACGGAGCAGACGGCGCGTTGCTGATGGCAGAAGAGGAATGGCTGTGCATGGACTCGATGGCCCCCATCGCTGGGAGCCTTCTGGGTCCGGTTTTTCAAGATCTGTGCCCTTGACGATCTCGATGGACGCCATTCGCAGCATCACGCGAGCGATGAATGTGAGCCCTTGGATGGATGGATGGAAAGACACGAGGGCGTCGGCGACCTGCAGCACGGGGAAGAGCCAGCTCGAGGTCGGCACGCGAGTCAGCTGTACCAGCACGGAGTATGTATGTACGGAATACAGGGTGCCCATGTCGAGGAAGCCGAGCAATGGGTTCAGACGCGAGGCATCATGGACTGGAGATTGCCGAGTTCTAAATCCGTCAAGCTGCGGTGAGGGCGAGCCCATGGCCAACTCGAGCTGGAGCTGGGGCGCCACGCAGCACGATGGACGGATGGCGGGATCATGATGATGATGATGATGATCCAGCTCTCGATGGGGCACGCTCGGACTGTGCGTGGAGCCCGCAGACGCGCCACGAGGAGCGCGCGCAGTGCCGGCCGTTGTGTGTGTGCGAACTCTGAATCTGCCGGGCCAGAGGATGGATGGATGGATGGCGCCTCGAGAGCCGCCAAAGAGCCCTCGTGAGGACTTCGTGGGCCACGCTGCAGTAGGTAGTATGTAGTACGAGTATGTATTCGTACCACGTCGCCTCGGGACCTTGATCTCTCATCCCAGTCGAGAGCGCGGTACATATGTATCCATCACCGAGGCTCTGCTCTGTCCGACTGATCCAAGATGCAACTCGTACTCGTACGAGTAGACGATTGCTCCGATCTATCCTGATTCCTGCAGCGGGCTGGGCGCTTACTGGCTGGTCGAGGCCCGGCACGAGATTCGGAGGCGGACTGATCCAATGCATCGAATGGATCCACGGGCCCATGGATCAGTGGACCAGGGACATTGATTTGATGCCTTCTGATTTGATTCATCGACGCAGCATCTGCATGGAGCCCCTCCTGGCTGGCGGATCCATGGATCCATTCGATCCAATTGATCCATGTCTTGGGTGTGCGGGCCGTCTAAGAATAGAAGCAGCGCGCGCTGCTCGAAGATTCCGGCAGAGATTGCGAGGGTACGAGTACTCCGTGGGAGACGAGGAGATGACCCGTAGACGCCTTTATGATCTTTCCAGTGATCCATAGGCCATCATTCGTTTCCATCTATGTGCTGACAGAAGGGTACGTACAGATTGATAGATGATCACGATCCATCGATGACTCCATCTCGGGATGCCCAATAGACCAATCTCTCTCCTCCGCTGGTGTTGAGATGCATGTACTCCGTACTCGTACATATCATTGAATGTCCTCATCCCAGCCACTACGGAGTACAGGGTAGTGCCACCCACTGGCCCCGGCGGCAACGAGACCCGCTGGACGCGCTATAGCCTCTGCGGCCAGGGCGTCTCTCCAGGGGGGCCTGAGCCCTGAAGCCGCTGCGGACGAGCCCTTGATCGCCCCCTCCGAGGCTCCAGGATCCATGGAGACTCCAGGATCAAGACTCCAGGCCTCGTCGTCTTTCCCGCTTCCAGCATCATCGTGATCCTCCTCCTCCTCCTCCTCCTCCTCCTCCTCCT
>NIGB01000005.1:1724415-1755897 GCA_003055145.1 Escovopsis weberi
CCCCCCCCCCCCCCCCCCCCTTTTCTGTTGTCAGGCACACTGCTCTTTTCTTCGAAGCCCCTTTCATTCTCCTCTCGAACGCGTTGACTGCTTGAATCGATTATCCCTTGTTCCTCAAGCTCAGACAACCAGCTTGAACCCATTGCTGGCCCATCATCTCCTGTCCTACGTTGGACAGCCTGTGATGCCCACCCTCTCCTCATCATAAGTCCTGAGCCGAGAGCAATCCACAAACCCAACCAGCATCGAGAGACCCAGCCAAGGGACGACAAGGTCAATTATCCCCTTCATCATCTGATTGAAGAACCTGAACTCCCCTGACAGCGAGGCTGAATGTTGGTTCACAGCAGGAATCATGGCACGAGGCGGCCGAGGCAATAGCCATCAACCCCGTCGCCCCGTGGACTTGACGGGCATCATTTCGATTGCCGAGAAGAACGATCTGCTCACCCTCATGACGGCCATCACAGAGAAGATGGGCACCAACATCAGCGACATCTTCGACTCTCCCCCAATCTCCCCGGCCCAGGATGACAACGACAACAATCACTGGCTGATGTTGCCCCTGACTCACGACAAGGAGAATCAACCGACCTCCCAGAGGACAAACAAATGGCCTGGGGTCCTGCCTGCCGACAATGCCAAATCCTCAGACACGAAAGCGGAATCGGAAATCCCGCCTCAACTCCGTGAATTGAAGAAAGAATCCTTGTTGTTCTTCCGCAAGTGGCAATCGAGCTTCCTTCAGCGCATGCGCGATTTGGTGGTCAACGAGCCCGGTCAATACTATGCCAGCGTCAGGGGTCGGGGACGTGGACCACCGCGTGGTGGCCTTCGGGGTGCTCTGCGTGGCCAAGACGGGCGTGATGTGCGAGACGGGCGTGATACTCGAGGTGGTAGAGGTGGGAGGGGAGGCCGCGGTAATCTGACTTTGTCAATAGGTCTGTCGATTCCTCGAGCCTTCTTACACCTTTTGCCCAATCCCTCATGGCCAAACACTTGGTAACCATTTCTGCCACAGGTCCACCTCGCTTGCCATCAAACTACGCTGACCGCGCGCTGGCTCTCCGGTTCACGCCTGTGCCAACCTCTCTGTGGACCCTCGACCTCGGCAGGCGCAAATTGTTGTTGCACATCGTCTTCCTGGTTCTCCTTTCTCTTCAGGAATTCACGGCAAATGCACGCCTCGTCCTCCTGAACTTGACAGCCTCGCTGAACCTCCACTCCAAGGTACTCCAGGACGATGAGGTACGCATTGCCCAGGGCTTGGCCCAGACGGCTCTCGATGTACCGTTGGAGCATATCCTTGCTTTGAAGCCCGAAGAGAACAAGGGCACACGGAGATGGAAGCTGGGTCTTAGCTATGCTGCTGGGACTCCCGTCAAACTCGCCGCACCTTTGTTGGCGGCGGGGATCGGAACCGCGCAACGGGGACTGGGACTCTCCTCATCTGCGGCCGCTGGGCTCCTGGGGACAATGGCCGACAACGGGATCTTGATTGGTACCGTCTTCGGTATCAACGTCGCAAAGCCGACCAGCAAGATGATGGAATCATTTGCCCGAGACATCGCAGACTTTGCCTTCCTGTCCTTGCATACAGCGGAGCCGCTAGAATATCGCGACGCGAGAGATATACCGGCCAAGCATCGTAGGCTTCGCCTCGCCATCACGGTCAATGGCTTCCTCACCTGCGAGGAAGACGTCGTGAAACCTTGGCGCTGCATGGGTCATTTACTGGAGACTTTCGTCACCAGATGGGAGTCGTCCATTCTGTTCAATCTCGGAAGCTCCCTGGAGACTGTCATCAAGAGCTGTGCCTGGAGCCAGGCAAAGGATGAGATGAAGGGACAAACAAGTAGGCTCTCCCAGTAGATCTCTCACTTGCCATCACGCTGACAGCGCATCAGTCTTCTCCAACCTTATCGACTCAAACTGGCCGAAGCCTTTGCTCAAAATCAGCAAGATCATGGACAATCCGTGGAGCGTCGGTATGGTCAGGTGCGAGAAGGCCGGCGCGATCCTTGCCGATGCGATCATGCGACAAAAGTTTCAGGGTGACAGGCCCGTCTCCCTTGTCGGCTTTAGCCTCGGAGCGCGCGCCATTTATACTTGCCTCATGGTGCTCGCTGAGCGTCGCCAGTTTGGCTTGGTCGATTCTGTCGTCATGATTGGCACACCAGCTCCTGCTGAGAGTCGGGTCTGGCTGACGCTCAAGAGCGTTGTCTGTGGGCGCCTGGTCAACGTCTACTCCGAAAACGACTATATTCTGGGCTTCCTGTACCGCACGTCCAATATACATTTCGGCGTTGCTGGCCTGCAGGAGATTCAGGGGGCAGACGGCGTCGAAAACTACAGGATCCAAGGTCTGCCCAAGGGGCACCTGAGCTATCAAGACCTCGTTGGACAAATCCTCAAGGATATTGGCTGGGAGGATCTCTCGACCGACCTCCTCAGATCAGAGAGACAACGTGTCGCGACCAAGTGAAAGTCGGGATTGTGTCCCATTTTCGTCATCTTCTTCTTCGAAGCCAAGCACAAGCATGCTACTGCGGAATCCGCGCGGGCGCTCTTGATTGCAAACCAGCATGCAACACTTTTTTTTTTTGTTCTCATTCGATTACCCTCCCCTGATGTTGAAAGACCCGCATGGATTGGCGTGGCCTTTGATATCTCCCTCCGATATTAGTTGTCCACTTACCACCGCCACCCCTTATACAATATGCCATGCCACAACCGCGATTGACCGCGTGTCTACCTAGAATTATGACCCATGTCCTTGCTTCCTCTACTTTTTCACGTTTCTTTCTCTTTTCCCCTCAGATTTCAGAATTCAGACAAAGGAAACTTAGCTAGGGAAGGTTTCATGTGACGACTATTAGACAAGCGATGATTATGAGAACAGTATAGAACAGATCCAATCATGACATGAGCCATTCAGTGCGCCTCTACGGAGTAGATATCGCTCTGTTGTCTCGGTCCATGCCACCTGTGACCATGTTTCCCCGAATCTCCCCTTTATTTTGCTGCAACCCCCCCGCGACCATGTTCACGCCATCTGAATATATATCGAAGGGAAACAATCAAAGAAACAGAGACATACTCTTTGGCCGAGTATCTCGACAAATTGATGGGAGTATGTATAGCTGCCTAAATCGCGCTCCATCCTCCCAATTTGTGCGAGTCTGCGAGTCCTGCTGCTGGCCCCTTTGCTACCTTGATCCGCTCCATTCCATGATTTACTTGGACACCGATGAACGATTCCCGCATGTGCGGCTGCTTGCTGCTGGTCTCTATTATACATTTTCTATTGATGTATTCCTCCTTCTCCCCCCGGAGAACGTCTCTGCGCCCCTGCCCCTAGGAGACGTGGAAATGGGGCATAAAGACTGGAGACTGGAGACGGGAGATGGGGAGGGGGGGAGGGGGGGGGGGATGGTGGAAGACTAGGAAAAGAGACTTGGAGATGGGAGACGCGAACAAAGAAAAAGTAGTGGAAAGGAAGAGTGAATAAATGGAGAAATGGAGTGATGCAAGGGGGGGACTGAAAATCTCAGACTAGACAAGGGAAAAATGCAGGAAAGAAAAAAAGCAGAATGAATGAAGGAATGAAATGGGTCGGGTCAAGAGATTTAAATAGATATAGGGAGTTGGGGGTGGGGGTGGGGGGGCAAACAGGAAAAGAAGAAGAAACGGCCTGGTTTTGATTTTCTCGTGTCCTCGTCTCATATCCCGTGCTGGTCGTCAGCCACAAAGTGAATGGAAAAGAAAAAAATGGAAATGAAGATGAGAAAAATGGAAATGGAAATAAAAGCCAAGAAGAAAAGAGAACCTTTCTCTACAAAAGTGATGGTGCCCGGGTTGCAGGTGCAGTATTATTTGAGTTTGTATCTTTCTCTCTTTCTCGGCTATGTCCTTTGGAATGCCTCATTGTCCCCCTTCTGCGGTAAAGCTCTCTCCCGACCCTGATTCGCCCTCCAAGAACCCTCCTCACGTCGGAGGGGTGGTGCTCAGGACGCCGGGGACCTGCTTTCGGGCGAGCGTCTGGCCTCGCTGCTCTACGCGGGGCATGCCCTGGATCGCGCGGGGCTCGCGCATGAGGGAGCGGTCGAGGCGGGCGGGGATGCGAGTAACCACGGACCGATACTCGCCGGGGAAAGAGCCCTTGGGCAGGGGTACGGACGCGGTCCGCCAGATGTGCTCCGACATGTCTGTCAGGTAGGCTGGTGCCCTCCCGTTGCCGGTGCTGAGGCTGCCGCCGCCGGAGCTGCTGTTGCTGCTTCCTCCACGACCGGGGGGTGTAAGATTCCACGAGGAGGCGTGAGAGGCGCGAATGGTGGAGAGCCGAGAGAGGCCAGAGGGTATGGCGGAGCGTCCGCGAGCCTTCTTGGCCATGATGATCTCGTCGAAAAGTCGAATCGACTCCTCCGGCTGCGGCTTCATCTCTCTGTCATGAATGAACTCGTTGAAAGCTGCGAAGGGGGTTGGTCAGTCCAATGGGCAGAAGAATACCGCGAAAGGTTGGTTATGAACTTACCCTGTGTGTCCCGCATCATGATGGCGTAGTCCTGCTGCTCATAGGGAAGACTCTTGATGAACCCCTCCATGTCGAATGCAAACAGCTGGCCATTTTCTTTCTGCTGTTTGCTCGGCTTCCCCAAGTACTTCCTGTAGGTGTACAGCAAGCTCGCAAGACAGCGCACGAAAGCAGCCCTGACCCGGTCCACACGGAAGGCCTCGGGGCACACCAGGGACGCGAATCCCAGGCAACGTCCATGGGAGACCGTCTTGCACGCGCCACACTTGTAAAAGCCATCGCCCTCCGCTTTCTCATCGCAAATAGTACAGGTCGACGTGGTGTCCTTGGCGTTCAGGTTGAAGCAGTGACCCTCGACCCAGACCGTCGTCTCGGTGTTCCGCACGGGCTGTATCTGCATGTTGGGCATAATGGTGGACGCCGCAAGCGTAGATGCCGCGTACGTTGATGGCGCGTAACCGCCGCCGAACGACGACTGGGAATCCACGGAGATGGATGAGATGGACATGTTTGGTTGGTGTCCGCCATTCAAGAACGGCAGGCTGGGACGGTGCTGCACGGGGGCGTACTTAGTCTCCACACCAAAGGATGAGCTCCTCCGGCCCCTGTATTCTTCGAAATGGCCAGACCGCTTCTCGCGAAGCGTGGCGGCCAAGGCAAACCCAGAGTCGCTCCGAGAAATTGGAGTCGCCGGCATGGGAGGAAACTTGACCGACACGGGGGATACCGACGATTGAGGGCTTGTCCTGCTTGATTTGCTCGTGTCTGGCCTTTCTGACTTTCCGTTGTCAACAGACGAATTAGTGAACGCGTTGAAGACTGGTGGGGAAACGTCGGACGGGGGGTCAGGGTCTGAGAAGCTGGACGAGTTCTGGGAGACCCATTTGCCGAGCGTCGCCGGGGGAGGTTCGTTGGTGAAGACCGAGCTGTTTTCGGAAGAGAAGGAATCATAGGGGAAAGACTCCATGGCGTACGGCGGAGGCCCGGTCGTGACGCCGTAGCGAAGCTTGTGAGGAGCTGCGACTTGCAACAGCGACATCAATTTTCGACGGTGTTGACGAGGCAGGCGAACGGGCTGCGACGTGGCGTCGATTGTATCCCCGTCAAGGTCGACAAGCACGTAGTCATCCTCGGGCAAATCGATGCGCTCGTACCGGCGCTCGACGCCGACGATGTACGGGCAGGGAGCTTCTAGCGCAGAGATCAGGCGAGCAGGCAGCACTGGGATGAAAATGCTCGCCCACTTCAACGGGTATAGGAGACTGGCGAGAGCGTGGCAGGCCAAGTGCAGCATGCTCGTGTGAGAGGAGAGGAAGATGATGCGAGACTCGGACATTGCGAACTCGAAGAGGGTGACAATGTTCTCGAGGGAAAGGCATCGGAACAAAGCATAGAGATCGGTTGTCCTGGAGCCCGGGAGCTCATTGGCCGCTTCCTTGCGCGCAAAGAGCCGCAAATCCCGAACCCCGAGTTCGACCTGAGTCTTGGATCCCATCGGACCAAAGGCCTCGGTACAGAGGTTGACGACGTAACGCTCCAAAGGCTGCCACCTCCCGACCTTGGGGGAGCTGGCAGGGACCCTGAGGATAGCGCCGTCGGTCATGGGGACGACGATTGCCTTGAGCCATTCCTTCCAGAAAGGCATGTTGGCGGGATCCCGGCCGAGGATGCCGTAGGCCCGCGGCGCCCAGAGACCGCTCTCACCCGTAGTGAGACCCTCGATCTTGGAAGCCGCGCCGTGTCTCAGTGGTCGAAGCATGTCGGTCATGAGCGAGATCTTCTCTTCGACGCTACCAATCTCCTCCTCGAGCTGGTCACGAGCTTCAGACCCGGAGGGGATCGAAGGCAACCTCGCCAAGAGCTGAGACAGATGCGTTCGCACGCCAGCGAGGCGCACACCCAGGCTCGCAGCGAGTTCGCGCTCCTCGTTGGACATGTGACTCTGTCGCCAATCCTCACACTTTGTCTCGACGATCTCGGCGACATCGGCGGGCAAGGCGGTCCAGATGATGATTGTGATTCCGTAGAGCTTCGAGTTGTCGTCGGATGTCATGGTAAAGCCGTGCCACGTAGATCGCGGTCTGTCGTCGGACGAGACAATCTGTACGTCGTTGGGGAACGCAAACATGGGAACGTAGTCGGGAAACCTTCCCCGTCGCGCCACCTCCTCAGTCGCATTCTTCGGCGGGTACCTGTCGAGCAAGACCGGTTCGAATCGTCTCTTCAAGGGGTGCATATCAGGGTCGGTGTTGAGAGGTTCAGGGGGTGGGATGACAGAGTTGTAGTTGCTGAGACGCCTCGCTGTTCGAATCGAAGCTGCGGTAGCCGGTCAGACACCTCTTCCATATCGTTTCTTTTCAAATGGCAGATACTGAGGGTTTTGCTGTTTGGGGAGGGGGGAAGACACTCACCAGCTCTGCCTTGGCTGCTTGACCTTGCTGTGCTGGGTTGCTTGCGCATGCTGTTCATGTCCCTAAAACTGATCTTGCGGCGGATGCTTCCCTTGATGCTTCTGAGAGGGCTCACTCTCCCATTCTGGTCGGCGTCTTCGTTTTTGATACGTTCGGCGCGGGGGATCACCATGGGTGGTCGCGACTGCTTGGCTCCTGCCGTGAAGGACAGGTCCTCGAGGAAGTTCTCCCGCTCGGACGCGAATTTCCACAGAGCCTTGTCGAAATCAAAGTCTCCCATGAGCCCGACCTCGCCGTGGAGCTGGAGCGGTCCATTGGGGCTGGCGGGTGTGGAAGCCTTGATGGTAGCGCTGCTTCGATTGCTCGCGGTATTGCCGTCGACCTCCTCGAGAGTGTGTATGGAGTGCCTCACGGCGGTATCGATTTTGGAGAAGCGGTTGGCGGAGTTCTGGCGCGAATGGCAAATCACCGTATTCCGAACGGAGCCGTTGACGGCGCCATCCTCTGTCTCATTGTCCTCCACGATGGTAGAGCCGACGGGATGACTGATGGATGGCGGAGCGTCCTCGTACGCGATCGTCTCGATACCGGCGATCCAGAAGTACTCTGCCAGGGGAACCGTTGAGCCCTCCATGACATGTCAGAGGCGGCGGGTGGACCGCAGAGGCGGCGATGTGGTGGTGTTATGGGGAAGATGTTGTTGACTCGCAGGTCGTCTCCTAGAAGTGTCCCTGAGCGGGAGGGCCTCGTATCGCGTCGTGTGAGCCTGTCGATCTTGTGTGTGGTCGTTGTTGGTGGATTTGACGATTGTTTTTTTCGGTTTGTTGTTGTTGTTTCGGGGGCGTCCCAAGGAACGTCCGGTCGGTATACGGGGCGTGGCACGTCAAACACTGCACGCAAGTCAGCAGGAGTGGTCTGTATGCAGGTCAAGGGATCAAGCACGCTGAATGGATGGCCAGCAGCAGCAGAGCCGCCACTAGTCGAGACAATCAATCATGGAGGACAGGTACACACCGGCAATGCGTGGGAGCAGCCTTCATCTGCTTCCTGTAATTTGTTTTTGTTTTTGTTTTTGTTGTTGTTATTTTCCCCTCTTCTGATTTCGATATGTGTGCGGAATATCCTTGAGTGATCTGCGGCCCTCCTTTCGAGATTTGGTCGGAGGACAGTGCAGTAGAGAGAGAGACAATGGCCAGGTATTTCCTGCTTTACGCAGGGAGAGAGGATCTGAACCGGTAGCGAAGAAAGGATCGTGATGGCAATGGCAATGGCAGTGGCAGTGGCAGTGGCAATTCCAATGGCGCCGTGGGATGAGACAGAGACGAAGAGAGAGTGCCGGGAGAAGGGAAGAAGAAGAAGAAGAAGAAGAAGAAGAAGAAGAAGAAGAAGAAGAAGAAGAAGAAGAAGAAGAAGTAGAAGAAGAAGAAGAAGGAGGAGAACAAGGAGAACAAGGAGAAAAGGACAGTGTGTTTCAGAAAACGGATATTCCGCGATCGGGCCAGAGGCTTGAGAGAGGGACTATGCAGTAGGTATGGTAGGTAGTAGGAGTACCTCGGTGAGTAGGTAGGCCGTCGAGAGGGTCAAGAGGTCAAGACTGAAGACGTCGAGATGTCGAGGGCGAGCAGGAGCTGGACGCAGGTCGTCGAGCGGCGGGAAAGCTTGAGAATGGGAGTTTTGATCAATTGGATGGATGGATGGATGGATAGATGGATGGATGGATTGTGAGCCAGGCTCTCTTGGTCGGTCGCCAGCGATATCAGACGTTGGATGGAGCGGCTCAAAGGTAGTCGTCCGCCCACATGCGCCGACGATGCGATGGGCGAATATGCATTTGCACTTGAGGAAGCGGGAGGAGAAGAGAAGGGACAAGGAGAAGGAAAAGAAGGACAAATGAATTGGATGGAGGCAGACGGGCGAGAAGAAAAGGAGAGGTGCTCGTCAGGGCTCAGGCTGTCGGGATCTGCTACTACTCCGT
The DNA here is from genome assembly GCA_003055145.1 of Escovopsis weberi. Classification (NCBI taxonomy): domain Eukaryota; kingdom Fungi; phylum Ascomycota; class Sordariomycetes; order Hypocreales; family Hypocreaceae; genus Escovopsis; species Escovopsis weberi. Next base: position 1,733,336 of record NIGB01000005.1, read on the forward strand.
ACCTGCTACTACTCCGTGTGTATCGTATTGATCAATTGAATTGATAGTAGTAGATGCTGGAGGCGACACGAGAGAGCACGAGCTTGAGCGAACGAGCATGGAGTGGCAATTGAAGGCAACTTCAAGGTTCTTAGCGAGCGAGCGAGCGAGAGAGAGAGAGAGACTCGGAGGCAGAGAGTGGAAGTTGAATGCTGGTGGTGGTCGTGGGTATGTACTCGTTACATGTATGGAGGACGGGAGCTACCTGTACGGAGTACAATAGGAGGAGAGGAACCTTGGGGATTGGCAGTGATGGATCAATGCGAGTCGGGATCATTGAGATCAATCAATGGAGGACTGGAGAAGTTGATGCTGGGATCTGTAGCAATCAATCGGCACGAGCCCGAAGCATCAGGGGACTGCAGGGTCTGGGCACTGCTCACTGCATGCATTAGCAGCAGCTCCTGGCATCCATGATCCATTGATCCATACCTGATCAATGGCATTGAGTGCCAGCCTCGAAGGCCTCGAATGGAGAGCAGCGCGCCCACGATGGAGCTCCTGGAGGCGGAGCTCCCACTGGCCCGGGCCAAGGAGGTCTCGTATGTACATGTACCTGCCGGCCTCTGCCAGGTACCCGCTACATCCACCCATGATCCGACTCCCCTGGCACCTGGCTGCCACTGCACGCCTGTAACTCGACAGCTCCAGGTACCTCCTGTAATGCCTGCTGCGGCGCTGGTCTCAGGAACGCTCAGGAACGAGATGCGGCCAGGTAGTGCACAGTGCTAAGTGCAGTGGCATATGCACGGGGGCCCGGTAAGGGTGAGCGGTACTGCAGAGGTACTCCAAACCTGAGGTAGTCCGCGCTCCGCCGACTCGTGGCCACGATGACTTCAAGAAGTTGTTCCAGAGCCCGATCCAACACAGCATCCGCGGGATTTGACGTTCGAATAGATCAGAAGCACTCCGTATTTTCTGGTATTCTTTCAGGAATCAACAATGAGGAGTCGGAGGCAAAGAAGAGATCAAGACTTGGCACCCGTGATCATCGTGAGAGCCCGCGCCCCGATCTCGTACGACCACCTGGCTCGTCCCGTCGGAGGCGCCACCTCTGCTCTGAGGTGCAGCCCTGAATTCGGAGGTACCTGCACGCTACTCGCTCCAGCCCCATCACAGGGCCGTGCTGCCAGAAAAACCACTACGGAGAACGGAGTACGGAGTACCAGTAGTAGGTACTCCGTACGGAGTACTACAGTCGAAAATGAGAAAAACGAGAAGGTGCGAGGCAGTGCTGGAATTGGCGAAAGACCTCATGGGCAGGCGCCGCCCATCATCTTGGACCCGTGCCTGCCGAGCCTGCCTGTCTCAGACCCGCGAGAAGGAGATTCGGGCAGTCGCGTGTCGCCAGGAATTGCACTCAAATTGGCAGGCACGCTCCTGCCTCACGATCCTCCATCGTGACTCTGATCATCTTGGTCGACTCCGAGTCATTGAGGCTTCAGTCCTGCTCTCTCTCCATTCATCAATGATACTACATCAATGCGCGTACGGAGTACGGATTCGACTCCCCACTGTCAGCACAAAGGCGAGTGTCATCAATCACAACTCAATCCTGTACCGGTAAGCTCTCACAAACACCCCATCGCCCGTCTCCATACTCCGTACTATCAGCTGATGCCACCCTATGACGATCCCTAAACACCTCACGGGGCCCCTGGGCGCTGCGGGCCGGCAGCCGCATCGCAAATCGACGCATCTTCCATGGCGACACACATTACCTACGCAGTAGTAATGGATCCTCTTTGTGCCTCGTCGCTCTCGGCCTTCGACTCGCCAACGCGCCCTCGCCCGCCGAAGAAAAAGGTGCTTTGTACGGAGTACTCCGTATAAAGCCACGAGTTCCCTTCGCCGTGATGCTCTGGGCCAGCAGTCATGCATAGGCCTGGAACTCGACTGCTTCTCCAATCTCTGTCCTTGGCAAAGGGTCTTGGTCTGCCTCGCATCAGGCAGTTGATGCTGCGAACCACGCGCGGTTCGTGGGTCAGCCATGCGTCTCCGCCCCTCCCAATCAGAGCCTCTCCACCTCGGATGGCAGTGTGCACGCTCCGTACCGTTGCCGTACAGGTCGTTCTCATACGAGTACGGAATGGCTCGAGAGTGGCGATTGCGCCGAGCAAGCGCTGGCTTTGATTATTTCGCATTTCGCATTTCGCCCCGGGTCCAGGATTATGTGAGCTCTATTCCTCCTTTGTCATAGCTGCTGGTGCAAAGCCACCTTTTGCAACCACATCAGAACCATCGCCGCCCTTCAAGAGTCTGATGTCTGGTGCAGGAAGTGCGAGTACGAATACAGAGAGCCCTACCGGCACATCGATGGTGAGCTGCTCGGCCAATCCAACGGCGAATGGGGATGACTGCGCTCTGCTGCATATCGGCGTGTGCGGTACCCATACTCGTACGAGACAGGTACTCCGTACGAGCGCGATAACGCAGGCGCAAGCATCATTCTCGTCGTCTGGTGTGACAGGCTAGAGAATCCAGATTCATGGTGGCAGACACTGATTGACGGGAATCCGGTTCCACAACCTGAAACGAGACCCTACCTCTGCCTTCCTCCTTTCGCTCAAAACCACTGCGAACAGTTGTGGCGGGCCTGGTCCGTCCATTGTCTACGGACCACGGATTACTGCCAGCAATCAAAGATCGTGAGATTGGCGCGCGATGGGGTTGCCTTTCGCAGGTGCCTGCCCCGTCTCGATGGATCGATACTCGACGCACAATCAATGCAGGAAGCCACTTGCCGAGACCCTTCCATTAAGGTCCCTCATCAACATGACCACTCACGGTCCAGAAGTGCCTTGTGTCGGACGACCCCTGGACGGTATGTACATGCGAGTATGGACTCGGACTTGCGCCTACGATTTTCTATCCTTGCCTTTCGAGAGGAGGAGCTTGGACAAGTTTGACAAGCGCAAGACCTTTCGGTACTAATTTTAATCAGTCAGGCTCGAGGCTGCCTTCTCCATACCGTATCTGCACGATGGAGATGTCCGCGCTCCGTTGCAAACTTCTCCGCCCGATGAGGAGACCAACACATGATCGACAATAGATATCTCGAGAGACTGGGGGTGGTTTGCAGGATTCCCGGCGAAATCGCAACTTAGCGGCGGACGAAACACCGCATCCATGCCCCTAGATTGTTTGAAGCTGGGGGGGGGGAGGGTCCCCGAGGCTCCATGGGGGCCCTGGTCGATCCTACTCCGTACATGCTAAGATGCTTCGTTTTCCCTTCTCCGTACCGACATCGTCCCCGGAGAATGCCTGCATCTGACTCGACTCTTCCAGATGCAGTCTCTCCTGCAAGGCACCAGCGATGTGTGTGGTACGTGCACGCCTCGAGTTCCCACCTCCACATCTCGTTTACGTTATTGAGAGGTCCTCACGAAGTAGTACCTGAAGGGAGCACGGAGTACACCGTCACGGGGCTGTCGACCGAGACTCCTTGCCCGTGTTCCACCTGCAGCATTGATTATCTATGGACGCCCTCGTGTACCCTTGAACTTGCACGCACATCATACCTACATGCAGGCAACCCATTCGTATTTCGACAGGACAGGGAACTCCACACCCTTTCCCATACCGACTCCTTACTAGTAGATCCTTGCGGGCCACCTTGAACATTCTCGAGTCCATCACCAATCTTCCTGCCTTTCGAAGCTAGGCCAGACTACGGAGTCCCGTTGCAGTCTAATGTGTGAATCGGATCATGCCAGATTGGAGTGACATCACCGGAGTAGGTCGACGAGACACTATTCCGTACAGCATCAGCTTTCTTCCCCATCGTTGGGGCAATCTGGGCCGAGCGACTCGGGTTCCACACAGGATGACCCGTGTTCGACCTCTCTGCACTTACGGAGCACCTGTGCCGAGTAGATGAGGTCATGGAGCCTTTGGGCGCTCTGAGCCTTGGGGCGCTGTTCGCCCTCAGCCAAGAGCTGTCCGCAGCGCCGGTACGAGTACGAGTACACACTGTACGGAGTCGGCCAGAAGCAAAGAGGAGAAAGAAGCACGTTCTTCAACGAGAGGGTATTGAACAGCCTTCAGGCAAGAAACCTTTTCCTGCCGTGCGACGATGCTCCGTGTCAATTTCACGCACTCGGATCCCAGGAATGGCGGTTCGGGTCGTCGAGTTCCCCAAAGGCAGTCTCCCGAAACCCATTTGACTTTTGCTCGATCTTAGACCTCGCCTTAGCCGTGCGCCCAGAGCCCCCCCACCTCTGTTTCATCTCCTCGCGGAGCGCGTCGCACAAGTGCAGCCATCGCCAGATCTCAGCGCGCCAAGCAACCCGGATCCGATGACCAGGGGGGGCGAGGGGAGGGGCTGGAGAAAACCTTGTGCTTTGCTTTGCCGTGAAGGAAAATAGACTTCGAGGTCGCGGCTCCGCGCGTTTTTCTCATGCAGAGATCCGAGCACCCAGCTTCCCTGTCGACAAGAAGCCTCTCTTCCCCATCCTCCCCCTCCATCCGATCCCCAGAACCCCAAAAATCAGCCTCCCGTCCGGCGTCATCCTCACCGCAGCCTCGCCGCCGCCGCCGCCGCCGTTGGCGTTGCCCTTCTCCCGCACGACGAAGCAGACCTGCTCGATCTCAGCCGGCTGCAGCACCGGCCTCTCCCCCCGGCCGGCGTCCCAGTTGCAGTCCTCGTAGGTCAGGTTGTCCTCGACGTCCAGCACCACCTTCTCCAGCAGCATCGCGTCCTCGCTGCAGTTCTCCAGCTGCGCCTCGAGCACCCACTGCCGCGGCCTGTGCTCACCGCCCACGCCCACGCCCACGCCCACGCCCACGCCCACGCCATCGCGGCTCGCGCGCCTCGCGCGCCGCCCCGCGTCCGTATCCGCGTCCGCGTCCGCATCCTCGCCCGCCGCGGCGCCGAGGCTGCTCACCTTGGTCCGCACAATCAGCGACGGCTTGCAGATGAACTGGTACAGCTTCCTGAACGTTCGCGTGCGCCCGCTCGTCTCCGTAGCCTCGTAGTAGCTCACCGTCACGGCGAGCACGTGGTTCCCTTCCTCCTTGAGGTCGAAGCCCAGCACCTTCTGCAGCGTCTCGCCCGCGGCAAGGTCCACGCCCGCACTACCTCCCCCAACTCCCCCTCCTCCCCCTCCTCCTCCTCCTCCTGCTGCTGCTGCTGCTGCTGCTGCTGCTGCCGCGCCGTCCGCGCCGGGCCCCAGCTCGAGCACCTGCGGCCCGCCCAGCCCGGGCGTCTTCATCTCCGCCTCGATGCGCACGTCGCGGATCTGCTTCGGCGCGTCCCCCGGCAGGTCGTTGTTCGCGCACAGCGTGCAGCTGAACGTCTCCCCGACGTAGGCCGACCCGAACGACGCCGGCAGGTTGACGATCGGGCTCAGGATGAACGGGTCCGCGTTGGTCTCGTGGGCCGAGGCGTACGCGAGCGATGCCGGGGCGCTGCTGCTGCTGCTGCCGCCCGCGGCCGGCCCGGCAGATGATGATGATGATGGCGGCGGCGGCGCGGGAGGCTCGATGGCATACTGCGTCTCCAGGGATGGGTGGGAGAGCCTGCAACGCGCACGGTCCGGTTAGTATTCGTACATTCGAGTAGTAGCTGCTGCTCCATGTGTGGCCCCCCCGACTCCGAGCTCCGAGCTCCGCGATCCCTATCCGTGGTGTTCAGCGCTGTGCAAGAGTGCGAGTCGGAGGTGGTTGAACGGAGGCTCGTGGACGGAGCATGTCACTGATTTTGGATATAGCCCGGCAGGGGGGAGAAAAAGGAAAGGGGGGGGGGGGAGGGCGAGTGCGTGCCGGAGAACTTTGACGGATACAGAGTGAGGCTCCTTAATGGCATCGTGGCCTGCGTGTTTCTGGTGGCTCATTGTCACTTGCTCCCGCCGGGGGGGGGGTTTCCCAGTCTGGATTATGTGAGAGCCGTGAGGTGGTGCGAGGACGCGCGATGTCACTGAGATGAGGGTCTACGAGTACGAGTACAAGGAAGCTGGAGGAGTTGGAGGGACGTCGAGCTCCGGGATCGATCGATCAAGGATCGGGCCACCACACGTGGCTTATCGATAAGCTGACCGGCACGTCGCACGATGATGGCATTGATGATGCTGATGGAATGAATGAATTGAGTCTCCGTACGGACTCTGCCCCTGATTCTGTACAAGGGCAAAGACAGATATTTATTTACGATCTACAGGAGACAGACACGTTCTTCTCTGCTCCACAGAGGCGCAGTCTACAGGCGAGACAATTGGATAATATAGTAGTTTCTAATCATCCTAATCTCCTGGGTCACTTTCTTCGCGGATACAGGTACAACAGCAGACAACATCAGGGAATCACAGGCCGTCCGAAGAAGACCGACAGACGTTACGCCTACAGATACTTCCTGCGTCAGTCAGCAGAGAATGTCTTCGTGGAAGAGCACGGAGCACCGCGCGCCGCGTCGCTGCGTTTCATCATGTCACTGACTACTAGTAGTACGGGTAGCCCCCGCAACGTTCCTGCAATCGTGAGCTGGATGGTCCCGTCTTGAAGCAAAAGCCGCTGCTTTGGTCAGTCTGAAACTGCTCCCCAAACTTGTATTAAATGAAAACCTTGATTTGTATTCGTCAACACCCTGCCCTCCCTCGCATGGGCAAGAAGCACTGGCAGTTCTCCTCCCTAACTGGTTAGGATTTCATGTCAGATCGCGCCTGTGTCCTCATACAGGTACTAATGGTCAAACCATAAGACTTCTCGGCGGGCCGGGGCGAAACACGCGCCCGGCAGGCTCAGTACGGGTCGGATGACTGCTGCTGCTGCTGCTGCTGCTGCTGCTGCTCTCTTATCAAAGCCCTGGCGGAGGCGGCACCTAGAAGCAAGGTGAGCGACTGAAACCATGGTAAATTCAAAGAGGATCGGAGAGCGATCGAGCGATCGAGCGATCGGGCGATCGAAGCAAAGAGGAACTTACGGCGCTGAAGGAGCCACCTCCTGGCGGGGCGGGCGCAGAGGACGGAGGCGGCGGAGGCGGAGGCGCAGAGCTGGGAGGAGGGGGCGGAGGGGGGGCCGCATCCGACGGGGGAGGGGGAGGGGGAGGGGGCGCCGACGAGGATGATTGACCTGGTGCTGCTGCGTGTGAGCTCTGTGCCTGAGTCTGGCCCTGGCCTCCGTAGTATTGCTGGTAGAGGGCGACGTAGCTACACGTGTGACCGTCAGTTTGTGAACCACGACCTGATATCACTGTGCGATGGACCTACTTCGCGTATCCGCCCCATGCGGCGTAGGGGTCGGCGCCGCCATAGTACTGAGCGTATTGAGCCGCGTAGTCAGTGGCGGCGGCGGCGGCGGCGGTCGCATTCGCTGGGGTGTTAGCTCCCGAGGGCGCTGGACTGTTAGATGCGGCGTGCTCGGATCCATATCTGCTGTATGGAGAATGAGAGTTGTGGTGCGAGCCGCCGTGAGGCCCACCGTGAGGCCCACCGTGGGACCTGTCGTGAGACCTGTCATGGGACCTGTCGTGAGACCTGTCGTGGGATCCGCCATGAGATCCGCCGTGATGGGACGACGGTCCGTGATGGGAGCCGCCGTGGTGAGGTCCACCGTGGTGAGGTCCACCGTGGTGAGGCCCGCCGTGGTGGGAACCGCCATGGGAGTTGTGGTGGTGGGAGCCCCTGCCCCCGTGCTCTCCGTAGCCGCCGCCGGGGCCGCTGAAGCGGGGCGGTCGAGCCTTGAACTCTTCGTACTGCTCTTTGACGTTGGCGATCAGGTCCTCGCAGAGGTCCTTGGCCGTGGCGACCATGTTGGCGTCGGGCCCGCTAAGCACTCGGTCAGTACATGAAGCCGGCGCGGACAGGAGGGCAGTTATCGAAAGGATGGCACTGACGTGACGTGGAGAAACATCTCCTTCTCGCTTTCACGGTTAGTGGCTGCTTCAAGGTAACCCGAGCCTCGACCCTTGATCTGCACTCGGCAGCCCGTCTCCTGCTGGATGTGCTTCACATATGCGCCGCCGTGACCGACGACCTGGGCTCGCAGGTTGAAGCCGGGAATGGGCTCCAAGGGGATTGGAATCTTCTCTTCCGGCCATTTGCGCTAGAATTGCAAGCAAGTCAGCCTCCACAGGTCGTGCAACAGACGACAATCACCCAGAGCGGAACAAACCCGTCCAAATTCATCTCTCTCGATCACTGGCTGTTCTTGATCGCGGCGGCGGAATCGTCTCTCGTCGACCAGTTGAGGCAGCTCCTGCTTGATAAGCTCGTTGATCTTGGCGACAGCGGTCTCGAGGCCGGCCTTGGTCGTGCTCGTGATATGAAGGTACAGCGGCGGGTTCTGGAGGTGTTAGCAAATCTCGGGGCAGCCCAGGGGAGCCTCGGAGCTCGACTCACAGCTGCGGTGGCCATGCTCTTGTTGGGATAGTAGTTGCCGCGAGTCGTGACATCTAGCACCCGGTGTCAACTAAAACGAAGATCTCCAGGCGTCATGTTGAGCAAGAGAGAGAGAGAGAGAGAGAGAGAGAGAGAAAGCATGCGTACCAGCGCCGGTCTCCGCGCGAATCTATTTCCAAGGAGTCAGCAGGAGCAAACAAGAGTTGCGCGCGAGCCATCGCGCCACGTAAGCGTGAGGCTCTCGAGTTTGCGATGGCAAGAAATTGCGCATGGCTTCAAGTCAGCAGGAGCAAGAGATTTGAATTTACCATCTCCTGGGTCGACCCCTTGGTCAAGAGATATCGGTTTCGCAAGTCATTGACCTCGATGTCTTGGATGAAGTCGCCGTCCGCGACGTACATTTCGTTTCGGATCGGATGGTCATCGCCAGGTTTGTCCAAGGCCGAGCCTTTCGCGGCGGAGCTATCGGCCGATTTAATGGGAGGGACGTCGACGTGCTGAATCCCCTTGCGCGCTTGGAGCTGAGCGTTGATCTTGGCTGCTGCCGCCGCTTCTCAGAATGTCAGTCAGGCGATCCTACAGAGCGCTGTTCTCACGAGATACTGAGGGGAAGTGAAAGGCGACCTACACGCGGCGGCAGCGGCATCGATGGGGGAGCGCTTGGTGTCGGCAAAGTTTTCCTTGGGAAGAGGACTGCGCTCTCTGCCCTCGTCTCGGCGCGCAGGAGGAGATCGAGAGCGGCGATCGAATCTCGAGGCCCTCTTGGGCTCGGGCTCTGTCTGGTCGAAGCGAGAGCGCTTCATGGTCCGCCGCTCCGGGTCATCCATTGTGTAATGACGATGATGGCAGTGTCAGGCCGAGATGCCCCTTGTGCGGTGCCGATCCCGAGTGTGTTGAGATTGGAGAGATCAATCCGCGATGGCAGGCCAAAAGTCAGCCTTGCCGGGGGGAAAAGCGACTGGCTGGCGAGAATTGCGGACACGCAAGGTCGTGACCTGGACCGCCGAATCAGGAATAGCGTGGAAGGTGAGAAACATGCACACTCTAAAACGCTTATGTAATGCAATGTATAACGCTAGTCCGTTTTGGGACGGGACGGACTCGAGTCCGATATCGGCATCAATGGGCTCGTTGCCCAAGCACGAGAATCATCAATTGCATTGAGAGTGGGAATTCCCAGACATGTCGGATGCAATTCTGGCAGACATTGAGACGATGCTAGTATGAGAGAGGTTTGTGGTCACAAGGATCTCAGCAAAGGCGATGCGGAGATGCCGCCTGAGAGCTGGCGAGGAGCCTTGGGAATTTACCAGCACTGTCGAGTGTCGCCAGAATACTGTAGGTTTCATCAATTCAAGCAATCTACCAGAAACAATCATTGTGTGAGGAAGGAAAAGGATTGTGTTAGATAGAGAGGATATCAAAGGGAGAATGGCAGTGATCAACAGTGCTCACGTCTAACGTGCCCGTTCCTTTGAGCGTCGTCAGGCAGACGTAACCGTGCCCTGAATCAAGGAACCAGACGTCAATACTACGAATTATATTCTCTTCACACATATGGCTCGTTCCTGATCTCGCCGGCCGAATTGTTGGCAAGACCTCCTCAATCCAAACACATCAACTGTCCCGGTATTATCAAGACCTCTCCACCAATCTGTAAGAACATCGAGATCCCCATTTCCGTGCATGATTGAGAATATACTAGCCCCTCCGAAATATCGGAGCCATCAATCAGCCCAGACTAACGATCTGCTCCAGAGCTCGCATCACTCATCACTACCCGATCGTCATCGCCCTCCCCGATCCAACTCGTCAACTCGACATCCTCTCTCAAACAGCCTGCTTCAGTGCAAGGCATCAGCTCCCCGTTCCCATCGCCGCCCTTCCCCCCCCAATGGTCTTGCTCACGGGCTTGCGAGCGCCGTTGCGGGCGCTCGCGGCCGCGAGGGGCCTCCCCTCCGCCGCCGCGGTGCGACACAAGTCGTCCCACAACTCGACGTCGAGCTCGACCTCGGCCATCGCGTACAAGGCGCTGCGACGCCGCTCCGCGCCGCTCCCCACGGACGAGACGCCGCCGGCCTGGTCCGCCCAGGCGGCCGTGTCCAACATCCTCTACGAGACGCCCACGCCGTCCATAACCCCCGCGAAGCGCCACATCCTCAACTGCCTGGTCCAGAACGAGCCCGGCGTGCTATCGCGCGTGTCGGGCATCCTGGCCGGCCGCGGCTTCAACATCGACTCGCTCGTCGTCTGCAACACCGAGGTCGAGGACCTATCCCGCATGACCATCGTCCTGACGGGCCAGGACGGCGTCGTCGAGCAGGCCCGCAGGCAGCTCGAGGACCTGGTCCCCGTCTGGGCCGTCCTCGACTACAGCAACTCGGCCCTCGTCCAGCGCGAGCTGCTCCTCGCCAAGATCAACATCCTCGGCCCCGAGTACTTCGAGGAGCTGCTGGCCCACCACCGCGTCATCTCCAACAGCGAGTTCGGCAACGGCGCGGAGAACGGCGCAGAGGGCTACGAGCGCTCCCTCGAGGAGGCCTCCAAGGACTTCCACCCGAGCAAGCTGGTCGCCAGCGAGGCTCTCCGCCACAAGCACGAGCACCTCAAGTCCATCACCTACTTCACCCACCAATTCGGAGGAAAGATGCTGGACATTAGCACTAACAGCTGCATTGTCGAAGTGTGAGTCCTTTGGGAACCCGAGTTGTTTTGTCACCGCGAGAACGGAACTTGTTGTGTGTGCTGACTGCTGACTGCTGCGGATAGCTCCGCTAAGCCCTCGAGAATCGATTCCTTCTTGAAGCTGGTCTCTCCCTTTGGCATCCTGGAGTCTGCGCGAACTGGTCTGATGGCCTTGCCCCGATCACCCCTCCACAAGCACACCGAGACCATCATCAAGGAGACGGATGAAATTGTCGATGCCAGCCAGCTTCCCCCCGGGTAAAGCCATGACACGCCTTTGTGCGAACTTATTTGTGCCTGTCTCAGTAAAAAGAAGTAATTTTGAATGAACCCAATGATTAATTTTCTCATGACGCTTCGTTTCTCGCTTCGCAATCCTGAGATTGAGTGTATACTTTTATGTTTCTAAAAAAGAAATTCCGCCTTTTTTTTTCGGGGGGGAGGGGGAGAAAGGGATCAAGCGATGTACATATAATCTTGGTTATTCTAACCTGCCCTTATTGACAACGAATGATTCCAGCGCAGCTGTGATGGATAAATTAGCACCAGATCCGATGAAGATGATGGAGAAATAAAATGCGAGACGACTCACCAATGGCCGCCCAAAGTCGATTCTCCGCCTCGGGGAATACCAGCGACTGGGAACCGTAGAAGACCTCGTCCGCAACCTCCTCCTGGTGCCGGGGCAAGCAGTGCATGAACTTCCAGCCCTCCTTGGCGCCCCCACGCCTCGCAAGCTCGCTGGTGACCTGGTAGCCGGCAAACGCCTGCAGCCGCTTCTTCATCTCGCTCTCCTGGCCCATGGAGACCCAGGTGTCGGTCACGATGCAGTCGGCGCCGCGGACGGCCTCCTCGGGCACCGTGGTCTCGATCAGCTTGCCCGGCGCGCCGACGACGCCCTGGGCGGCCTCGAGGATGAGGGCCCTCATGCGGGCGGGGATGCCGTAGCCCTCGGGGGACGCGACGGCGATGTCGACGCCGGCCTTGACGCAGCCGAGGGCGAGGTCGAAGAGCACGTTGTTGGAGTCGCCGACCCAGGCGAGCCGGAGGCCCTCGAGGCCGAGGCCGGATCGGACCCCCGGGGCGAAGGCCTCGCGGAGCGTGAGGAAGTCGGCGATGGTCTGGAGCGGGTGGAAGTCGTCGGACAGGGCGTTGATGACGGGCACGCTGGAGTGCTGCGCCAGGCCGGCCACGTCGGAGTGCGGCCCGACGCGGGCCACCATGCACGACGCCATCGACGAGATGACGATGGAGGTGTCGCGCAGGGACTCATTGACCTGCGCGGCTTGTCAGCGATATGGCTCACAGCCGCGGGGGACTCTCACTAAGTGCTTCGGGGGATCGGGGGGGATTCGGTTGCTGGTAGGATAGGACAGATCATACGCCGAGCTGGATGTCATCCTTGCCGAGGAACATGGGGTGGCCGCCGAGCATGGCAACGGCGGCCTCGGTGGACACGCGGGTCCGGGTGCTTCGCTTGCTGAACATCATGGCGACGGTCTGGCCGGCGAGGCCGGTGCTGAGCGGCCTCGGGGCCTGACCGGACTTGACGGCGTGTTTGCGGGACGCGGCATTGCGGACCAGGGCCGTGAACTCGCCGGGCGTGAGGTCCGCGATGGTCATGAGATGCCTGGGGCCCGACGACTGGGAGTAGGCCCTGGACTGGACGCCATTGGCGGCGGTGCGAGATGCTCGAAGGATGGAGCTTCTCATGGTGGGTGGTGACGCCCAGGTTAGTATGGCGATGTCTTGCGAAACGGGAGATGGGGATGAGGAGGTGGATGTCGATCTTCAAATGCCTCCAGATGAGATCAATGATCGACTACCTATGCCCAAAAATCTGCACTTGAATTTTATGAAGCCAATTGAAGAGTCACAGGCAATGGTTATGGCAATGAAGATGCTGGGCACGTTGAATGTCGAGCCGTGTTCGGACTACTATAGCAGGCATGGGTGGGTTGTTAGAGAGTCATCGCAGAGTGGAGGCATCACCATCCCCACAACCCTAACCCTGGAATGGGGGCCATTGAATCTCGGGTTCAGGGAGCCGTATGTATGAGGCCATCGAGGACAACTCGGCAAGACGAGCGACATTTTGCAAGCTTTGAAATTCAAGCTTGTGGGATCGTCTAGACGCAGACATGGGGCATCTACGGAGTACTCCGTTCATGCTCCGTACATACAGGCAGATCCATGATTTATCAACTACTCCGTACCTCCAGGCATCATCGGCGACTCTGGTGATCACATGGCAGCTTGAGTGCCGCCCGCGTGGGGAAGAGGCTGGAGATGACGGCATCGAGCGCGAGGCCTGATTGGCGGACAGCTTGATTAGCAGCGCTCCAGGGTACGCATTTTATGCATGATGCGCACGGTATGCGCGATAAGCCGTGCTCGGATTGATTGTGCATGTTAGTCCTCGTACTACTAGCACGGAGTATGCGGAGTGTGTACCTCATGGAGCAGGCGAAGGGGGTTAGGGTCGGGTCGGATGACTAATCGTCGCCGTCGCCCCGAGTCCGTTGTCCCGACGCCTCCCCCCCATTCAAAGTCCCAGCCTGTCTCGTCATCACCTCAAATCACCATCATACCAAGTTCAATTCCCTTTCATCTTCATCTTCATCTCCATCCCCTTTCGCTCCTCTCCGACCCCTTTTCGCCCCGTCGTCTTGGTTTCGCTTCCTTTGGCTCGCTTCCGCGCAATTGGGTGATCCCATTCACAGCGACCAGCAGCCCACAAGCTTCCTACATACCTTATCCATTGATCCATCCAGCCACCCTTCGACGAGCCCCGTCGTCATCGCTTGATCCGCACACAGACCCGCCTCGTGCCATGCCCGATGGTCGCAACAAGGACAGCCTCGTATCCCGCCCAGCTCATTCGTCCTCGCGGCACGATCATGACGAGCTCCCACGAGAGGTCTCCTCTGCTCTCCGCGAGGCGTGAGCCCCAGCGCAGCCCCGTGTCCGAGTCGTCGCCGCTCCTCTACGACAGCTGCCGCCCTCGCAGCAGCAGCAGCTCGCGCCAGAGAGATGACGACGTCGACGACGACGACTCCGACAAGGGCAGCCACAAGGAGGCCGCCGGCGCCCGCTGGCCGTCCATCATCGCCATCTCCGGCCTGGCCGTCCTCGTCGTCCTCGTCATGGTCCTGGGCTTCGTCGCCCCGCCCGCCGTCAAGTTCTACGCCGAGAGGGCCGCCGTCCTCCAGCCCACGGGCCTGTCCGTCGAGGCACTCACCCAGGACGGCGTCCGCGCCCGCATCCAGGCCAACTTCCAGATGGACGGCTCGCGTGTCAACGACACCGTCGCCCAGTTCCTCGGAAGGATGGCCACGGGCGTCGTGAGGAAGCTCGACACAGAGGAGACGACGCTCCAGCTCTACCTCCCCAGCTATGACAACGTCCTCCTCGGCACCGTCGTCGTCCCCTCGCTCACCATCAACCTCATCGATGGGACGAGCACGGCCATGGACTTCGTGACGGAGCTGAGCGTTCGGGACTCGCAGGTCCTGCGCAAGATTGTCAATGATTGGCTGGATGGTCAAGTCAAGCGGCTCAAAGTCACCGGGGCGATGGCAATCAGTATCAGGTCGGGCGTACTGCCCTTGGGGACCCATGAAGTGGTCGAGTCTATGGTCTTCGAAGGTCAATCTCTCTACCGGTCGTTTGCGTCACTATATTTTCGGGAAAAATCAATAATATGACGCAAAGAAAAAAAAAAGAAAAAGACCACCTACCTTCCTTCGCGCTGCCCTCCCGTTGTTGGTAAACACTTTTGCTAATTCTCTCGTACAGCCAAGGACATCCCAACCATCCCCGACTATGACATTGGCCAGATCAAGATCCGTGATGTTCCTCTTGGTGGCGGTGGGCGGATGGCCGTCGGCGCGAATGCTTCCCTCATCGTATACAATGACTACCCCGTCAGCCTGACACTCCCCTCCCTTGGCTTTGACATCCTCGTCCCCAATTGTGATGCCTCCGAGGCCCATATCAAGGTCGCGTCGGCCACCACCGGCTCCGTCCCCGTCCAGCCTCATGCCAATGTCACCGTCGACGCCTTTGGTCTCATCAAAGGTCTGCCGGAGTCTCTCCTGCGGGCGTGCCCGGAGTCTGATATGTCGCCGCTTGATGTCTTCATGAAGGAGTACTTGCATGGCGGGAACGCCCGAGTCTTTGTTCGAGGGCAGCAGTCGGGGGATATCGGCGTGCCCGATTGGATCGGATCCATCCTCGCTTCCACCGCCGTCCCCATCGACCTGCCCGGACGGTCGTTCGACAACGCCATCCGCAACATCTCCGTCTCCAACATCGACTTCAAGCTCCCGAGCCCCTTCGCCGATCCAGACACCCCGCAGGGCAAAGCCCGAGTCTCCGGGACGTTGCAGGTGCTGGCTGCTGTGCCCCGCGACTTGCAGCTCGGCATGGACGTCAACGGCCTCCAGGCCAGCAGCGACGTCTTCTACCAGGGCAAGAAGTTCGGCGAGCTCAACGTGCGCAGCTGGCAAAAGGCCGAGTCGGAGAGGCTCCCTGGCGGCGATGACGACGGCAACGACGACGACGACGTCGGAGACTTGATGATGATCACCTCGAGGCTCAGCCAGGTGCCCCTCGACATCACCGACGGCGACGTCTTCAGCGATGTAGTGCAGCAGCTCCTCTTCGGCGACGCCGACCTCCTGCTTGACATCAGCTCCCTCGTCGATGCCAGGGTGTCCACCGCCATCGGCGCTCTGGTCGTCAAGGAGATACCCGCCAGGGGCAAGATGCCGATCAAACGTCCGTCCTCGCGTTGGTAGACTTCCTCTGCATAACACGCGTCTCGCTCGCGAGGGCCATGTATACCACGTCGAGAGACGCGCGACGCTGGTATCAGGTAGCCTCACTTGCGAGCGCCCCCCCCGGCGCGGACCTGGCTAACGCGTTTTTTTTTTTGTTGCACATCCAGACATCCCTGGGGAGCTATTCGGAGACGTGGACATCCACGTCAGGGATGTCGCCGTCGTGGGAACATCCAAGAGCTCTGTCCGCATGCGGGCCGCCGTGGACCTGGTCAACCCCACGCCATACACGGCCTCTATCCCCTTTGCGAGCGCCCACGTCCTCACGGCCGACGGCCACCTGATCGGCGAGATCTCCTGCCGGAACCTCGACCTCGGGCTCGGGCAGAACAAGAACCTCGTCGTCTACGCCGCCTGGGACCCCGTCGCCATGGGCGGCAAGGTCGGCCACCAGGCCGCGCGGAAACTGCTCTCGGACTACATCTCCGGCGAGAACACCACCCTGACGCTGCGCGCGCACCGCGACAGCATCCCCGTCGCGCCGCTCCTCGGCGAGGCCCTCTCCAAGATCAACATCACCCTCCCCACCCCGCGGATCCAGCTCCCCCCGGATGACAACGACGACGACAACGACGACGACGGCGACAATGGCGACCCCAACACCAGATTCCTGCGTAATGCCATCTTCCACATATTCTCATCCACGGCCACATTTAATCTCGCGTCCCCCCTCAAATACAACACCATCCACATAGAGCGCATCAACGCCACCGCCTTCTACGACCACACCGAGCCCGTCGGCGACATCCTCTACGACGAGCCCTTCGACGCCCCGCCGGGCATCTCCCCGACCCCGCGCCTGCCCGTGGCCTGGTCCCTAGACAGCATCGGGTGGGACAAGCTGCGGGACGCGCTGGGCGGGTCGCTGCGGCTCGATGCCCGCGCGGAGGTGCGGCTGCGCATCGGCAGCTGGAGGGAGACGTTGACGTACGCGGGACGGGGCATTGGTGCTCATATCCGGTTATAAAGATAATGTTTTTTTTTTTCCATTTTGTTTTGCTCGTAATATTGATGTGTTGTTTTCCTTGATCTCATAGGGTTTCCGGTCTTGTTTGGCGTTTCTTCAGTTCCATACACATATATAGCATTGAGATTATTGCAATAAACCTTGTTCTCCTTTCCAAGAAAAAAGAAAAAAAATTCAAGGACTCCCAACGGGCTCATCCCATGATCGGGATACATTTGGCTTTACGATCCATTGGGGTCTGGAAAAATCTACACGTGGCCACATCGCCATCATCTAGCACTCTACGAAGGGAATAGGTATGGTTATGGCTTCTCTCGGACCAGCAGAGACGGCAAGGGGGACAGGAGGACAGGATCAAGGAGCAAGATTGCTCGAGAGGACACGACAAACCTGCCATCGAAACCACGCACCGACTCTTCACAGTGTCAGCAAGAAATGTCAAGCTCCAGGGAAGCACACACACAAAAGTTTGAAGGGGTAAAAAAAGCACCTTTGTTCTGTTCTGTACCGCAAAGCCAGACTTCTCCAACACCTCCAACACGACCTAAGAAATGATCATCAACTCGCCCGCGGGGAGAGAAAAATAAAAAGTGCACACTGCGATAGTGTCTGACGAGGTGCCGTGTGTATGTGACGTGTGTGCTCCCTCCCACATCACCCCAGCCGGACGCCCGCCTCCTTGCGCTTCTTGAGCTGCTGCGCGGTAGCCAGGTTCATGCCCGCGTTCTGGCCGTCGAAGAGGCTCTGCGCCTCGCGCCGCTTCTCGTCCTCGATCTTCTTGAGGCGCTTCTCCGTCTTGCCCTTGCCGCTGCCCTTGCCGTGGAACTGGTGGCTCAGGTGCTTGAAGGCCTCCTTCTGGTCGAGCAGGCGGCCGTGGTCGTCGACGTACTTGAGCTCGACGCTCGGGCGGTACCCGGCCTGGAAGAGCTCCGCCATGCGCTTCGACTGCTGGTGGTCGCGCCACGTGTTCTGCTGCCGCGCCCACTCCTCGCGCTCGCGCACCGACATGCGGTCCAGCTTGCCGTTGGCGCGGTCGCGCTCCCGCTGCTGCCGCGTCTGCTCGTCCAGCTCCTCCTCGAGCACCCGCTTGCGCCGCAGGAACTCCTCCCGGTCGCGGAAGCTCTTGAACTGGCCCGCGCCGTCGGCCTGCTCGACGAGCCCGCGCTCGCGGAGGAGCGCAAGCGTCGCGCCCATGCCCTGGCCGACCTCCTTCTCCTCGTCCTCGTCCTCTTCTGCCTCTGCCCCTTCCTGTTCCTGCTTGATGCTGGGCGAGGCTTGGCGGTGCTCCGCGTCCGCGTCTGCGTCCCGCATGTCGTCGTCGTCGTCGCCGTCGCCGCCGTCGCCGTCCTCGTCATTCTCATTATCGTCGCCCATGTCGTGATCCCCGTCGGCCGCGGCGCCGGGGCTCTGCGTGCGCTGCTTCTGTCGCTTCGGTCTGCCGTCCTCGTCGTCATCGTGCTTGCTCAATCCGGCGACGAACTCGGAGATCTCCCCTATTACGAGGCCGCCCTCGTTGGCGTCGTCGGGCAATTTGGTTGGTTCGTCACCTTCCTCCTTGAGCTGCTTGGCGAGGTCTTCGGGGCGCATTTTCCTGCGCTTGGTCAACGCGTTCTTCCTCTGCCGGGCCAACGACGCTTGCAGATCTTCATCGTCTGCCAACATGTCTGTCTCAAGTCTTCGCTTCTTGGCAGCAGGGCCGTCTTTCGAGTCGACATCCATGGCGCCATTGTCTGCGGAGACGGGCTCGAGAGGGAAGATGTCGTCCTCGTCGGCTTGCTTCTGGCGGCTGTTCTTGTTCTTCTTCTTCTTTGGCTTTTTGACTTTGATCTCGGATGCGGCCAGATAATCCGAAGACGGGACCGTGTCATCTGTCACATGTTAGCTCGAGATAATGAATCGAAGAAGATCCTTTGAAATTGAGACATACCGATGATATCATCAAGGCTGATGGTTTGGAGTTTGTTTGTCTTCCGCGCCGGTTGGCCGAGGATGTCTCCCAGCTCGGCAATGGCACCGTCGTCGTCTAGGGTGAATTTCTTGGCCTTTTTGCCGTTGATCTCCTCGTCGTACTGCGCCAACAGACCACCGTCCTCGTAATCGTTGGGGTCATAGCCTCTCATCTTCTTCTTGAGGTCTAGTCTCTCGTTGAGTTTTTCTTGATCTCGCATGTTCATGTTCTCCAGCTCGTCGCCCTCCTCCTCGTTCTCTTCGATGGTGGCATCCTTGAGCGTCAAGATCTGTTCGTCCCCGTCCAGGAAGGACGTCGTATCGTGGGCGACCTTGAGACCGGCAAGGTCCTTGGAGGTGTACTGGATGGCCGCGGCCTCGGCAGCCTCGGCAGCCGCAAGCTCTTGCTCGAGCTTCCTGGCCTTGTCGATCTTCTTCTGCCGCTTCCTCTGGCCAAGCAGCCAGGCCTTGGCGTCCTGCTCCTCGCCGTCGTTGTCGTCTCCGAGGCCTTTTCCTTCCATCAGGGCGAAGCGCTGCGCCTTCTCGCGGGCTCTCCGCACCGCGGCGGCCTTTTCCTCGCGCAGCTTCTTTGCGGCCTCGGCATCGCGGACCTTTTTGAAGTTGTCGTAGGCCTGTGCCTGTCGGCTCTCGAGCGTGCTGGGCGCGTCGTCGTCGTCGTCGCCGCCGCTGTCTGAGTTTACCGCTGGTTTCGACTGTTCTTTGGCATCGGTGGCTCCGGGTACCGGCAGGGGCTTCATGCCCAGCGATATCCGGATGCGATTCGTCTCCTCGATGGTGGCGGCGTCCATTTTGCTTGCGGAGGAGGATAGGACGCAGAGTCGTCGCAGCGGCAAGGAGGGCTTTGCAATGCTGGGTCGTCAGCCGAGATTGCCTCAATCCGTCCTGGTTTCGACGCAGTATGAGTGCAGTGGATGCAGAATGGATCTTTTAATCAATCAATATGTACGGAGTATCAGACTCGTCATTCAACGAGGCGGCGGCGACAAAGCCCATGATGACTAAGAGGATTTATATGTCACGTGCTAGATCACGCGGGGGTCCGTCCGCAACTTCATGATAAATTCTGCGTCGAAGCGAAAATTTGCTTCGTTTTCCTTCTTTTTCTTCTCACCAAATCACCGGATCTGTGCCCAGCGGTCCTCTGCTTTTTGTCAGGGTCGATTGCTGCGCAGCTCGATAACTCCATGGAGCCATCTACTTGTTATGGTGTCAATTATCCTATCGACAGGTCCCAGAACGACCCGGCCTTGAGCTGCCTCATTCGCCGTCTCACGATGGCTTGAGTGATGCGGCTGATTGCTGGAGGCCCTATATTCCAACCCTCTTTTCCGAGGCCGTCGGCCCGTGAGGTTGGGGAAAACCATGGGTTGCCTACATTTATTTTGCCTTGTTGAAGTATGATGCAACCGGATGCAGTAGAGGTCGTATTCTTGCGTTTCCTCACGAAAAGTTGACGAAGAATTCTCCACTAAGAGTTCTCGATGGCACATCACCACCGCATGCAATTTTGCCTATTTGAGGGCAGACCGAGGTCCCTCCTTACCGGTAGAGACGGGCCGAGCGATGACCGACGGCGAGGCCTGGATCTAGACATGCTCTACGGAGTACTTGTTCTTGTTCTTGCAAGGAATGGAGCTGTGGACCGATGATGAGGCCGATGATGAAGCCGATCCCAGTGCAGTGCCGTCGATCCGGAGGGACGACGATATGAACGGCCCAGATTCAGCACCCTGGCCAGTGACGCGGATGATTCCGCATTCACAACACCCGACTCCAGCTTTGACTCGGATCAATCCAGTTTTGCAGGAGTCCGAGGGATACTACGGAGCCTTAGTGGTGCTCGTACTCGTACTCTCAAATCATATAGTATGTACGGAGTATCAAGAAGCACTATGCGGTGCGACCCCAACGGCTGTCACAAGATGGGCCTGCGTCGCCCAGCAAATGTCATCCGCCCCAAGAACGAGTGACTGGTAGCATCGCGGCGACACCATTGTCTCTTTTCCACGCAGGCGAATCTAGGGATGCAGGATCAGAGGGGCAGGCAATATCGAGAGCGAGATTGACGGGCCGACGTCAGTGCCACGAACTTGCCATGCGAGAGCTGAGGTGCTGCGCCAAGCGCAACCCGTTTAGGTAGCTGTTGACTGAGTCCATATGATGATGATGATCTTGATGATGATTCAATACGTGCTCCTTGAAGTCGCCAGTCAGTCACATGAAGCTGGACACGATGCACGGCGCCTGTGGATGCAAGCCAGATACCACCTACCCTACATCAGTCCTACTCGGTGATGCGACGACAACTATGCTGTATGTACCTTTTTGCAGCGAAACATGCGGGAGAGAGACATTGATGAATTGATTCATGGAAACCACTGGCACTCGCTGAAAACGTGGCATCTCGATGCTCATGTTTTATTCTGATGGGAATTTTTATTCTTTTTCTTTTTCTTTCCTTTCTTTGATCCCATCGCAGGCAACAATGAACATCATACATACAAGGCACTCCTGCGTCCCGACCGACACGCACAAACGCGCATGATGCCGCACCACGACTCTTCGCTTTCCCATGATGGAAACCGACAGATGGACACATCAATAACCTGAGCCTGAGTAACTCTCGGTCACGCGCGAAAAGCTGCCCCTTTGATTGCTCCGCCAAGACGCCCACAGACCCAAGACCCGATGTGACACCTCCGACTCTTCAGTGCTCTCTGCTCTGCTCTGACTCTGCTTCGTACGGAGTACTTTGAGCTCCAGGGCAGGAATCAAATATTCTCGCGTCTCGAGTGTCTCGCGGGAAGCCTCGGCCCATAACGCTCCATCGCCGCCGAGGTGACAGCTCGTTTGCTTACCTCCTCCCATCCCACACACCGTCTGGACTCTGGGCCCGGCTCTTGGACGGAGCATCTATTCCTCCCGGCCTTGCCTTTCAGCAGCCGGTCGAGAAGCGGTCGAGGGCCCGGGATCGTCATCGCCTGCTCCCGCACCATCGTCATCACATGGCGCGCCCAATTCGCCCATCGCCCATCAACCTGCTGCCTCCCCGAACCAATCCCACCTGCAGGGTACTCTAGACCCTTGGCCAAGGCTTCGGGGTGTGGGTGGCCCAGCATCTGCGCAGTGCGCACCGCTGTCTGGGGTCCAGGGATCATTCCCGCCCCCCCCCCCCCCCCCCCCGTGTCATCGGGCAGGGACGTCTTGACTGGCTGGTTGGAGACTCGAGGTTCGACTCTTGCTGGGAGCTTGGAGGTTGGAGGTTTGAGCCGGCTCGATCATCGTGTGCCTAAAAGGGGCATCGACGTGGTTTGCGCCCCCCCCCCCCCCGAAGGACACATACATACAACACACATTGATACGTTGATGCCTCAGTACCACAGGTACGAGTATATCGGTCCATTTCCGGGGGTCGAACATCTCCTGCATCTGCATCCCATCACTCTCTAGCTCACCCCGAGGTTTGAAGCTGAGTGCTCTTGATTAAAAAATCCCTTCCTCCCCCGTCCACCCCGCGGATCTTCAAGGGCACGCAGGGTGAACTCGCGAGGCCGAGATCCATTGATCGATTGATCCTTGCCAATCGCAGGCTCCAGCCAGGGGGGATAACTCGGCACTTGATATCTGGAGAATCGGCCCTTTCGAAATTGAGAAGTCTCCAAACAGCATCCACTTATTGTACATCCATACATACGAGCCAACTTCGACCCCCCCCCCCCCCCCCCC
>NIGB01000005.1:1755909-1783493 GCA_003055145.1 Escovopsis weberi
CCCCCCCCCCCCCCCCTGCCGCAACAACGTCAAATTGCTCCCTTTCGGACCGACGACATTCAGCAGCAACAACGACAACAACGCCGTCGCCGCTGCGGGTCTCCTTCTGACGCCTTCCCAAACGATTGCCCGGAGCTAGCGAGCAAGCACCCGCGGGCGAGCCAACGGCATTGGGGGGAAAGACAGTCGAGCTTCGAAAGGGCAGGAGACAAGAGCCCGGGGAGCACAGGTTGGAGATTGGAGACTGGAGACTGGAGAGTCCAGCCGACTGGAGAGTCAAGCCGACTGGAGAGACTCGAGTCTCGAGACTGGTGACGGGAGAACGAGGCGGGGGTCACGGAAGAATATAAATCACCATGGATCTCGCGTCCTCCTCACACTCGCTTCTCAACAGCACCTCTCCATCATCCCTCATCCAGCCCATCATGCACGTCCTCTCAACCGCAGTCCTGGTCGGCACCGTTGCCGTCCAGTCCGTCCTGGGCCTCGGCAGCGCCAATGCGGCCTCGGCGAAGAAGTCTGTAGATGACTTCATCAAAGCCGAGGGCCCCGTGGCCTTGGATCTTCTTCTTTGCAACATCGGCACCTCTGGGTGCCACTCCTTCAATGCTGGCCCTGGCATCGTCGTTGCTTCCCCGAGCTATTCCGACCCTGATTGTAAGGACCTAAAGATTCCCCCATCAGAATCTCACCCGGCGGAGAGTCGCACAAGAATGACAGCAAACTGACTGCCGTTAGATGTGTTCTCTTGGACCCGAGACGCTGCCTTGGTCTTCAAGGCCATCGTGGATCGATTCATCAACCACTACGATGCAGGCCTTCAGAAGCACATTGAGGACTACATTAAAGCCCAGGCGAAGATTCAGACAATCTCCAACCCGTCTGGCTCTCTCGCCGATGGCAGCGGCTTGGGCGAGGCCAAGTTCAACATCCAGCCATCTGCTTTCAACAACCCATGGGGTAAGGAGATTCGCAATCTCATCCACGCAACTCACCGAGATGTCAGTCACTAATTGCCATCTTTCATTTTGTGTCAAACAGGCCGACCTCAGCGCGATGGGCCTGCGCTCCGTGCCATTGCCATGATTGCTTACTCCAAGTGGTTGATTGCCAATGGCTACCAGTCGACCGTCGACTCCATCTGGCCCGTTGTGCGCAACGACCTCAACTACGTCGCCCAATACTGGTGAGTCAGATCACGGCGTCAAGCGCCAAATTCTGGAGGCTTTCGCCTTTGAAAGACCACAGAGCTGACAGTTGACGACAGGAACCAGACAGGATTTGATCTTTGGGAGGAGGTCAAGGGCAGCTCCTTTTTCACCATTGCCAACCAGCACCGAGGTAAGTCGGTGAATCTAAGAGTTTCAGCCGAGAGGTTCACATCACTGACAAGGCATTTTCCAGCTCTCGTTGAAGGCGCGAAGCTCGCTGCCACTCTTGGCCAGTCTGGTGCCACCTACTCCTCGATTGCTCCTCAGATTCTTTGCTTCATGCAGACCTTCTGGGTGTCCTCTGGCGGTTACATCGACTCCAACAGTACGCCCCAGCCTTCCTTTGTGCTCCCCCCCCCTTTACCGACCTGTTTTCGCTAACGTTTCCAACTCCCACAGTCAACCAGGACAATGGCCGCTCAGGAAAGGACATCAACTCTGTCCTGACGGCGATCCACACCTTCGACCCCAGCATCGGCTGCGACAGCGCCACCTTCCAGCCGTGCAGTGACAAGGCCCTGTCCAACCTCAAGGTCGTCGTCGACTCCATGCGCTTCTACAAGGTCAACGCCGGCATCCCCGTCGGCAAGGCCAGCGCCATCGGCCGCTACCCCGAGGACGTCTACTACAACGGCAACCCCTGGTACCTGGCCACGCTCGCCGCCGCCGAGCAGCTGTACGACGCCGTCTACACCTGGAACCTGGCCGGCTCCATCACCGTCACCCCGCTCTCGCTGCCCTTCTTCCAGGACCTCGTCCCCGGCATCGCGACCGGGCAGTTCCTCAGCAGCTCCGCCACGTTCAAGACCATCGTCGCCGCCGTCACCGCCTACGCCGACGGCTTCGTCGACGTCGTCGCCGCCTACACCCCCGCCGACGGCTCCCTCGCCGAGCAGTTCGACAAGAACACCGGCGCCCCGCTGTCCGCCAAGAACCTCACCTGGTCCTACGCCTCCTTCCTCACCGCCGTCGACCGCCGCGCCGGCATCATCCCCGCCGGCTGGGCCGACGGCAACGCCACCTCCGTCCCGCTCTCCTGCTCCGGCGCCTCCGCCGCGGGCTCCTACTCCGCCCCCTCCACCGTCTCCTTCCCGCCCAGCCAGACGCCCACCGGCACCGTCCCCGCCCCCACCGCCACCTCCGCCCCCTGCTCCGCGCCCGCCTCCATCGCCGTCGTCTTCAAGGAGACCGTCGTCACCCAGGTCGGCCAGACCATAAAGATCGTCGGCAACGACACCGCCCTCGGCAACTGGGACCCCAGCCGCGCCGTCGCCCTCAACGCCGCCGACTACTCCAACGGCGACCCCGTCTGGACCGCCTCCGTCAACCTGCCCGCCGGAGTGCCCGTCCAGTACAAGTACATCAACGTCGCCAGCAACGGCGCCGTCACCTGGGAGAGCGACCCCAACCACACCTTCTTCGTCCCGCAGGCCTGCTCCGGCAGCGCCCTCCAGAGGGACATCTGGCAGTGAAGTAATGTCCTGGACGTATCTGCTTCTTGATCCGACTAATGCGCCGTTCGGCGGAATGAAGCCTTTGTCTTTTTTGGTGTCATAATGCTTCTTTTTTTTTTTCGAAATTCGAAATCGGGGGAGTGTACATAGCGAGCAGGAGTTAGAAAGCATGCGTCTTGATCTGAATAGATTGATTTTTGTGATTTTATCACCACTGGCAGTCTCTGCATGAAAGCATTTATCAATCATCACTGCGTCCTCCGATTTTGTCATTCATCGTAAGTCTATCGCCAGGCCACTACTAACCTTTCCGCAAGGTTTGCATAAGCTCGAGCACGTCCAAGTCAAAAGCATTGCAAAGGGATGACCCAGGGATCGCAACAAGAAAAAGGGGCTGCACAGAAGATGAACTCTTGGTATTCGGTCCCCTCGTCTGCCAATCGTAACAATGAATCGTAACCATTACAGGCATAATAATTGTGTAGTGACAATCCGCGAATTCCCAAGAAAGAACCCCCATCGTAACCAGATTTTGCTTCCAAAATAAACAATTCCCATCCGTGAACAAGCCCGCATCGAGCCTCTCTACCCGGCCATATGAAGAGAAGAAAGAAAAAGTAGAGAAACAGAGAGGTAAGAAAGGAAAAGAATGGCGCAGAACAAAAAAAAAACAAAGGCAGGCGGGAGCTCTACGCGAACTCGTCGTCGGGCGCCTCGATCGAGTTCTTCACCTTGACGAGGATGGCCGTCATCCAGGGCTCGAGCCTGCTCTTGCGGTCGAACTCGAAGAGCTCCTCGGTGAAGCTGTCCTGGCTGCGGGCGTCGATGGCGTCGCACAGCGCGTCGAGCAGCTTGTACTTGTACTCGGAGGAGATCTCGTGGTCCTTGTCGCGGTAGCTCTGGACGGCGCGGCGCGCGCCGACCATGTCGCCCGAGGCGAGGTGGCAGATGCCGGCCTTGAAGCAGTACGTGGAGAGGCTCCAGCGCATGGTGGCGTTGCCGGCCATGGAGGCGATGATGCGCTCGTACACGCCGATGGCGGCGTCGTAGTCCTCGTCGAGGGCGGCGAGGTCGGCGTACTGCGTCCAGAGCTTGTTGGCGTTGCTGTGCGGGTCACGGGGGTCAGCGGCGGGTATGGACAATAGCATCTTGAAGAAGAGGTGGGGACGCACAGCTCGCGGGCCTTGGGCAGCCGCTCGGCGGCCTCCTTGTACGCCTCGCGGGCCTTCTTGGTGTCGCGCAGGTCGTGCTCGTAGATCTGGCCGAGGATCTCCTTGACGCGCGACATCCTCGTCTGCTTGCTCTCGCTGGTGGACTGGGCGATGAGGCTGAAGGCCCGCTCGCGGCAGCGGATGGCGGCCTCGGGGTCGTCCTTGCGGTAGGCGTCCGAGGCCTCGACGTAGCTGTCCGCGGCGTCGGTGAGCTCCTTGAGGTTCTTCTCGCGCACCTCGGCGGCGCGCTCGTGTGTCCTCCCGGCGTCGATGTCTGAGAGAGCGTGTCAGTGGTACCGCAGCCCGAAAGATGCTTGCATTCGTGGGCCCCAAGAAAGACGAGGAGAGAGAGAGAGGCAGTGGGTGCATTTGCGGTGCGTACTCTGGTTCTGGCGCTCGTAGGCCTGGGCGGCTTCTTTGAATAACCGCGCGGCGTCCCAGAACTTCTCCTCGGAGCCGCCGAAGAAGCTCCAGCCGCCGCTGGCCTTGGAGAGCAGCTTCTCGGCCTGGGAGCGGGCAGTTAGAGACGTGCCATCGTCATGTGCATTCCGCGGCGGAGCGGCGGGTTGGGAGGGCGTACTTGTTGAATGAGACTCCGAGGGTCATCCATGATGGCTGCGGGAGGGGCGATGAGAGAAGGGTGACGAGGAAGGGTTCGAGGTCTTGGAGGCTGTCGTGCTGTTGTTGTTCTTTTTTTTTTTGGAGGGCCTGCAGGTGTTGATGACGATGCGAAGACGTGCACGGGCTGGCTATCGAGTCGAGATGATTGATGGCTTTGTCGTCAAGCGTCGAAGTGGAAGCCCGTGGTCGGTGGAATCTTCAATAGAGCCGAGCTGTTTCCGTTCAAGGTGGCGGTGATGAAGCTCCAGCGCAAGTGGCACGAGTGGACATTCCAGCGGCCCTGGATGGACGGTGACCACTGACGTGACCACTGACAGCGCTGTGACCCCGCTGGAACTTGGCGGGGGCCGGGGGCCCAACTCCACTGGAGCTCTGGCCCTTCAGCGCACCCAGGCGAGCCTCTGAGCGAGCTGGCGGTGCGGGTCTTATCGATTAAGAGATCAAGCTGGAGATTGTTGCATCAAATTGACCTTATCGGATTGTTGATGCAATCTCGACGGGTCCGTGAGGACATCATCTCAATTCGGATGCAGCAAGATCCATCATCGACCGGCGTTCGCAATTGCGCTCCATCTCACCTCGTTCACACATCGCATTGAAGATCCTTGAAGCTCGTCACCCACTGCCTCAAGACAGTCCATCATGTCTCTCTGCGCCAGCTGCCGACTGGCCCTGCGCCACGCCCTCCGCCATCGCCGCCTCATCTCCACAGCTCCCACTCCCACTCCCACTCCCCCAGCAGCAGCAGCAGCAACATCGACAGCAACCCCCCCGATCCCGCAGTCCATCCGCGCCATCCTCGCCGAGCCCTCGTGGTCCGTCAGCTCGCTCTTCTCCCAGGACCCCGCCTCCCCGCCCCCCGAGGACATCCCCCCCGCCCAGCTCCACCACCTCCTCCGCCTCTCCGCGCTGCCGCTCCCCGAGACCAAGGCCGACGAGGACGCCATGCTGGCCACGATCCAGAGCCAGCTGCGCTTCGTCAAGGCCGTGCAGGAGGTCGACACCGACGGCGTCGAGCCCCTCCGCGCGATCCGCGACGAGTCCCCCGACGCACGCAGCGAGAGCACCGTCGGGCTCGACGACCTGCGGGACGTGCTCGCCGGGGAGACGCTCGTCGGGCACTACAGGCGCCCGAAGAGGACGCGGGAAAAGGTCGAGTCCGCGGCCGAGGGGTGGGACGCGCTGTCCACCGCGTCGAGGAGGGCTGGGAAGTACTTTGTCGTCGATAGCGGGAAGAAGACGGATGCGGGGGCGTAGCATCACCATCCCACGGCGAGGATGGACTTGAGGGGGAGAATAAGACGAAGACGAAGACGAAGACGAAGAAGCAGAAGCAGAAGCAGAAAAATAGTCTATTGATGTCGATAGCCATGTATAGCGATACCCGTGCTCCTTCAGGATGCAGAATGAAAGCAAACTGTACATTGTCTCTGGTCCCCTCGAGACGTCCGCTCGCCATGCCAAACTATGATAAGGAAACAAACAGAGATGGGGAAGAAAAAAAACATCAGACCAAGCGTCGTCCTCGAGGAGCACAACCCGGGTTTCCCGGCCTCCGTCCTCAGTGCTTGCTGGGTCCAGGTGCTCCCGGCCCGGGGTTCGACCTCGGTTTGGGCTGCTTCTCGTACGCATTCGGGCTCGGCGGCCTCTTCCTCTTCCCGTCTCGCTTCTTACCCCTCCCGTGCCGGTGATGGGGGTGCCCGCACCCGTCGCCGTGATCCCTGCCGCCGCCGCCGCCGCTCTTCGAGGGCCTGGCGCGGTCATTGTCCGAGTCCGAGTCCGAGTCCGAGCTCGACGAGCCGGACGAGGAGGAGGACTCGTCGCTCGACTCGTCCACGCCCTTGGGCCTGTGGTATATGCAGCAGACTGCCGCACGACGTCAGTACGATGATTCTTTGTTCGTCCTCCACGGACGCATGCTCGGACTTAGTACTCGTACGCACCTTTGGATTTCTTGCGCCCCAGGCCCTCGTTGTCCACGACGTCGTCCGCCCACTGGACCGACCTGGCATTGGCGTTACCTCCGCCGCGGAGACGCAGTATCCTGGGGGCTTCCTGGCGCGTCTGCGCCTGCTGCTCCTGCGCCTGCGCCTGCGCCTGCGTCTGCGTCTGCGTCATCGTCCGCGACGTGCTGGGCATGGGCGCCTCGCTCTGCTGTGGGAGCATGGACGATTGCATGGCTTGCGATGCCTCTGACGGTTGCGCCATGGCCGGGGAGATCGAGGTCTCGGCGCAGGGAGGGCTCTGCGAGGGGCAGTAGTCGAACTCGTTCTGGGTCGTCGTCAATCGATGGAACAAAAGTGTCCTTCGAAAAGAGAGGGTGTCGCACTCTTGGCCAGCGGTTTTGCGAGGTTGAAAAGATTGAGGGCTCAAGTTGATCGATGGAAGCGCGTGTGAAGTTGAAGGTTGAAGGCGTCAGAGGCAAACGCATGGAGGCTTGCATTGATTATGTGACATATTTTATCTCGATGCCGCTACCCTGTAATGTATCGGCTCCCCAGCAAATTTGATTGATCCTGTTGCATCGCGCAAGGCAACCGCTCAGGCAGACGCAG
This sequence comes from Escovopsis weberi, assembly GCA_003055145.1. NCBI lineage: Eukaryota > Fungi > Ascomycota > Sordariomycetes > Hypocreales > Hypocreaceae > Escovopsis > Escovopsis weberi. The sequence continues at coordinate 1,762,962 of NIGB01000005.1, forward strand.
CACCAGCCTTGACGGATTCCTCCGTGGATCAAGACTCGATTCGTCCATGGACTTCAGCTGTCAGTTGCGTCTTCGCCGGCGATGACCAGACAGGTGGATGCCGATTGATTGATTGATTGATTGCGTGTGATGGATGACTGCACGATCCCACCGCCCACCCAGAATCAAAAGAGGAAACATTGGAAATCAAAACTCATTGCGCCCCGCCATGCAGCCTCACCTCCGCCATGCGCGCATCGGCGTCGCACACCATGATGCACACCTGTTTACATCATAGTATCGTACATGTACATACATGTATGAAATCCAATAGTTTTCCGTATTCCTCTCACACAGCGTCCACACGCCGTCACTGGGCTGCCGCTGCCGCCGCCTCCCGCCGCAGCATCTTCTGCTTCTTCTTCTGGCCCTTCATGCTCTTCCGCGGGCGGCTCCTCTTGTGCTCCGGCAGTACCCGCGGCTTGTTGTTCAACCACCCCTGAAGCGGCTGCCTCGAGCCCACGAATCGCCCCTCGGGCGTATACACCTCGACCGCGGGCCAATCGAGGTCCCCCTTGGGCTTGCCCTCGGCCTCGGGCTTCCTCTCGGGCTTCCTCTGGGGTTCGTCCACCAGGGAGCCGAGGCTGTCGCGCCGAAGCTTGAACTTGTCTAGGAAGGGATCGTCCTCCTCCTCGCGCGCGGCGTCCCTTCCGGGCACGGCTCGGGACCGCCGATCCGGCCTTTCCCTGAACGAGCCCCTGACGTAGCGCTCTTGATCCTCTATCCCCTCCTCCTCTTCTTCCAGCGCCGGGAAGCGCTCGACGTCGCGCGCTCGCACCTGCGCGACAATCTCGACGTATCCGACACCCTCGATCAGGACGTCCACCGACAGGACGCGGAACGGCAGCCGGTCCACCTGCATCCCGATGGCGTTCTTCCTCGTCAACGGGCCGGCCCTCTTCTTGGTCACGTCGTGGCGGAGCTTGAACGTCCCCGCGAGCCTCATCGTCTGCGCCGCGTCGGGCAGCGGCAGCGTGATGTTCTCCAGGCCGGCCGACGTGCGCGTCTGGTTCTGAAACTCGACCGCCTTCTCCGTCATCGTGAGGTGCTCCGCGAGCGGCGTGAAGTTGTACATCAGGAAGACCATGTCCGGCGTCGTCGGCGTGATCCGGATGAGCCCCCCGCCGAGGATCAGCGACCTGCCCGTCTTGACCGTGAGCTGCTCCGGGATGATGCGCTTCTTCATGATGAGCGACTGGCGGTGCTCCTCCCGCACGAACAGCTCGAGATCGCTGCGCGCCAGCCCCGGCAGGTCAATTAGCTCGCCCCGGCCGTTGCCGAACGGTATGCGGATCGGCGAGGCCGTCGTCCCGGGGAGGGACGACACCAGCGGCATCTCGGGGTAGTTGGTGGCCGGCTGCGCGGGGGGCAGCAGCTCGCCGAAGTCGATCTCGCCCAGCCTGTCGTCCTCGACCGCCTCCTCCTCCTGGCCTCCCGGCGCGGCCAGGGACTCGGCCGCGACGGCCGCCCTCGGGTACATGGACACATTGGCCGAGTGGGGTGCCGCCGCCGCCGCCGCCTTGGTCTCCGTCATCCTGCCCTTGGGATACACGGCCTCGAACAGCTGGCTCTTGCCGACGTTGACCTTGCCGACCATCCACCCGGCGCCGCCCCTCTTCCAGATGTCCTCCTTGAGCTGCGTCGTCCACCAGGACCGCTTCGCGCTGACGCACCGGACGTTGCCCAGCCGGATCCGCCCGCCGACCCGGCCCAGCGCCTCCCGCAGCACCTCTCGGAGGTAGGGCATCATGGCGTCGACCATCTCCTTCGTAGGCCCCAGGAGGTCGCCCCTCGTGATGATGAAGCTCATCTCCGTCTGCCTGTTCTTGTGGTACTTGCCGGCCCGCGAGCGCCGGTTCCTCGTGCGCAGGGAGATGTCCCCAAGGAGGACGTTGAGCCGCGGGATCAGCGACATGGGGAAGTCGGCGGCGTCGATGATGTGGTAGATGTGGTTATACTTGTGCGGCGACTCCTCGATCGTCTCGCGCAGCGACTCCACCGTCGGGTGGAACATGGGCACCTTGGCCGAGTCGCTCGTCGTGCTGTAGTGGATCAGGTTGTGGCATCGGTCGCAAAGCGGCGCCTTCGCCGACTGCACTGTGAGCTCGTTAGCACCGGCCCGCCTCTCTCTGCCCGACCCCCCCCTTTTTGATCACTCGCCGCTCCGTACAGGTTGCATCCGCCCTCGACTCCGCGTCTTCCTGCAGCAGGCCCGCCGGGTTCAGGCCCAGCTCCTTGAGCCTGCTGTCGTCCAGGCCCTTGAGTGCCTCCGCCACGATGCGCTCGCTGTCGTCGTCGACGGGGTTGATCCTCGGTTTCGGAGGATCCACCCACATCCGCACCCGCTTGCTCCTCGGGTCGAAGAACCCGAGCTGTTGAGAGTCCTCCGTCTGGGAGAACGCGCCGCACCCGCTGCACATCAGGGGTAATCTTCGCGCAGGCGCTCTTCGTACTTCCGGCGTCTTGGAAGCAGGTGTAATCGTAGTCGCAGTCGTAGTCGCAGTCGCAGTCGCAGTCGTACCGGTAGTCGTGGTCGTCGTGGCCGTAGTCGCAGGCTGGGACAAAGAAGCCCGCCCCTCGTCAGGGGCAATGGCCTCCGTGTGAAGGCCCCGGACTCTGCACCATCTTGCGCCCGACAGACTGGCAGATCGCACCGCGCTAGACGGCCGGATCGCAGGGCGCAAGGTGAGAAGAAACCCTGTGGAGGGCGAGGCCTCGCAGGTCCTCAGCGCCCTGCCGAGCCAATGCGCCGGCAGCCCCCTGTACATGGTCGCAAATCGTCGTCGTAGTCGTCGTCGATCTCGAGATTCCCCTTCCAGCCATTCAAGCCATGGCGCTCTCGTCAAATGCGCCTCGCAATGCCCTGAGCCCGAAACAAAAAAACAAAGTGGATGGAGAATGGATGCAGAAGCCAAGCCGGGAAAAAAAAAAGCTATCAAAAACTCACGACCATCGCAAGCTGTCGCATGCCGACTCGCTCCGACTCGCCGACAAAAAAGAATTCCATTGTTTTGATAAGGAATATCGATATCAGTTCTTCTTCTTATCGATAACGATATCAAGTCGCGGATCATCACCGGCCCGTCGCCGCAGCCAATTTTCCATGTCCGTCCAGCGCTGAGTGAAGCCGTCCATTGATCTCGGCACGACCATCACCACCTTGTGCGCGGATCGACGTGTAGATGCGTCGAGACTGCAGATAACTCACCCACAATGAGGTCACTAGGAGAGCGCCTGAACCTCTTGAGAAAGGTACCTCTTTCCGGAACGCCCCTCCATACTGCGAACTCATCTCCCATCTTTTGCGACTGCTCGCTAACATAACATCGCGACAGAGGGTAAGCCTTCTGAATTGCCATCGCTCGCAGAGATGAACACACCAGCTCACAACCCCCCGTCCCCAACCAGCTCATCAAGATCGAATGCGGTCCTGGCGCCGCGGTCCTCCCGCCCGATGTCTCCCGGATACACCTGGACTTTGCCTTCACCATGAAAGGCGGCCACATGGGCCCTAGGTCAGCCGCCTCTCAATTCCACCTCGCCCCATAACCCAGGCGGCATCAAGCCCCCTCCCTCAGCCCCCAGACAGTCCAACCACGGAAAGCTCACCCCCTGTGGCAGGAAGTTCTGGCGCGAATGCCTCCCGCGGCTCAAATTCCACAACCCCTCCGTCCCCATGATCGTCAACCGCCACGACCAGAACCAGAACCCGGCGACCATGACCATCTACTTCCGCAAGCCCGACGCCCCCGCCGAGCCCGACGCGCCCACTCAGCCCGCCTCCTCGCGCACAAACCTTTCCAAGGCGCAGGCGCCCAACTCGGACGAGCGCGCCGTGCGCATCGACATGACCAACAAGCACTCGTCGCACATCCTCGACTTCTTCATGGCCGAGACGAGGGCCATCGCGCTGCAGCCCACGGCCGAGCAGATCGCCGAGATGCAGAGCCTCGAGGCGCTCAGGAAGCAGGCCGCGACGGACAGGGAGCGGGTCAGGCTGCTCAGGGCGGAGAAGAAGAAGGAGGAGGACATGCTCAAGAGGGCGCGGGCGGCGGGCGGCATGGCCGAGCAGGAGGAGGCGTGAGAAATACAATAAAGAAATGGCAAGACCATCAATATATAGACAAAATTGAGGAAAAAAAAATTGAAACATCATCTACTCTCAAAACCGATATGCCAAGTTTCTATATGCAAGGTCAATGTTCGTGCCTCTATCGTGGGCTTGCCAAGCACTCCATGAGAGGTATACAAGACACCGATTTACAAATCTGAAACATGATGGAGGCCGACGAGACATCAGAATGGCATTGCTGTGTCTGCAATAGCGGATCAAACGAGAGCCCGATCCAATAGGCTCATGCCTCATTACTATCCTGATATCCCGATTGATCTATAGAATCCCCGAAGAAGAGAAGACGCCAACTCGCTCGCCGCAAATGCAAAATGTCTCGGGGCCGAAAAGACATCCCCTGCATCATCCTAGAAACCAAAAGCACAATCGACACATGCAGCATTGCCGATCTCATGCAAGCCCTTAATTCTTCTTGGCCCATAAGGTGTCACTTCAGGCCGAAGCCCTCACTCTCATGCACAGCTCTCCACAGCATGGCCTCGAGCTTCTCTCTCGATTCGTACCGCCAGAGGGACAGGAGGTTGAAGCAGGTTCTGGCGATGGGGTATCTTCCACAGTCATCGCCGAGACAGGTCAATTTGATCACAAGGGAAGCAGCTCCCATGGCAGGTATGCGATCGCTTCCGGTGACAAACAGGAGCAGCTTTCGCTGGTCACGGGGGGTTGCCTGCTGAATGGATTCCCAGAACCAGCTGACAACGGGCTCTGTCCCATCGGGCTTGCCGTCTGTCCAACCGTCGTACTCTGCGACAGCCCTGAGAGAAGCAATGTCCAAGGGCTCATCGGAGCCCCTGACGAGGAGCTCAATCTCCTCGGAACGGAAGAGCGAGAATGCGTTGCCGCCACAAACTGTATAGAAGCCCCGTTTGAAAGGCTCAAACTGGCGTTTGACCGCCGTGTCGAGAATGTACCGGACGTAAAGGTCGACATATTCTCTTCGGTTCGCATTCGTCACCGGCTTGTTCTCGCCGCCCGGGCACAGAGGCACCTGCACCTTGGTGCCGTACTTGTCTGTATCGACGACAAAATCTAGGCAAAAAGTCTCCTCCACGTTGCCATCATACTGAAGTAGCTGTTTCAGTCCAGACGCAAGACGGGGACGATACTCGGCCAAATCCTCCAGCGTGTGCTTCATCTTGGATCGCTGATGTGCAGACACGGCCCCGGCTGGTGAGGGGGCCGACGCTATCAACTTGCGAAACGCAAAGGGAGGCAGGGCCACGTCCAGGATGGTGGAATTGTATATGGCTAGGCCCATCACAACGCCAACAAGGAAGAACTGGTCCGAAGCCTCAAATGAATTGGGGTTGAAGTAGCAGTACCGGGAGTCCTCATCGTAGACAAACATGCCTAAAACAAATGAGTCAGTCTGGGTTGAATGAGGAGTGCTGAGTTTCAGGGGGCTTACCGTGATCGGGATTGAAGACCTCCCGGACGAGCAGTAAGAACCACTCTTTGCGAAGGCCTCCAGCGTCAATTCCCTCTTCACCTCGAAACGAGACTCGGAGTCCCTTCTTGAGGTCTTCACCGCCACTTCCAATCACTTCACTGACAGTCTGCAGACTGTCATCCACAAGGCACTCCCGACGAACATCAAGGACCAAGTACTGGTTGATATTCCTCCGAGTCATGATGCTGTCGAAGAAGGCATCGCGGGCCTTGCTTTGCATTTGGCGGCGCGTGTCATATTCGAGTATCTGGGTCTTGGCCCATATGCTGAGGAGAAAAGGGTACTGGCAGAATGAAAAGGTGGCTGATCTCGATTCCCAGGACTCGAAATCGCCCACAAGGTCCGCATAGTCAATCATCGAATTGTAGAAATCGCTGGCCGGAAGCGGCATGCCACGAGCATGCGAATGCTCTGTGGTGGGAGAGTTGCTCGGAGTAGACCCTGACTCGTTGGCGCGGCGGGTGGCCAGGATATTGTTCGCGGCAAAAATGAGAGCGAGCACTCGCGAAGCAGCTTTGATCTGCCAATCATCGACGTAGGAGATGAACTTCTTCTGGCCCTTGGTGTTCTTCGGGGCCCAGGCAGATCTCACCTCGTCGTGGAGAGAGGCGCCAGACCGGCCGATCGCCATCTGCGGTATGAGCCCGGCCGTAACATCTACAGTGCGATTGTCCTGTCTCTTTTCGCCCTGTCGCACCATCCTGTACGTGAGGAATCCCGAGACAAGCTCTTTGACTTTTGCGAAGCGACTGCTAGGGTATCTGACGAGCCAGCTAATCATCTGATTATGGCAGTCGGTGGACGAGTTTGATAGCAGGCCGATGATTCTTTTGACAACCCCAGAGTGCTGACCCAGCAGCTGGACGGAATTTGGCGTCTGATTGTGCGGCGAAATTTCAGGGCGCTCAGGGGCTGTTCTCTCTGGCTGCAGCAGCCCTTGGAAATGCTTGGTGTCAGGGTAAAGCTCCGGATTCTCCATGATGATTAACAAGAATCGTAAGTCAGCGGGGTTGTTGAGGGGTCGACCAGGGCGCTTTAACAAGAGCTCTGTGCCCCTGAGAACTACACGTTGAGCATGAAGTTGTCCTCTCAGGAGATCCTGCTCGAGGGCCTGAAGATCACTTTCAGTCGGATTGCCGAAGAAACCGTCTTCTGAGAGCTCATTGTAGATGTTGAACCAATCCTCCGCGGCGTTGTTGATGGTTGAGTACCACTCCTGAACGTCATGCCAGTTGACCTGGGGCGTCTTGGTCAGGACAAAGGGCTCCGAGAAACTCTCATCTGCTGCCACTGGAGCTTTGCCTTTCGATTTGTTCTGCCCGCCGGTCCACCAGGTTCCATTCTCGGCAACATCACCCAGAAGCAATAATCTGGGGTCCAGATCGAAAGTAGCAGGGTCTGCCTTGTCCGCCCCCCGAGAGGCGCTTTGGATCTGTGAAAGAGGGCGTGCGCCCTTTGCGCGATCGGGGTTTCGCCGAGGCTCGCTGTCGCATCTGCTGGGTGGCCGAGGATGGTGCTGGAAAAAGGACGAATTTAGACATTCGAAGGTGCTGAAGCATTCGGCAATGTAGTCCTCCAGAGGCTTGAATATCCTCCTGGGGTCGTCCGATTGACTTGTAGAGGGGCTTCTTGGATGCGACTGAAGGGGCACATTGAGAACCGGCCCTCGAGAAGACGGGCGCATGGAGTGCGACGGAGAATGGGGATCTTGGCGCCCAAGTTGCCATGAGGAAGAGCCCGGTCGCAATCGATCCGGGGCTTGCTGAGGCTGATCGGCCTGGTGAGCGGACTCGAGGACGTGGTTTGGTGTCAGGGTACGCAGCCGTCTTGAGATGTAGGCGCGCAGGCACTGTCGAACCAAATACTTGGTGTGATCCAGGGAAATGGGCCGGACTGTAGGTGATTCGGAAAATGAGCACACAAATCCTCAATGCCTCCAATAAAGGAGAAAGAAGGGTTCCCTACCTCGACCAGTCATGGACAGCCCTGACTTTGGCGGCCCTTGACTCGTTCCGGGCCGCTGCCTCCCGACGGCAGCTTGAGTATCGCGCTCCACGCGCACCAAATCGTTGATGGTCAAGCATATGGTGCATTTGAAGACCTTGACCTCCTTCGGCCAACGCATGAGAGAAGCGCAGGTCATACAATTGCCCGTCGCGAAATCCCTGTTTGTTGCCAACGGCCCCCCCCCTTGATGCGCCTTCCCACCGCGAGGGGTGAATATGTCGTCATCATCGGATGCATCCAGGTCGACTGACGGCTTCGAAGGGGCTCGTTTCCTCCTCCCACTGAGGAACGAAGGGAATGGATTGCTCATGGAACGAGAATGTCCAGCCCGGCGGCCGGGCTGTTTCGAGGACTTTGACGACTTTGACGGCGTGAAGTCGGAGTCGGACGAAGTCGCTTCGGCCTGAACGCGTGAGTGGTGGGAGGCCGAGGCGGTTAGGCGTTCTCGCAGAGGAAGGGGTTTGCCCAGAGAGTCGTCATGCAGCCTCGTGATGAGTTCATTCTGGTCTGGAGCCGTGAATGCAGGTCCGTGACGGGTTGAGGGAGTCCAGGAAGCCATACTCGCAACTGTGCAAGGGCAGGGTCTCCGTATCGGCGGTCTCTAGCGCAACGCTCTTTCTGCCATGCGGTCAGGAAATGATCCAGTCAATGGAAGCCGCATCTGGGGTCCTCCCGAATCGAGGCAAGACCTTGAACGAAAAAGCAAGAAGCGGACCGAGTCCTCCACAGAGAGGGACCAGCAGCGAAAGTATGGCCGGGGGGTCGCAGGGAGAACGAGCCCCTGGAGCCGGGGTCGGCGGATGCGTCTGTGGGGGATATCACCGAAATGTGGTCCGCAATCCGACTGATGCCAAGGGCGAGACGATGTTGCGAGATGCCGCCAGACAATCATGCGCTCCCCGTTGGGAGGTCGGGACGCCGTCCGGGCTGTTCTGCCAGAGGAACCTGGTCCGGGAGGTTGGAGACCGGGACTCGGGATGCGTGCGAACACCTGAGAGCCGCGAGAGGCAGCGAGTTGCGGCAGTCAAGCTGGACTGAGGCCGAGTCAGTCCTGGCATATGTGGTAAGGCTGGTACCTGAATCAGAGTGAAGTCCACACCAGCAGCTTGGGTCCCATGCACATGGATGGAGCATCACCAACAGGCATTGATTGATCTTTCGGGATAGACAGACCCTTGGGATTGAGGGATGGGATGGGAGTGTGTGCTTGAGCTGTGAGATCCAAGCCGCCGGGCGGTGAATGCGACGAGGGGGTGGGGGGGGGGATGGCGGAATAACGGAGCAGGCATGATGGACCTGTCCATCCGTACGGAGTAGGGAGTATGGAAACCCAATTGAGACTGTGTGCGGCCACCGACGGAAGGGGTAACCAGTGGATGCATAGCGCGAGCTTAGCGCCTCAAGGTGGGTCCCTGCAGCAGTCGAAGCCGCTGAAGGAGCGCCGGGTGCGGACCGGCGGCACCGTGCCAACGGACGCGAGAGACCACTGTATTGGGCCCACGCGCACTGTAATCTCGGCCATCTTCATTCACAAGGAAACAACCCCACGATGGATGCTCGTCGCTCTTGCCACAGATTATCAGAACATCCGAATGGCCTCAAAATCTACCCTGAGTCAAGCTAAAATGTGTTCAAGGATGATCCGGTTTGTATTATCATATAAAATCTTCATTACACGGCACAATGTCTATCACAAGGCAGTACTACCTGTAGTAGTTGCTGAACTGGGAACTGGCCTGGGAGTGGAATGCCCGTTGACGTTTCAGGAGATTTGATCCATCATGGGTCTTGATCCAAATCGCGACCGCGATTGTCGTGCGACGCAAACAGGAGGCATTGACGTCATTGAGATAAGAGATAGGAGCAGCCTCTCCCACCGAAGCAATACATGATGAACTTTTCGAGGATTCAAAGTCAAGGCCCGCGAGGTTCTCTTCCCAGATTCCGACGAGAGATGCCGTATGAGCGGTGCCCCTTCAGGTGCCACAAGACACTTCATCCATCGCCTGTGATTTACATTCACTCTGCCTTGCTCTGCGTTCTCTGTCCCAAGGTTGAGATTGAGAGCATGCACTCGATGATTGAAAGGTGAGAAAGAGGACAGGGTCTCGGCTATGCCGACTTCCTGCATCAAATGCTCGGAATTGTCTCGAGGAACAGAATTATCGTACTACTAAATGCACTTGCTGCCAGACAAAGCATTGAGAGGTGGCACCTGTCGCCTCGCGGCGCGCCAAATCTCAGCGCCTCTTTGATATTTGGTCTCTCCGGAAGTTGAATTTTCGTATATCGTATCAAGTTCGTCTTGAAATTCGGCACAATCGAGGTCTCGATGATCTTTGGATGCTTTCTCGATGGAGACGTTCTCGGACGGCGTCCCCAAGCCATCCCATGCTGACATCACATGACCTGGCCTGTGATCAAGAATTGAGGGATTGATCTGGGCTCAAGACGCGTGCGCGTACATACGGAGTACGGAGTACTTGTACTCGTACTCCATATTGTACCCTCCGTGTGATCACGAGAAGGGGCGGAACACGAATGACCTTCCAACAGCCTGTTTTCCAAGTCCTCGCCAGGAGCTGATCTCGGCCGCACAACCACGGGGTACCAACGCTAACGTGGTCGCTGCCGCTTTTAGCCAGGTACCCGGCGGTAGCGGTCCGCCTGCAGAATACAACTCACTTACCTCTGAGCCTGGCGTGACTCGGTTTATTTTTTTTTTAAGAAAAAAAGAATAAAATATTGATGCCTCAGGCTTGACTTCTCGCCGGCGTCACTGGCAACAACAAGCCTCTTCGCTCTTTCCTCTTCTTAGCGAGCGACGGGGAAGAAAAAGCGGGGCGCCCAGTCTCTCCTTCTCGCTGCCCCGAGAATCCCTGGCCTTTTTTTCCCGCCGTGGCTCGTCAGCTTTTTGCCCGCGCCGTCCAACCTCAGACCATCTCTCTCCGCACCAAGGAAAAAAAAACATCGCCGTTCGGGTGATTGTGGCCACCTCTTTTCAACAGACTCCAGCCTCCATCGGCCTGATCCATCGCGACGCCATCTCCCAGCGTCTCTCGAGTCTCGTCAGATATTTTCCCTTCGGGCTATTTCTTCCTCCCAACGGCAACACTCTCGTGGGCCTCCGCCTCTTGGTGTTCGCCTCTTTCCTCCTGCTGCCCGCCCCCGCGACGCATCTCGTGTGGACGCGACTTCATCTGCCTCCTGGCCGCGCCTCTCGTCTCAAGACACCTCCAAGCAATTCTTGGCCATGGTTACCTTCGCCCTTCCCGGCGACTATGACGCCGCCAGCGAGACTTCTGGCACCCCCAAAGCTCGCCCCCCTCTACCGTTCGCGAAGCGCGGCTATGTTCCAACCCCGTACGCCACGAAGCGTTTCGGTACGCCCCAGTCATCGGCTCGCAAGGCCTTTACAACGCGCGACGAGGTTCCGGCTAGCAGCCTGAATTACGACAGCATGTCATCCTCGCGTAACATATTCAGAGCGTCCACCGTCAACGACAGCCCTTCGGTGACGCCCTTCACCCCGAGTCTGCCGCAAGGTACATTGAAGAAGGTCTTCGCTCCGGGCGTCACTCCTGAGCCGAGCCGTGTCTATCGCGAGGCTACGGCCAAGGCCACGCCCCGCGGCGTTGCCGTCCATGCCCCGGAGAAGGAGCTCTTCAGTCTGCGGATTGCATCTCCTCCCCCCGAGCTGACTGGCGAGGTGCTGGCGGACAAGGTCCCCAAGGACTGGAACTCGAACGGTTCCATCTACGCCGACCAGTTCCTGTCGCACCTATGCCCTCCCGACCTCGACGAGGAGCAGCGCCGACAGTTCTTCTGCATCCTCGACCTGCGGCGGCTCAAGTACGCCGCAAACGAGATCTTTGCCAAGAAGAGCTGGAAGCTGAACATCATCAATTTCGCCAAGGAGTTTGAAAAGAGTCGAAGCATCATCTTGCTTCGATACGGGCTGTACGAGTTCCAAAATGTGAAGCCGTCCAAGGAGGTTCTCAAACGGTGGCGTAGGGAGCACGGCCTACCTGAACCTCTGGAAGATGAGGCTGAAGACGCCGACGCCGACGCCGACGCCGATGCCGATCCCACTCCCACCAAGCCGGCAACGCTCAAGAAACGCAAGGCCGACGACAATTTGGGGAAGAATGCCACCGAGGAATCCTTTCCCGCGATCTCGGCCAAGCGCAGAGCCATGGCCAGAGACGAGGCAGAAGAGCCTTCCGCGGCCACGCCTGTCCCCATCAAGAACAAGAGGAAGGCTTCCATGACCGAGGAGTCGCCAAGCAAGCTGCAGAAAGCTACCCCGTCATCTGCCAAGTCGCTCTTCGAGAAGATCGCCAACAAGCCTTCGCCTGCGCCGTCCAGCACGCCCGCCAGCAAGCCGCCCTCCAAGCTTTTTGAGGGAGCTGCCGCCGCCAAGTCTTCCTTGTTTGGCACCGAGCCTGCCAAGACCCCTCTCACCAGCTCTGTCTTCGGCAGCGTGTCGAAGGCATCACCCTCGCCCGCCCCTGCTACGCCGAGCCCCAACATCTTTGGCTATCTGTCTGATGGGGGCTCTGCCAAGAATGGCAGCGTGGAGGTGGATGCTGATGCCGATGCCGAGAGCGAGACTGACTCCGAGCCCGAGCAAGGCGAAAGCCAGGAGACCGCCGTCAGTGTGGAGCATAGTGGTGCTACGAATGGCGCTGGCGAGTCCGACTCTCAGTCTAGCTTATTCAACATCAAACCGACAGCCACGGGCCTCGAGACGGGAACCTCGAGCGGCACAGGGACGCGGGAAAGCACACCCGGGCGCAGCCTTTTCGACCGTGTTACCAAGGACAAGGATGGCCAGCCTGTCAGGGCCTCCGTGCCGGCGTCCACCGACCATTCTGCAGAGGCATCCACTCCTCTCAACCAGACGTGGAACCCCAGTACCAGCCCAATCAAGTTCGCTCCGACGGCAACTGCCTCCACCAACTCACTCTTTGGTCTTGGAGGATCGACTTCCAATTCTCTTTTCGCCGCGAAGAGTTCGATTAATGCCAATCTTTTTGGTGCCCCCAAGTCTGCGACCAACGATGCGCCAGAAGCTCTGAACGCTCAGAAGGACAAGACCAGTGGCGAATCTGACAAGGAGAATGATTCTCGGCCTTCCAAGAGGCCTGCTGCCGAGGCTCGGCCCGCGTTGCAGCCAAATGGGAGCTCTTCTTTGTTCTCTACCAAACCGGCTCTGACTGAGGCCGCGAAGGAAGCTGAGCCCTCGCCCGCCAAGCCTGCGTCGAACTTGTTTGGATCAGCCTTCAAGCCTGATGCGTCGGTGACCACCAGCCTCTTCGGCTCCGCTCCGAAGGACGCCCCCGCAACCTCGAGTCTCTTTGCTTCCGCTCCCAAGGATACTCCAGCCACTTCCAGCCTCTTCGGCTCTGCCCCCAAAGAGACTCCATCTACTTCTAGCCTCTTCGGCTCTGCTCCCCAAGATACCGCTCCGGTCGCCCAGTCCACCCTTTTCGGGGCCAAGCCTGCAGAGGCTGAGAAGAAGGAAGAGGAGAAGAAGTCCGGATTTGAGCTTCCCAAGACGAATTCCCTCTTCGGCGCCTCTGCCGCGATCGGCACCCCTTCGAATCTCTTTGCCCCCAAACTCACGACCAATGGCACCAACCTCTTTGGTGGAGCCTCATCAACGCCTTCGCCCACACTTTTTGGCACGGCCGCCACTGCTACCTCGCCCGCAAAGGCCGACTCGACCACGGCACTCCAGCCTGCCGCGGCGCCAGTCTTCAGCTTTGGGGCTTCGACCACAAACCCGACCCTCACTTCCCAAGCCGCTGCCAATTCTCTGTTTGGGATGCCCAAGTCGCCTCAAGAATCTGCAGAGGGCAATGCGATGGGCAGCCCTATGAAACAGGATACAATCTCTCCTGCCAAGAAGCCCTTCGCTGGTGTCGGCGCGAATACCGTCCAGCCACCCCCTGTCTTCAGCTTCGGTACCTCGGCCCCGGCCCCGGCTTCGGCCCCGGCTCCGGCCCCTAGCTTGTTCGGATCCAGCGTGACGCCTGCCACGAGCACCGGATCTACCGCCAACATCTTTGGGGGCAACGCCGGCGCCACGGCTCCTGCGGCACCCAGTAGCTTCAACTTCAGCTTTGGTGCCTCTAGCACGCCTTCTGGAGGATCCGCTGTGAACAACCCGTTCGCTTCTGGCAACGCTGGTGCAACGACAACCCCGGCTCCGGCTCCCGCTGGAAACATCTTCAACTTTGGCGGCTCGTCCGCCCCCTCTGCCGGCTCTGGAGGGTCCGGATCCATGTTCCAGTTTGGTGCTTCCAGCGGCACGCCCGCGGCGCCTTCGTCTGCTCCTCTCTTTGGAGCGGCCCCATCTTCTGGCAATACCCCGGCAGCTGCGCCTCCGACTTCGTCCGGCATGTTCACCTTCGGAGCGACCCAGCCAACACCCAGCTTTGGAGCGACCCAGCCAACTCCCAGCTTCGGCAGCAATCTCCAACCTCCAGCTGGTGGGTCATCGACCACAGGGACAAGTAAGTCACCTTTTCCGCATCGGAAGATAGCCCCGCTAAAGCGTCGGGTCTAGACTCTCCGTTCAATCTGGGAGGAGGCTCTAGCTTGGCCACGACACCAGCTGGCGGGACCCCGGAGCCCTCGAATCAGGCGGCTGCACCAACGTCAAATCCCGACAACAATGACGAGGATGGAGAGAAGCACGAACAGGTCTGCCTCACGGGAGGGGGTGAGACAGACGAGGATGTCTTGCATGATGTGCGGGCCAAGGTGTTGAAGTTTGTCAGCGGGGCTGCGGAGGGCGAGGAGAAGGCCAAGTCCAAGAGCCCCTGGGTTACGCAGGGCCTCGGCCCGCTCCGCCTCCTCAAGCACAAGGAGACAAACGCTGTGCGGCTTGTCCTCCGCGCGGAGCCCCGCGGCAACGTGGCCCTCAACAAGCTTGTGCTCCCTGGCATGACCTACAAGGCGGATGAAAAGTACGTCAAATTGACGACTTCGAACGCCGCGGGTGACGGACTGGAGACGTGGATGATCCAGGTGAAGACCAAGGACTTGGCCAAGGCATTGGCCGAGGCCCTCGAGAAGAACAAAGAGTTCAACAAGAAGGCGAGCTAATTGGTGGCCGGGTGGAGAGGCGAAAGATGATTTCAGGATGGGGGACAGACACGGTTTAGCATTGCGGGCGTTAGAAAGCATTGAAACTGCAAGCACATTTTGTGAGGAGCTTACACGACTGGCTCCGGTGAGCAGCGATCCTACTACTACGATTCATATACCAAGGAAATCACTTTGTCTTTTGCTGCGCTGTTCTACTCTTCTTCTTTTTTCCGTTCTTCTCCACATCATGCTCTGTTCTTGTTCATTTCACTTCTGACGATTCTCACTCCTGTGACGATGATGATGCATATCTATTCATTTCACGAGTCTGCGATGCGTCGATATGCATGTGTATAGGGACTTGCTGTGGGGCTTGGATGGACTCGCCCACGGCAAGGGGCACCTAGATTGGGAAAGAAAGGGATCGGCGCATGGCTGCTTGGGCTGATGTGGTTTGGAAAGGCTCATTTCGTGTCCTTCACTTTTGTTCTTGGATTTGTCCTTGCTATGTCTCGTGCTCGAAGAGGATGACGTGAAGAACCCATGGCAGTGGAAACGCGCATGGCAATGGACAAGATGACTCGCATGAGAATGATGGAAGCTAAGGTACAATAGTTTGACCAAGAGTCAATCAATGGCATTGATCATTTGAAGCTCAGTGACTGACTGGAGTGCTCGATGGAAATCAATTCAATCTGGTGTTGCTGTGCCATTGATCTCTGGGTTAGGGTTATAAGAGCGGAAAAGTGCGGGGAGGGACGACGCCGAAGAAAACAATCGATGTAGATTGACTCACGCCCGTCAATTCGTGCTTGATACAATTTCTAACCCATCATTCATCTGTGTTAATTCACCACCAGGTGCGCTTCTTTCTTTTTCAAGCACCAGGCGCCCTCGACGCTGCGGTTTCGTGTTGTGGTTGTTGGCGACTCTCGAGATCTGCCGCCCCTCCAGAGAGCCATTGACTCCAATTAATATACTATTCCCACCTCTTGAAATTAGAGGCGCCCCAATTCAAATCATCAACGCGTTGTCACGCGCCCCGACGCCCACCAACCGCAGATGCGGATCGACGACCTGCTCGCCGGGCGGTATTCGAATTTCGGAGACACTGCACTCCCGGCTTGCAGTCGGAATTGATACATCATGCCTCGGTAATGCCTCTTGCGCTCGAGACCCGGCGCCCTTCGGTTGTTTTCCTTCGCTTGGGTGGATTGGAGGGGTGCGCTGACGACGTGTCGCTAGCGAGATCATCACCATTCAAGCTGGGCAGTGCGGCAACAGCAGTAGGTCTCCCCCCCCGATGCGTTTGCGCTCGCAGCCCCCGCGCTTCCAGGCACCGAAGCTTCGAGGCGGGAACACCATGGGTCCTGGTCCTGTACGTCTGCTGACGGCTTGAGTTGCGAAACAGTCGGCAGTCAGTTCTGGCAGCAGCTATGCCAGGAGCACGGGATCAGCCAGGATGGCAATCTGGAGGATTTCGCGACCGAGGGCGGTGATCGCAAGGACGTGTTCTACTACCAGAGCGACGACACGCGATACATTCCACGAGCGATCCTGATCGATCTCGAACCTCGAGTACGTCGTCTGCGAACGCATCATGGGCATGGGAGGGGAGGCGAGGGCAGGGGAGAACACAAGACGGCGAGCTGCGTGATCGGAGCTAATGGAGGGGAGCCATAGGTCTTGAACAGCATCCAGACCGGGCCGTACAGGAACATCTACAACCCGGAGAACTTCTACGTCGGCAAGAATGGGGCGGGAGCGGCGAACAATTGGGGAGATGGGTACCAGAGCGGCGAGGCCGTGTTCGAGGACATCATGGAGATGATTGAGCGCGAGGCGGACGGGAGTGACTCCCTTGAGGTGCGTGCTCGGCAGAGCCTACTCTCGATGCCTTTGGGACAAGGGCACCTCGCGCTGATGCACAGATCTCTAGGGGTTCATGATGCTGCATTCTATTGCGGGCGGCACAGGCTCCGGCCTGGGTTCCTTCCTCCTCGAGCGACTGAACGACCGATTCCCCAAGAAGATCATCCAGACGTACTCCGTCTTCCCCGACACGACAAACTCTGGCGATGTTGTTGTCCACCCGTACAACAGCATCTTGTCGATGCGACGCCTCACGCAGAACGCAGACTCGGTCGTCGTGCTCGACAACGGAGCGCTCTCGCACATCGCCGCGGACAGATTGCACGTCCAGGAGCCCTCGTTCCAGCAGACGAACCAGTTGGTGAGTGTCAACCCCCCCCCCCCCCCCCCTTTTGCCTCGAACGCAAGATGAAGCCGGTCCTGGGCTGTGCTGACCCGGGCAAACGTTTTAGGTCGCGACAGTCATGTCCGCGAGCACGACGACGCTGCGGTACCCCGGATACATGCACAACGACCTCGTGAGCATCCTCGCGTCGCTGATACCGACCCCGAGATGTCACTTCCTCATGACGGCCTACACGCCCTTTACTGGAGACCAGGTGGAGCAGGCCAAGACTGTTCGGAAGACGACGGTGCTGGACGTGATGAGACGACTGCTGCAGCCTAAGAATCGCATGGTATCTACCGTGCCGGCGAAGAAGAGCTGCTACATCTCCATCCTCAACGTGATCCAGGGCGAGGTCGACCCCACGGACGTGCACAAGAGCCTGCTGCGCATCCGGGAGCGCAAGCTGGCGACGTTCATCCCGTGGGGGCCCGCCAGCATCCAGGTGGCGCTCACCAAGCGCAGCCCGTACATGCCCATGAGCCACCGCGTGAGCGGCCTCATGCTCGCGAACCACACGAGCATTGCCACGGTAAGGGAGCCCGAGCCTCGCTGGACCATCTGACTGACTGAATGAATGAATGAATGGCTAAATGACTGACTGGCTTCGCGACTTTAGCTCTTCAAGAGGATCCTGAAGCAGTACGACGGCATGCGCAAGCGAAACGCCTTCATGGAGGGGTACAAGAAGACGGCGCCCTTTGCGGAGCACCTCGGTGAGTTCGATGAGGCGAGGCAGGTCGTGGCGGACCTGATCGCCGAGTACGAGGCGGCCGAGGATGCGGACTACTTGAGCCCCGAGAGCGCGGACAAGCCGAGCTCGGCGGACATGGACAAGAGGATGGCGTGATGATTGGCGGCGGACGCAGTCTGGGGCCGGCATGCGAGACGAGAGGATCCGCGGCGTTTAGGTTCACTACGATATCATGAAAGTACGAATTGGCCTTTCGCAAGAGGCATCTCTGAATGGTTACCTCCCTAGTATGCTCCGTGTGAAAGATGTCCAACCTTGAAGGAGGGTGCCCTCTTCGGGATTTACAGGACGGCCGCTGAGAGGGCCATAGGGCTCAATGAGGTGAGGTCCTGCATCAAAGCGGGCGGATGGTCTAGTGGTATGATTCTCCCTTAGCATGGTTCGACCATTGGTTGGCTGAGCATGGGAGAGGTCCGGGGTTCAATTCCCCGTTCGTCCATTTTTTGTCTTTTTGCCGGTGAAGGCAGGCATTTTATTTTGTATCTTGTTGCCCGACTACAGACACATCTACGCTTCCTTTCAGGTGCAATTGCATTCACAAGAGATCCTCCGTACTCGTCCCTTCAGGTCCTGGATTTCTGAAGGCATTCGCAGTTGACGCTTATCTTATCGCTGCCCCTCCGAGTGGGGTGGCCCAAGGCCCCAAGCCATTGACAATTCCCGGCCAGCCATTGGCTCAGCCGCCTCGCATCCTCATCTTTTCTCAGCAGCAGCTTCAACCTCGCGGCTCTCCCATCATCGACTCCAGATCATCGCCTCAATATACTCCGTACCTCCTCGACAGAGCCCTCCCCTCTCTCTCCGGAAGCGTCCAGCACTCACCTCGGTGCCGCCCTCCCACCCTTGAATGCTCCGCACAGCCGCCAAGATGGCCGAATCCGCAGCCAAGCGCCTCAAGCCGACCGTCACCATCGGCACGCACTCGGGCCACTTCCACGCCGACGAGGCGCTGGCGGTGCACATGCTGCGCATGCTGCCGGCGTACCGGGACGCGGCGCTCGTGCGCACGCGCGACGCCGAGGTGCTGGCGACGCTGCACACGGTCGTCGACGTCGGGGGCGAGTACGACGCGGCGCGGAACCGGTTCGACCACCACCAGCGCGGGTTCGCGACGACGTTTCCCGGGCGGCAGACGAAGCTGTCGAGCGCGGGGCTCGTGTTCCTGCATTTTGGGCGGGCCATTATCGCGCAGCGCCTGAACGAGAGCGCGAGCGCGGCGGAGGCCAAGCAGGTCCAGGAGGAGGGTAAGCAGGTCCAGGAGGACGACCCCGCCGTGGCGCTGCTGCACAACAAGCTCTACGAGACCTTCATCGAGGCGCTCGACGCGCACGACAACGGCATCGCGGCGTACGACCCGGCCGCGCTCGCCGCCGCCGGCATCGAGAAGCGCTTCAGCCAGGGCGGCTTCGGGCTCGGCGCGCTCGTCGGCCGGCTCAACCCGCGCTGGAACGAGCCCAAGCCCGCCGACCCGGCCGCCGCCCAGCGCGCCGAGGACGCGCGCTTCGAGCTCGCGTCGCGCCGCATCGGCGAGGAGTTCGAGCGCGACCTCGACGGCCTGGCGCTCGGCTGGCTGCCCGCGCGGGCCGTCGTCGAGCGCGCCTTCGCCGAGCGCCGCGAGCACGACGCCGCCGGCCGCCTGCTCGTCCTCAGGGGCCAGAGCGTGCCCTGGAAGGACCACCTGTTCTCGCTCGAGGGCGAGGCCGAGGGCGAGGGCGAGGCCGCGGGGGCGGGGGCGGGGGCGGGAACAGACGCCAGCAAGGTGCTCTACGTGCTCTACGCCGAGAGCGAGCGCGAGGGCGCCAAGTGGCGCATCCAGTGCGTCCCCGAGAGCGGCGACTCCTTCACAAGCAGGCGCCCGCTGCCCGAGGCCTGGCGCGGGTTCCGCGACGCCGAGCTCGACAAGATCGCCGGCGTCGACGGCTGCGTCTTCGTCCACGCCGCGGGCTTCATCGGCGGCAACAAGACGTTCGAGGGCGCCATGGAGATGGCCCGCAAGGCCTTGGAGTAGAGGGAGCAGGGCCCCGGGGAATAGAGAATCCGAGAGCATCAATGGCACCGCGAAAGAAAATGGAACAGCATGGCACCGGAATAGAGCACTTGGAGTAACCACAATGGCTGCTATATCACGAGATGGGGGGAGGGGATATGAATTGATCCGAGAGAGCCGAGGGAGATCCGAGGGGTTTCTCAAAAAGGGGAAACTATTTCAGAAAATGCATCATCTTTCAAATTGGGCAGCTCAGATACTTTGCAAAATAAGACAAGAATCAAGAATTTTACAGCTCAAGACATCTTGGTCCATGCTCGCCATCATGTGGTTCCCTCTCGCAGTCTCCGACCTCAAGCCATTCCGTCGACCTGACAGTTCACGAACGCTCGTGAAACAAAAGACTCGGGATCTTCCGACGTTGTTAATCTGCTCTTGCTGTTTTCTTCCTTTCTTCTTCCTTTTCAAGGAAAAAAAGAAAAAAAAAAATCGCCGGCTGCCGTTGCTTGGTGACGATTGATCCACGCCAGCACGCTTCTTGCCTCGTTTCTTGTTTCCACGCTAAGCACCAGCCTCCCCCCTGATGAGCACATCGAACCCAAAACGCCAATGGAAGAGAAAAGGACTTGTGACATGACTGATTCATACAAACTCCTGTGATGAACAAAAAGAGAAGAACAAAAAAAAGCACACAAATAGTTGCAGACATGAGGAGATGCAAGAGGGGTTGGAAAATGAAACCGGTGACTTGAGAAATGGAAAGAAGAAGGGGGGGGGGGGGGGGGGGGTAGAGAAAAGGAGGGGGGAA
>NIGB01000005.1:1845822-1857199 GCA_003055145.1 Escovopsis weberi
GGGAAAAAAACCCGGTGTTTTTTCCCCCCCCCCCCCCCCCCCCCTTCTCCACCCCAAGTCGGACCTGCCTGCTCTGACAAGCGGCAGCCTGGAGGCTCTTGCCGTCGAACCCGGGTCGTCCCTTCCCTCCCCCGCCGCTACCTACTACACCACTACCTGCCTTCTCTAACCACACCCCCTCGTGTGGTTCCCGAATCAGGACATCGAAGCACTGCAGCCACACTAAAACATCCTCGGGCCCAGGATCTTTCAGTATTACTACCTATACTGGGTACCTGTTTTCCTCTACTGGGTTCAAGAACTTCAAGGCAGGGAGGACGTACCTGCTCGACTTCAGCTGAGGTTCAAGGTGCAACGAGTTCTCATTGTTGTTCTTGCCGCTGCTTCTGCTCCTGCTACTGCTGCTGCTCCTGCTGCTCCTGCTGCTGCAATCCCGTGACCATGGATGGATGTAGGTCGCCCCTGCTGCCCTTGTTGTTTCTGTTGCCCCTGCTTCCCCTGCTGCCCCTACTGTTCCGGCTGCTCCTGCCTTGCATTGATGATCTTTACCACCTCTTGCCCCATCGCTGGGTCGTTACTTCATCCAGTGATGATGCCACGACGCCGAATTGCCCCAATCGAGCCTTCCCTTCTTCAAACCTACCCAATCTTGATCACCTCCATCATCTTTGTCTCCCTAGCTCCTGCACAAACTTCAATCTTCTCTCTTTGCCACTCATCCTCCACTCCTTCCCTTTCCGTTTTGCCACCACTAATCCCATTCAATCCTTCATCCTTTGCCTTGAACCTTCTACCCCTGAATTCCGGCCCGCTTCTGTGGCTTCCTTCCTCTCTCATTCGACGTTTTTTTTTTCCGTCTTCTTTCTCATCTTTTTGTCATTTTTTTTTTGATTTTTCCTTTCCTCCCTCCTGTTGCTGAACTCCCTTCTTCTCTGTCTCCCCCCAATGATTGAACAATGCATGATATCGACCAATATCGCTGATGATGGATACCTCGAACAAGTAAACGAATGCCGCACCGCCCGAGTTGCCGAGGTCCTTGCAGACTTTCGGACTCTGCAGTACTACATTGCCGCCGGCCCTGTTGAGCCAGACAACGTCGAGGACTACTACACCGAGGGCTGGGCTGTCCTGCGCCAATGCACCGTCAATGGACAGCACATTCTGGAGTGTGCTGCGGATACTAAGGTTCCTGTGACCTCGGGTGGGGAGGAGGAGCAGAACAAGGCCGAATTAACGCAGTTCGTATTCCCGGAGACGCCCACCACGTCCTCAGCAGGACCATGCAGCTAATGAGGATGCCTGTTTGCTTGATTTAGGATTTGCCTGGATGCCTATGCCAGGCGGCACGAGGGGCAGAAGATCCTTCTGCGACAGACAGCTGCACAGCGATGGATCGGTTACAGGAACCAGATCCTGCAAGGCCAAAGACCGCATCCCGGGAACCACGCCCAGCTGCAGGACCTGGACAACCAGCTTCGAGCTGTAAGTTGTCAAGAGGAGAGCTGTGCAGTGTTTACAAGGAGCTGACATTTGTGGCGCAGGATCTGGCCGCCATTACGGACGACTTGGTCTATTCAGAGCTTCTCCTGGCTGATCAATCACAAGGCCGCTGGACAGTGGAGGACCCACCCCTCAAGAGCATCCTGAAATGGCTTCGAAGTCGACGAGCCTGTTAAGATGGGTAATTCGAGCGACGGATCGAACGACCGATATTCGAGTCTCGGCAAGCATGATGTGGAAAAGGAAACGAGTCACGCAATCTCTTTTGAAGCGACAGCGATTTCTTTCGGGCCCCAAAAAAAAAGTCGGCGCAACAGCATGAGCAGCATCCCTGTCAGCAAACATGCATGGATATCGTCATGGATGTCTCGATCGATATTTCCGTGGATTTGTTCTAGATTTCTTTTCGACGCATTTGGAATTTTGCAGCAGCCCCTTGGGCGGCATTGTGCCTCGGGAGTGGCTTGGGACCAGTTGGCATGCGGGGGAACACAGTGCATTTGAGGGTTTCGCTCTGGAAGCGTTGATCAGGGGCCGCCTGGAAAGGGAGGGGCAATGTGTGGATTAGAGATGTTTTATATGCGGGGCTGCCTGGAGCAGATCCTGAGGAAGTATCATTTGTATTTGTCTCGCATCTGGATACTAGATAGAGAGATTCATTTCAACCGGGTTCACATTTGAGAATGAGCGCATCATCAATGTTCAACGTGATCGAGGTGTCTATATCCAATAGATTTCTTCAATGATGACCAGTAACAGGCGGCATAACTCGCTTCTATGCTGAGTTCAAAGCGACCATCGAGGAGAGACGATTCCATTTGAAAGAACAGACAGCATGAGGCATGTCACAGCAGATGCTAGATGTGATTCGATTTACGACTTGCTGAGAGCACACAAGGCAATTCCTGTCATTGACAGAATCACACCCACGCCCGTGTCTTTCCCCCAGGTATCCTAAGATGTCAGTGTCCAAACATTTCTCACATGGGCCAACGAAAGCGCAAGACCGCGGGGTCGGATGGGTCATACCCAGACTGATCATCTTGCCCTCCGCCAACCACTCTCCGAGAACGGTGAAGAGAAAGGCCGTGGCATTGACAATGGGCACAGTGAGGCTTAGTTCTAATCGCGAGTCAGTGATTTAGTCCCCTCCCCTCCCAAGAGCCATCGGCATTACGCCCCCTTGACGTATCTCCAGAGCGACGGGAGCGAGGACGAGAATGGGGGAGGAAGCAGGTGAATGAATAATGCGAAAGCCACTCACCAGCCTTCCCGATGAGGAGGAAGAACCACACGCTGCCCGTGAGGTTGAGCAGCAGCGGGACGGCGTAGCGCGGGTTGCTGAGCAGGTCGACGACGGCGTACGCGGCCGCGCGGAGCTTGCCGTGCAGGCCGGCGCGCGAGAAGGCCCGGGCGGGCGGGGCGTGTGTGCGCGCAGCACGGCGGATGAAGGGGGTGGTGAGGCCCCAGGCGAGGCCGACGAGGAGGAAGCTCAGGATGTAGTTGATGACCGGGGGCCGGTGGTCCGCGGCGGGTTCTTGGGCCGACAACATCGACGACGACGACGACGACATGGAGGCGTGCGCGGGGAGGGAGGTTGGTGTGGGCGCTGGGGTGAGGACGCGCGGGCCTGAATCAGTCAACGGCTTTGGATGCGCGAGTCCAACGGCGAAGGCAGGAGTATGGATGGATCAATGGATGAGAAAGGGTGCTGGAGAGCGTGAGGGAGGGCGTGACGCGAGAGAGGGATGGGCCGAAGTGAGGGGCTGGCGCCGGGTTGGTGGTGGTGATTTGGTGATGCTGATCCTGGTGGAGTCGCGATGGGGTTGGATGTGGATGTGGATGTGGATGGGCAGGGGAAAGTAGGGTCGGGTCAGCCTCGTGAAGGGGGCGATCGACTTAGCTGCAGGATCAGACAGATCAATCAATTTGATCCATCCATCCATCCATCGATGCGATTTGGATCAATCAATCCCATCAATCCATCTCCATCTCCATCTCCTGCTGACAATGAACCGCCCAGCGTGTCCTCAGGGTGTCCCGCCCTCGTGCTTTTGCATACATATGCATGTATGCGGTATATTGATGACTTCAACCCGCATATGCATCTATCCGAGTCATTGATTGGCTGACATAAGCAGGCCCAAAGGGAAAGAGAAGGAAAAAAAAAAAAAAAAACCCTCCGCTGCAACGACAACAACAAGGGAAGCCCTTCTTCACCCGATACGAGCATCCACGTCTCCTGCGTCAGAACATGGTGGCGAATATCACGTCCCCTTCGCATCGTTGGCAATCCTGCCCGCGAGGTTACAATTACATGCCATGCAGCCCGATGCAGATGCGATCCCTGATGTTCACGAGCCGATTGGCCGTGCGCCTGGCGGGATCGTGAGTCTCCAGGGTCCATTCGGGAGGCGGTAGCGTTGCATCCGCGGAGAGGCAGCCCACCCACGCTCACTCTCTCGTCCGCTCTCTCTCTTTGCTCGGATCCTTTGCGGTTCCCATCCCTCTTTGCAGGCGGGGGTGTTCCCAGGATAGGTTCCATGGGCAGGATGCTGTCTCAGTCCATCCACAGTCCACGAGGCAGCCTGGCTCGTTGGTGGTGGGGGAAGGGGAAAAGCGAAGCCGGACGGACTCATCGTCGCCCCCCCTGCTCGGTGCCGGACTGCGTCGAGCCGAGGACCAACCTCAGCGGACGCTAGGATCGACGAAATCTGCGCCGCCGGACCCTCGCCGCCGGCATGGAGCCTCGCATCGGGGATCCAGACACACCTCCCTCCCCACAGACGCATGTCACAGGCGTTCTTCTGTTCTCCAGAGGGTCCAGAGGCAGCGTCACTCGCGATTACATCACCGCCCGCCCGGACCCCTGCTCAGCTGAGCGGGCGTGCCTGAATACGTGGAGATATGAGTATGCACATGCATACATACATGCCCTGTCCTCGCATTCAGGCACAGGCATGCACATATGTACCGGTATCAGATCACGTTGCAGCGCACAAGGCTCAATCCCTATGCCCCAAGGCAGACCTCGGCCTGCCCGCTCGGAGCAGGAAGGCTTGCGATAATCAACAACAGGGCCCTGACAAGCGTCATCGGCCCCCCCCCAAGGCGTTGGTTCCCGGCTAGTCCCTCCCGAAACCGTGGGATTGGAAGGAAAATTCCTCCAATTGGCTATCGGCACATGTGCAGATCCGTCCAAGTACATACAGTACTGAATGCACTTCCTACACGCTGGCAGTCTCCAACAGCCATGGACCAACCTGTTACGGAATCCCGATAGGTAGGGCTCGAACTCCAGTGGAAAGGGAGGGGAGGGGGCGGGGCAAGAAATCAGATGGAGGCGAGGCGTCTGACACAGATAACGAAAGAAAGAGGGTGGGGAAGAAAGAGAAGAGGGGGGGGGGGTGCGGGAAGCTCCAGACACCGATCTCACCGACGTTCACGATGTTCACGATGTTCACGACGTCCACGACCTAGAAGCGAACCATCAGGATGGGCGCAGACCACCATCGAAGCCTATTTCGTCGCTCGCCCCAAATCGACTTCTCATGAGACAGGACAAGCCAGGTCGAGAGAACGATACCGCACGGTTTCGCTTGCGTGCCCGCTCCGCTTTCGGGGTGAGACATTCGCAGCTGAGATGGGGCTTGGGTCGGGCCAGTCGGATCATCATCATCGGGGCATGCACCCCGACCCGCCGCGGCAGTTGCGCAAGGCTACTGTATGTACGGAGTACTCGTACGAGTACGCCGCGGCCGTTGTCGAATCGGCGTGCGAGATGGCCATGCTGATGCCTGTGGGGCAACGAGGACTCGGTGGTGCATGGCATTGCATGGAAAATCGCCATCTACTCCGTACTCCGTGCTCCGTATCCGTATTACGAGGACATCGACCCATCCGGCCTCTTCAGTGCCCCGTTAAGTCCGCATTAGATGGAGGCAGTCGCTTTGGGAAAATTCAATGGGTCTTGCGGGCCGCGCTCGGACATCCATCTCTTTGCATCTCTGGGCTCCACGGGACGTCCGGCGACGAGGAGCCAGGGGAGTCAGGGAGTCAGCACCTCGAGATGGCCCGTTCCGACGACGTCGAGCGTCAATGGCCTCGAACTCTAATCAGCTGCCGGGGCTCTCGGGAGCACAATTTCCATGATTTCTCGGGCCTTTCTCAAAACATCCGCCTATCGCATCGATCCACGGACTTCTTGATGCCTCGACATGATGGGATATTCCTACGGAGTATTACGAGGCTGTTTGGTCCTGCTTCCCCATGTGGCGACTTCCTGTGTCCGAGTTACCTCTCGCAGACCATCGAGGAATCGGAGTCATGAGGCCATTGGTCTCCATGAATCGCAGCGATACGGGTCCCCTCCCCCCCCCTTCTTCTTCTTCATCTCTTCTTTCCTTCTCCAAGCTCATCCCTGCTCTCTACTACACAACCCGAGACGGGACAGGGATCTCTTGCTCCCCAAAGCATCCAGCCCCTCGCTTTTCTTTTGCTTTTTTGTTCCTCGGAACCTAGAAGGGCGTAATCTATAGTACCGGGAAAGGGCAGGGATGCACCTCTCAGAGTCTCGGGCATGCGGGCCTTTAGTGCCTCTTCCATCGTTCGATCAAGCCAAACGCTTCTCGTTTCTCATTGGTAAGTGAGCATATCTCGTGGTCCCATTGCCGCCGACATGTGCTGCCGTACTCCGTACATACCGCCCAGCATCTATGAAGCATCCATCGCCTTCAACTCCGCTGTGACTGCCACCCGAATCTTCGCCATGACGCTCTATCGCCCTGTTGGCACAAAGACCATCTTATACAAATCCATGGTAAAAAGGGAGGGACGAGTATAGAAAGAAAGAAGCGGACAAGAGAAAATCAAGAAAGCAGGAGAAGAAGAAGAAGAAGAAGAAGAAGAAGAAGAAGAAGAGGGGGGAAAAAAGAAGAAGAAGAAGGAGAAGAAGAAGACGGGAACGAAAAAGAAGTCGACGACAGGTAGCGATGGGAATGCAAAACGTTGAAAATGAACAAATCAGGAAAAAAAGGGGAAAAGGAAAAGGAAAGAGAGAAAGAGAAAAAAAGAGAAACAATTACCATACGCCGGAGGAGGGCCTGCCTGCTTAAAAAGACTTTGATTTATCCTGCAGACACTTCATTCTCCACTGCTTCCTGAGCCTCTCAAGCATCTCCGCATCCGACGTCTGTCGTCTTCTGGGCGCGCGCTCCTAGCGGCTCTCGGAATAGTCGTTCAGCGCGACGCAGACCGCGCCCCGGTGGTGCCCATTGTACTGCCGGATGATCTGCTGGCTGTGCAACTCCCAGAGCCGGGCGTAGTGGTCGGAGCACGCGGTGACGAGGTAGGCCGAGTCCGCGCTGAAGGCGCAGTCCCAGACCCAGCGCTGGTGGCCCGTGAGCGTCGCCTCGAGGGGGAGGGGCCTGGCCTCCTCGGGCCGGTTGCCCTCGAGCCGGGGCTTGACGTCCCTGATGTCCCAGATCTTGGCGGTGTGGTCGGCGCTGCACGTCGCGAGCTTCTTGACGTCGGGGGACAGGAGGACGCGGGTGATGTACTCCTTGTGGGCGTTGAACTGCGTGACGGGGAGGAGCTTGGTCTGGTCGTAATTCTGGACGAGGTGCCAGACGAACACGTTGCCCTGAGCAGAAATATTGGTGTTAGCATTCGCTGACAAAGGGAGACATGGGTCGTGACGGCAGACGTACGACGTTGTTTGCCGCGCAGAGGAGGGAGCCATCGCTGGCGACCGTGACGCTGGACACGGACACGTCTTCCTCGGGGATGAGCTCATGGGCGCAGGTGTTCTCGGCCAAGTCCCATATCCTGACGCTCCCGGACCGATCGCAGCTGATGATCTCGCCCTGGTTGGGATGGATCACGACGTCATTCACCGGGGAGCCGTGGCTGTAGCTCCGCTGGATCGTGCCGGTCCTGGTCTCCCAGATCTTGACGGTGCCGTCCTCGGAGCTCGTGACCATCCATTTGCCCTCGCAGTGGAAGGCGACGCCCGTGATGTTCCCCGTGTGGCCCTCGCAGGTCAGGAGCGGGTTCGGATTCGTCGACTTGATGTCGTAGAGCTTGACGGTGTGGTGGCCCGCGGCCGCGAGGAATCGCTTGTCGGGGGAGATGCACAGGCGGTTCACCTGCGAGTCGGGATGCTGGATGGTTCGAGAGCAGATTCCCGATAGAGCCTCCCAGAATCTATGCACGGGCGACAAAGATGGTTGCGTTAGCCAGAGACACATGGTGAGCGCGGCATCGGGCGCATCGTGGGCATCGTGGCGCGTCAGCGGCGCGTTGAGGAAGGGGGGGGGGGGGGAGAGGTCGCGCACCTGATTGTGTGGTCGTAGCCAGCTGTGCTTGGGTCAGCCTGAAGCTTGCGAGGCATTGAGCAGTGCGGACGAGAGCCACATACCTGTGCACAAGATGACGGACATTGCGACGGTGGTCGTCTATGACGACGATGGCCCGCGGCCGAGAGGATATCGAATGCCGCGGGAGATGTCCCTGGATTGTTAATCGTACTCGTGATGATGGTGCTGAGACTGTTCTCCTTCGCTTTCGTTCGTTCTGCTGCTACTTGCTGCTGCTACCGATGCTGCGAGTGTTGCTGCTGTCGCCGAGGGGAGAGAAGCGTTCGATGTGATGATGGCAGGTCTGGCAATTCACCGTCGGGAATCTCGATAAGCGCGGAGCTCAATCAATTCGCATCAAATCATGGACAAGTCGAGTCTCTTCCGAGGGGGGACCTGCTGGATTACGTAATCCATGCTACTAGATCTCGGACCTGCCGCTAGGCCGAATGAGGACATCGTGACGCTGGCGATCGCTGCTTCCCTTTAAATCTGTCACATGTCATTGGGCACAGAAATCGGGACATCGGCTGCTGCCGTGGAAGCCACACAAAAGCAAGTACCGACTCCTTTGAAGGGTTCAGGGGTGTCGCGGCATGAAGTGACAACTTTCACGAAAGGAAGGCACGGCCAAGCGCGGAGAATCGTTTCCCCCTCATCCGATCCCGACGTTGCCCTCGTCGTCTTCGTCGTCTTCGTCGTCTTCGTCGTCTTCCTTCTTCCTCCTGAGTCGTCCTTCATCCTTGTTGTCGCCCCTCACAACCTCCAGGGCTGTTCGCACTTTGTGCGAGATGCGAGCCAGCCCGTTGACGAAGCACAAGCTGCAGTGTGCGCCGCCGACTTACGAACCCGATGGCCGTCCCAGCGCTTCCCCGTGCCTGGAAGAAACAGGGATGCGAATTGCTATCCCCGTCCCAATGAGTACAGCATGACGGAGAAGAGGCGCCATTTCCATCGCCAGCTGTTCTCTCGGGCGAGATGGCCAGGCCACTCCTTCGTGTGTTACTAGAGGCCCAGGTCTGCTTGTATGCGGACTCTTCAACGCTCATGGAGCCGAGTTTGTTGTGAGGTAGTACATGGATTCCTCCCCCTGGTTTGAGAGATCTTGGGGTTGAATCACAGGGCACACTGATCGCTAACTTGATTCACATTGTATCGCCTGAAGCCACGCGGCGTCCCTGTCTTCGATGGTCACCCCTCAACCGGGAACCGGAAACCGCGCCCATGGAGCTAGCTCAATTATCGAGACAGATCATGGTGCGGCAGATCGGATTGTTGAATCGTCACCAAAGTCATTTGCCTGTGGTCGGTGTGAACGACGAGGCTCTCCCTTTCCTGCTGAACTCGATTTCTATTCTAGGATGGAATGGCCATCTCACGCCCCCAACATCATCTTCCTTTTGCTCCGGAAGCAGCCCTTCCTTTCCCGGTGTTCCAACTCGAGATCCTCGACTTCATGTCAAAAGACCTCGCCCAGCTTTTTTGACACAAGAGCTATCGTTCCTTTACTCCAAGGCGAATATACAATCCCAAAGCCACCCGTAACAATAAACGCCGAATCCTCTTCAATCATCGCAGACTTTCAAGACCGACCTGGTCGCCCCTCTTCAACATGATATACGTGCAAGACATTTACATCTTCCAGCGTGTTGCCGCATCTGGAACTGTTGGGCGGTCGACGCTCAGCGTTTCGAGTACACGCGGCCTCCCGAGGATCCTCGAGAGCTATCTCGCGCAGAAGCCTGACCGCTGCGGTGCATCAGGGGGGCTGAGAGGGCGGCAACGCTGGGGTAGCCCGGCGGGACCATCCGCACAAGAGACCCCCTGCAATAATCGCACCCAGTGCTACTCTCGGGGCGTTAGCGGGATCTCAAAACCGAGAAGGGGGTCGAGAGCCAAGCCCAAGCAGGGCAGTTCGGTACTCACGATTTCAGGCTGCACATGTCGCATTGGATTGGGATCATGCCTTGCTTCAACCCCGCGGCGAATTCAGCAGCCATTTTTATTGGAGCCCTGGGTTCTTTCTCCTGATCGAAGCAGCCGAGGATATGATGCTGAAAGAGAGAAAGGGGCTTAGAGATCAATGAGTGACGATCTCTCCTCAAGAAGTGGTTGATGATTGAAGTGTCTGATTTGATGGGCTTGTTTTCCTCTCCTTGGATGGTGAGGCCAAGAGCTGGATCGTGGCTCCTTTTAAATACTCGCGAGTCATCAGCTCATCGAGAGCCTTGTGACGCCGAGTAATCTCAAAGACATCCTCACTCGGAACGACAGCAACATCGTCCTGACCGCTCTTCTGGAACGATGACATCTATCTGCGACCAGCTCATCGGCTACATTGCCTGACGATGGAATCTACATTGCCCGTGTGGTTGCTCCGGCAGATTAATCGAGACACGGCGCTCTTGCGACGTGATACCGAGCCGCCCATACGGTGGTGGCCTGGCCATTCTCCATCCCCAGAGAGCACGGCGTACCATTGACAACTTGCATCTGGCCTCAAAGACCGTCCCCCCTTTTGCGCCATGGAGACCCGGTTTGAGGCGGAGCCAACGTCGAACAAGTCTTACCGCCTTCTTGCCCCCCTCCGACGCGCCTTGCAACCTGCTCGCCCTCACCGAATATACTCGTCGACTGCTGAGCCCCTTTCGGGAACGAGAACAACGAACAGCGAACAACGAACTCCTTGTCCGCTCTGCCCATCACCCATCATGCCCCTTCCCGAGGGATCTGCTATCATGCAGCTTCCCGCGAGGCTGCCCTGGCTGCCCCTCATTTGTCAATCTACCGGGACCGGTCAAGCTTTTTGAAGTGTCCCTCATCGGACCGGGGTCTCGATGGATTGTGCTGCTTGCCGCCACGTTAAGGGCTCGGTCAATCTCAGGTGCTGCGGAACGACGATGTTCCGCCTCTGCACCCCCCGGCATCCCCCTACCTCATACCCCTTTCTTCCCCAATTCGCACTGGGACAAACAACTACTATTTCCCTTCCTCAGGTGCCTCCTCATCAGACTTTCGCAGGCTCCTCGAGGGAATCACGCTCTCTCGACAGTCTCAACGCACCCGAGATAGTGGCTCTTGTCTCGGCCGACCACTTGATGTGCGCCCCCCGAGCCTCGATCGCCGTCACTGCTGCCATCCCCCATCCTCACGCGAGCCCATCCCGCCAACAACTGCTTCTCGAGCCGATATTCGTCCCATCCGTCACACGCAGCCCGCGAATCAAGCCCCCCCCTTCCGACTTCCAGCCTTTGTGCGCCCTCGGTCATGTGAGCGCCCCCCCTCCCTTCTTTTCCCTCCTCGCCCATTCAGTCACGTCCACGACGTGTACCTCCCGTCTCTTCCCTCCTCCCCGACCCCCAAAGGGAACCAGGTAATGCTCCTGTGTGCCCCCATCGCACACCGTTTCGAGGGCCCTGCGCCGACAAAGACGGCGAGATTTCCTCTGAGATCGTGTCATGCCGGATACTCGCATTGGGCATCAACCGATGCGGACAGCCCCCCCCCCCCTTTCCCCC
>NIGB01000005.1:1857281-1904084 GCA_003055145.1 Escovopsis weberi
CCCCCCCTCTCCCTATCCTTTATTATTGTTCCTTGTATTTCTCTGCCCCCTTCCCTCAGGACACCCTCGGCCCGCCACGTGGATGAAAGCGCTTGAATCTACTCCCTCCCTCCTCCTGGTGCACCCCCTCAAATGGTCGTATCGCGTATCTGAGCCCTTCAATGTCCTCACCGGCTTTTCCTCTCGAGAAGCACGTAACCGCCCGATGTTCTCGTGCATACAATGCACAGGGCGGCGTGGTGAACCAGATGATCGGTCGGCTCTTAGGGATCCTTTTCAGTCCCGATCTCACGACGATAATCAGTCTCCGAAGTCGTCGACGGATGCCGTGAATGGGGAAAACGTATTCGAGGAGGCATATCGTGAAGGGCCAAGAAAGGAACAGAACCCCCCCACCCCCCATCCCCCAAGAAAAACTCGTTGAAGAATCGTGAAGCATCAATGGTAGTGAACCATCCTCGAACTCACACACCACTATTGCAGGTTGAGCAGTGGAGGATCCAAAAGAAAGGTGGATGAAAATGTACACGGTCAATCTCATGAACACCTCCACGATCTGCGCACATTGCAACATTCACAGCGTGATTCACGGATCGGGCCAAAGAATCCAATCGCCAATTTTTGGTCTTCCCTAACTTTCCATAGCAAAATATAGCCTGAGAGTTGTGCGCATCCATAGGTCCATCCCTATCACCAGCTTCCCCTTCAGTCTCAGGGATGTGAAGTCACAAGAGAGAGAAGAGAGAGACAGAGAGAGAGACCAGAGGTTCCTCGCAGCGCTACTGCATGACCTGTTGCGCAAAGAAGAACAGGGATCACGTGTGAAAAGGGTACTGACAACACGAGTATAGTGATGCCACGAGGAGAGACCGTGTTCGTGAAGTACTCGTAATCAACTCAAAGAGAAATCCCCTATACGTCAAGGTCCACTCTGAAAATGATACCGTGACTTGTTTTGAAAGCAAAATCCTGATAATATTCCGTGTCGAAAAGAAAGAAAGGAACTTCATACCCCATACTTCCATCCTGATAGCCTAGACGCCAGAAAGTCAAACTCGATAAAAAGCTGCAAGGTCTGCCAGCCGCTCCCGGTGGGAGCACGAGCGGGATTGATATCAAGAAGAGTCAGATAGAAATCAACGAGAGAAAACAAGAGGGGATATCAATTTAGAAGGAAGGAAATAAAATCGCGAAACATCATGTGGCATGTGGCGGCATTCAGAGGGTTGGCGCGGTGGCGATGAGGGCAGACATCACGGCAACCCCTCCGAGGGCTGCAAAGCCAAAAGCTTCTGCCACTTTTCTCAACCGCTTGGGCGCCCTCGCCTCATTCTCCATGCCGGCAGGAGGGGCGCCTGGGTGCCCATCGATCGAGGATTCCGCAATAGGCGGCAAGGCCTGTGTCGGTTGCTCGCATCCTTCTTCTTCGTCGTCATGGGACATTTCTCTCGCCTTTCGCTTGCCCGACCGGAGCGCAGGACCAAGTGTAGTCGCCGGAGGGGTCTGGATCCTGCTCTTCAAGAGGCCATCACTCATTTTCGTGAATGCTGCCCTCCTGGCTTCCAGACGCTTGTTCAACTCCCATTGGTATGCGGAAGAATCCTCGTCTCCATCCGTCGCTGGTTCGGGGAATTCAATATCCATTTGTTCTGGCTGGATTGCGTCTGAGCCACCCCGATCCATGCCGACAAGGTCCACTGCCGGACTGACTGTGGCTCGATGACCTTCACCAAAGATGCTGGATGGCTGGCCCGTTGTTGTTCTTGAACCCTCATGTTCCGGCGACATTCTTGAATCGAGCTCGCTTGGGGCTGGAGATGTTTGAGAGAAGTAGGACTTGATTGCCTCTGGCGTTCTGCCACCTTGGATCTTGACCCCGTCATCCACGTTGCTGTGTTTCGGCCACGCAGGCCCAGGAGAGATGTCACGTCTGGAGGATGAGGAGGGGGTTTTGATTGTATCCGAGAGAGATGGCATCCTTGCTGGACCCAGATCTGAGACTGCGGAAGTAGGAGCCAGTATCGGTCCGTGGCCACTATCCCCGTGATGCACTTGGAATCCGCTGCGCTTGTGGGGACTACCTGACGATGCCTCGGTGATGGAAAGCCCATTGACAGCATGTTCCAGCACTGGCTGAACAGCTTCGGGGTCCGAAAGATGCGAATCCTCATTCTCGTCGTCAAATAGGTCCTCGTCCTCGGACGACTGGCGGCGCTGGAAGCTACCGAGGAAGAGCTCATCTATATGGGCGGGTCAGAATGATTAGTGACTGAGCCAGCATTAGCTAGAGACGGTGTTTGGGAATGTACCTTCATCCCTGTGAGACTTGTAATCGTCTTCTTCTTGTTCTTCCTCTTCTTGTTCCTCTTCTTCCTCTTCTTCATCATCGTAATAGTCGTTGAAGTCGGCGTTGTCGTCGAGTGCCTGCTCCGAATCGTCATCTTTGCCCTCATCTTCGCTCTCATCCTCATCAATTGAGGCCCTTGGTGTGAAGAGGTGCTCTTCTTCACGGCGGTCGTCCGTTTCGGGGGGAGTTGGAATCCTCGACTCGGCAGGACCTTCATCGAAACTCGGCCACCCGACAAAGGACGCCTCTGGCTGGGATGGGCCGAACGAGGCGTTGGCAGAATAGAAGGAGGCTTGGTCAGTCTGTTGCGATTGATCGATCTTATCGTTCGACGTCAGGTCAATAATGTCCACTTCTTGCCTCCGGGGGGATGGAAAGGCGGGGCGGATCGCGTTGTCTCTGAGGATCTGGCAGCTTTGCTGCACGCCGACATCTAGGTCGTCGCTGCTGAATTCCTCGATGTCCGTCTCATCCGGGACAGCGAATGTCATCGGCCGCTGAGCTGGGCTAGTGATGGGTTAGCATTTTCGTCCAATCCGAGAGAGACTCTGAGGGGGGGGAGAGAAGTGAGAACGAACTCCAAATGTCCAAAGACGACCTCCACTTTCATGCGGCATGGGCAAAATTCTTCCTTCTCACGCTCTATCATAACTCCGAACTGCAGCAGATCGCCGTTCCTCATCACATGCCTGTGATGCGGAGCAAGTTGTCTGTCGTTGGCGAAAGTGCCATGAAGGCTACCGATGTCGACGAGACCAATTTTCTAACAAAGTTCCGTCAATTTAGATGCGCGCAAGACTTTGGGGGGAATCGAAACGTGGACATACTCGCTCCTGGGGATAGAAACGTAGCTCGGCATGGTCCCGGGACATGACGGGGGAATCGATGAAGGCATTGTTGGAGGAGGCTCTGTAATGTTGATTTCTCCTGCTTGTTCGTCCGATGGGGACCTTGTCTCGAGCGCGAGACATGAAGAGGACTCTATTCGGCAGGGTCATTGACGGCGATGGGTCGATGAACCTGAGGATGACGACGGCTGGCGGTCAAGGGGTCAGCAATCATCTCGGTGCGAGGGAGATGGGATCCGGCTGATGCTTACCCTCGTCGGCATAGGTCGGCCGGGCCATGATTGTTGCTGGGCCTGCCGAGGGCAGAGCAGAGTCACGATGTTGTCAGGCTCGGTCGCAGGCGAGAGGAACGTGCTGTCTGTCTGTCGCTGTTTCCCAGCGTCACTGCAGCTCGAGGGAATCTGGTGAAGCTGGCGACGATCCGAGTTCGCAGCTTTGCGAGAGAGGAGGGGAAAAAAAAACAAAGGGTTGAAGTAAAGAGCTTGCGCGAGAAGTTGCTGTCAAAGTCGGAGAGGAGGGGGGAGAGCATGCACGGAGTACGAGTACAGTTGAAGGGAAGAAGTGGAAGCTTGTGGCTGAAGCGGGAGTGAGAGAGAGTGCAGAGTGAAACGCCTCTCGAGGACCGGCCGGATGGTGAGGACGGGAGGTGGGGCAGGCAAGAGGGTGCCTCAAATCACCATTGCCAGGGCAGTGACGGCACTGAGGCGTGGAGGAAGGAGGCACGGGCTGTTCGTGCCAACTCCGACCTGCTCTCAGTCAACTTAGTAGGTCCAGCTTCCCTGCCAGTTCTTCGGACGCAGGGCCCGCGAGCGGAGCAAATGTACATGTATGTATGTGCGGAGTACCTCTATCCCAGGCTGTACTCCTGTCCGGGCGATCAGGGACTCGGCGGCGCAGGTACCGGCCTTGCACTCGAGCAGGTGCCCTAGCCGGGTCACGGTCGAGCTCAAGGGGGGAAAGGGCTGCTGTTTCCGAGACGAGGGTACCTGAGAGGAGAGGTCGATTGACGTATCCGGGATTGCGTAAAGAGGAATGCCGGTACTTCCGAGGGACGGGCTGAGGCTGCTTGCCTTTCTGGATGTTGGAGGCTCCTTCCTTCGCCGATAGCTTTGTAGCTACTAACCTAGTGGGTTGCAAACATCATGCTATGGAGGAAGGTGCCGGGCGGTCGAGCTTGACGGTTTGGAGTCCAGATCTCGAGCTAGAGAGAAGGTGCGAAGCTCGAGCTTCCCCTTATGCATGTACTGAGACACTAGCCAAATATGGTGGACGCTAGCGTACTATACTGGAATTGTGCTGGATATAGAGGTACTAGTAGCCCCTGCCAGCTGTTCCCGCATACAGTGCTCATGTACAGTGCCGAATGAAGCGTTTCGGTCGACAGCTGGAAGAGAGAGAGCTGCAGAGAATGGGGGGGGGATACGCAGTATACCATTGATTGATCATTAATGGAATCACGATGATGAAAGAGGAAGGGTCTTAAATGGGTGCCTGGAGTTGCCTTGTCAGGCACTTGGGCCACACTCACCAATGGTAGATGGATTCATCCGGCCTTTGAACCCAAAACCACGGATGTCGTCGTTCCAAATTCCACTCAACGAGAAACGGCGGAAGAAAGAGGGGAGGGCTCAGCCCGTCCCGGATCCGATAATGCATGGATAGATATCTATACATACGTCCCTGTAACCTGAGAGGTGCCTAGAGGACCAAGCATGATGAGCATAATGCAGCATGGAAAGGTTGACGGGACAGGGATTGGACGAAGCGGGGTCCAAAAGCCCCACGGAACGAGAACGTGGTTATGACGATGCGAATCCGAGACGAAACGAAACGCCATCGATGCGCATCCGCTTACTGGTGCCATCATCGATTAAATTCACATCTCGACTTGCTGTCCACTGCTTTTGTGAGATACTACTCCGTACTCCGTATTGATGTGTCGATCATGCGTTAGTAGGGCACAGAATTCATGAGTCACGGAGACAGAGGTTCTATTCTTGATTTTTGGCACAAGTCGCAAAGCAATTTATCCAGGCTCTGGCCACTCAAGATGGAAACAAGGCCGGGTGGTTCTACGAAGTGAAGCCTACTACAGGCTGCAATATCGTACACAAATGACTCACCCATAATTGGACAGAGTCGGGAGCGTAATTGATGCCTCTCGCTGCCTCGGCCGAAAGCCCATCGAATAGTTGTCAGTGCCAGCCTTTCCGTGTTATTCACCGTCCAATCACTGGATGGAATCAAGACAGTGCTGGTTTGTTGGAATGGACGCAATGCAATCCTTTGACGGCTTCGCCGAGTCCATCCGATGGAATGCAGCCCATTTTCGCAAGGCGAATGAAATGCAGAAACAGAAGCAGCATGGATACGCGATACATGTGCTCTGTATGAAGGCCAGGGTTCCTTGACGAATTCCACACAGTCGCACATGCAAGCATGGCGCGGCCTGGACATGCCTCGTTGTTGGCTGCTCAGTGCAATGGACTCGCCCGGCTCGATCGCGCTGTCTCCATACCTTACATACTGTACCGGTATATCTTCTCCGTACTCCATACATACCGTGTGCGTCTATTCTTAGACCCGGACTCATGGAGCTGCGGGAGTATGGTCGGTTGTCCAGAATATCGACTGATCGATGCGGCCCTCTCCAAGGGACCGTCGCCAACTGCTGCCTGCATGCCTCTGTGAGATGGCATCTACCACGGAGATTCAAGGCCAACAAAGGCGAGTCTCGTGTCCTGCAACAGGCTGTCCTTGTGATTGTGAGATGTGGATGCTGCCACGGCCAACGAACGGGAGCTCAAAGGATCAGGCCAATGATCTCGCCCGTGTTTGAGTCAAATCATGCATGGTTCCTGGAGACGAATGCGAACAATCCAGTCTCCCCTTTCATGCATTTCGGGCCGTCACCCAAGCCAAATTCTGGTCTGCCTTGGCCCTTGACGAGCCGAGCCTTGACTCTCAGCTTCCGATGCGGCCCCGTTGGATGAAGCAGGAGGTACGAGTACGGAATAGGTAATGTCTGCACCTACTAGTAATGAGGTAGTATCGTGTACTTCTGCCGGCAGAATGTCCAATGCACCAACAAAGGGCGTTCCGCGCACGGACGGCTGAAGCCATTTGACAAGGCGATTTCCCCTCCTCGATCCTCGACGAGAATAGAGACGGCCAAGGGCGATGACGCATGATATCGCACTGGCCACTCCGGGGGAAGATCCACGGCAAGGCAAGGCAGGGATGAGCCCTGCCTGGTGATTAGCGCTGTTCACGATCCCTGCAGAGCGCAGCGGGTGACGTGCGAGGAGAGGGACAGATTGAGAGAACGGATCAGGACGGATACGAGTCTGTACGTAGAGGACCTACCACGCTGTGTGCCGTGACAATGAAAAGCACAACAGGTAGAGAGAGCATCAAGAACGGAGCATCGAGAACGGACTTGAGCTTAACATTGAAGTGACGGCACAGAACATGAAGGAATGAAATGGAGGCATTTTGGTGGGAGGATTAGGTAATACAGATTCGGATGCATGCGGGCTTCTTCTCGGATGAGCCCTGAAAGGTCTCGCCAAGAATCGCACAAGGTCGTCGCTGCAAATTCTCACATGCTCTGGCTCCCGTTCTCGGTTTAGCGGGGGACCTGCTATGACGACAAGGCGGCGGAAGCAGGTTCTCCGTAGTGCAAACCGGGTACCAATCTGAAGCTCCCCTTCTGTGACTGCAATATCCGCACAGCCCTCGGCGATGGCCTGAGCTCCGTGATGGGCAGGGCGAGTACGAGCTGGAGAGCTGGAGGTTTCCAGGATGTAGAGTCATGAATTGATGGATTGAATAAATTGATGGATCAATGGAATTGATGAGCCTACAGGCGGTCTTTGAGTCATTCGGGGCACAAACAGCGCCCGGAATTCCCTCCAAGGGCTGACCAGTGTCCCCCAGTGAACGCCACCAAAAGGAGCACCACCTCCTCCTCCTCCTCTAGGAGGGCACGGGCTCGGCAGAGACGCACATGCTCAGTTTTATCCCCAGGTGATCGACACCAACCTTGTTCTTCTCCAGCTTCCTCGATTTTCTTACCTACCACCTACCTACCTAGTTTTCCAACCATCTACTAATATTCTCAAAATCCCCCCCCCTTCCTCTCCCCTGCTTCTCCTCTTGCTCCCTTGCAACCCAGACGAGCTCGCCCAGTGACCGTGCGAGAGCCCTTCATTTCGCAATCAGCGCTCGTGTCTCGCCACTTTGACACTCTGACAACCCCCCCCGAATCTCGACTACAAAATTCCCATGGAGGATTTACTCTGCATCAGACACCCCGATCTCAGAATCATCACCTCGACGACTCGTTGCATCGAAGCAAGGCCGCCCTAGAACTGGACACCGACCTGACGACAGGCGATATTGGCTGCATCTGCGGCGGAACACCACAATACATACGAGTACGATATCATAACCTCTAGCTCCTACCAGGGAGCCTCGACGTCCGGACTGCGGGGACTCTGGCGGTGGATCGAGCGCAAGGTTGCCGGCCAACGCCCTGCATACCGGATCCATTATTTGAGTCCTTGGAGACAGGGCCCTCTTCTGCGTCTCTCCTCTCTATCCTCAGCTCCGGCCGGCATTCCGACATCATCACCCGTCACAAGCAGGTAGTCAAGTCGCAGCTTTGCCCGAAAAGCCGCCATCATGAATCTCAATCACGCTCGAGTAAAGGCCCTCAAGGGCGACGGCAAGACCATATCGAGAAAGGCCATCAAGTCCGGCCGTGCATCGGCCAACATGACGCCCCGATACTCCCCCATGAGCTCGATGCTGGTGTCGCCGAATCACTCCGCCGCCCAGAGCCGCGTCGCCTCCGACATTAGCGATGACGGCGGCGACGATAACAATAACAACGAATTCGATCTCGATGACATGGCGTCCAGCGTTTACTCTGGCGGCTCCGTCTCGGAACACGCCGAGGACCAGGAGGCGCCCACGTTCGACTCCAAGGCCCTCCTCGCGGGCCTCCGGGACCGCAAGCACAACAACAACGAGATGAGGGAGCGCTACCTCGACGCCTTCATCCGGACGCTGCGGACCCGGTACTCGCCCGACACACACCTGTGGCTCGACGACGCGGCGCCCGACCTGGCGGGCTCCTTCCTGCACGACTCGGACCGGGCGGCGACGGCCAAGGAGCGCCTGCTGAGCCTGCAGGCGTACTGCCTGCTCATCGGGACGGTGGGGTCGCTCGAGGTCTTCGACGAGGCGCAGCGGGTCCTCAAGCGCATCGTCCTCGAGGACGACGACGACGACTGCCGCGTGTACGCCGTCTACGCGCTGTGCATGGCGGTCCTGTACGGCGGCGGCACCGAGGACGCGGCCCTCGAGGTCATGGAGTACCTCGTCGAGATCGCCCGCACCGACGGCGAGAGCGTCGACGCGCCCGACAACGCCGTCGTCGTCTCCGCCGCGCTGCAGGGCTGGTGCTTCGTCGCCAGCCACGTCTCCGACTACGCCGACCTCGCCGACGCCGCCGCCGACGCCTTCGTCGACCAGCTCGACAGCACCGACGTCGAGGTGCAGTCCAACGCCGGCTGCTGCATCGCCCTCGTCTTCGAGTCCTCCCGCACCCACCTCGAGGACACGGGCGAGCCCTTCCAGCTGCAGTACGACCCGCACCGGCTCGCGCGCCGCATGGCGGACATCGCCAGGCACTGCTCCCGCTCCGTCTCGCGCAAGCACCGCCGCGACCTGCGCGAGAGCCTCCTCGGCGTCGTCACCTCCCTCGAGCGCGGCGTCGGGCCCTTCTACTCCACCGCCCTCTTCGTCCCGGACAAGTACGAGCACGTCCCCGCCTCGCAGCGCAACGACGACGGCCAGGCCGAGTACGGCTACCGCTACAAGCTCAGGCTGGGGAACAGCGTCGCCAGGGTCGAGACATGGTCGCTCTACTTCCGCGTGTCCCTCATGAAGATCGTCTTCAAGGGCGGGCTGCAGATGCACGTTTTCGTGAACCCCGTCGTGATGGAGTGCCTCGAGGACGCGGACTTTGTGCAGGAGCATTTGGCGATACGGCCGGAGAAGAAGACAACCAAGAGGAAGAAGTGAAGGCTTCGCGATGGAGGGGGCGGGTGGGTAGGAGGAGATATGAAATAGATTGGATCGATACATCATTAGCACACGGAGTCATTCTTTATGTCCAGATTTTGAGATGGGGGAGTTTTCATCGGGATTGTCATGGATCAGTGGTTCCTGTTGTCTTCGAGTTCAGGGGGGAGGGGACAGACTCGTCGGCTTTCTATAATACAGAAAAGATAATACACTCAGATTTAACTTACGCTACTGGCGGAGACCAACGCATGAACATCATTGAAACGATGAGAATCATTACAGACTTTGACACTGCTTTTATTCTATTTAATAGGCTAATGTAAGAGACATATAAGAAGGTTGAAATACAAAGTGATGTCGAATCTGGTCACTCAGGTATTCGTGAGGCCAAGCCACTCTCTCGTCATAGCGTGTTTGAGGATCGGTCAGTCTTCAAACTCTGGCAAAATCGGCTGGATGCTGGCAGGATTCGAGAAAAAATCAAAGGGGTCGTATTGACGCTTGATCTGCGAGAGCCGGGGGACGTTGGAGCCATAGTACGATTCCAGGGGGGGCGTCGAGATGCCGGCGTCCATGTATCCGGTGTAAGTGGCAGGCCTAGGGTTCACTTCGTCAGCTATAGCACTTCCCTGTCCCTGACCAGGCTCCCCGCTCTCCTTGGAGCTGAAACTCACCCCACGACGGGCCGGAAGTAATTCTCCAAGTCTTCTGCCCAGGCAAGGTACCCATCCTCGACCTGCTTGTCGGTGGACCCGGTGACGATGAACTCGAGGTGCGCGTAGGCCTCATCGCGCCACGCAAAGGCGCCGCTGGAGGCGTTGCCGGCGATGTTCCAGGAGTGCCACTCGCCCCAGACGCTCGCCGCGGGCGGCAGGGCCTGGATCCGCCTCACCACGTCGGCGATGTGGTCGGGCGCGGGCCTGCGGCTCCGCTGCAGGAAGAAGGACTTGCTGATGCGGACGATGCGGGGCCATGGCTGCGCGGCGGGCGCGGACGGGTCCTGCAGGGTCTGGCCCCACGCGAACTGCGAGGCGTTGGCGATCCTGGCGAACGGCTGCTGCGGGTAGTTGAGGGCCAGGGGCGCGAGCTTGGCGACC
Source organism: Escovopsis weberi (assembly GCA_003055145.1). Taxonomy (NCBI): domain Eukaryota; kingdom Fungi; phylum Ascomycota; class Sordariomycetes; order Hypocreales; family Hypocreaceae; genus Escovopsis; species Escovopsis weberi. Next base: position 1,867,670 of record NIGB01000005.1, read on the forward strand.
TGCTCGTCGGGCATGCACTCGTTGGCGCCGAACCCGATCATGCGGGCGTTCTCGGAGCTGCAGTTGCCCGAGATGAAGACCTGGGGCGTGCCGATGGCGAGGAGGCCCGAGGCGTCGACGAGGGCCCGGGCCTTGTCGACCGAGCAGCCGTAGCACCAGCCGATGAGCTGGGACGTATTGGTCTTGACGTTGAGCTGCGTGGTGAGGGCTCTGTCCGTGTCGGGGGCCCAGCCGATCCACTTGTTGGCCACGGCGGCGGTCGTGTTGGGCTCGTTCCAGTTGATGAGCACCATGGCCGAGCGGGGGAAGGCGCTGAGCCGGAGGGTCCATTCCACGACGATGCCGTAGGTGCCGCCGCCGCCGCCGCGGATGGCCCAGAAGAGGTCCGGGTTCTCGTCGGCGGAGGCGGTGACTGTGCGGCCGTCCGCGAGGACGACCTCGGCGGAGAGGACGTGATCTATGCCGAGGCCCGTCTGGCGCATCTGCATGTTGAAGCCTCCGGCGCCGAGAAAGCCGGAGAGGCCGACCGTGGGGCAGATGCCGCCTGGCCAGTCGCGGCCCGCAGCGGCCAGGACGGTGTAGAGAGGGCCTAGGCGGATTCCGGCTCCGACCTTGGCGGACAACTTGTCCTCAGCCATGTTCACATGGTCAATGTGGGAGATGTCGATGACGAGCGAGTCGTTCAGGGCAGAGTAAGCCAGGAAGCTATATTTCATTAGTCCTCAGAAACATGGAGAAGCTTTGTAAAAGGAGACATCAACGAGTCATGCCTGGTCAAGAAAGGAGAATACTCACTGATGGGCTCCTGAACGAGGCACCGCCTTGTAGCCCGTTCTTTTCGCGCAAAGTACCAAGGGTGCAACCTCAGAAGTGTCCTTCGCGAAGGCTATCAACCGAGGAAGCTGCACAGACCTAATGAGGTCAGTCCACACATAAACTGAAGGGGTAAAAGGAATCTCAAGACTCGAGGTCTCCTTGAATAGAAGGCGTACTGAATGGACTCCCCAGTTCGGGCATCTGTGTAGGTATCATCATCCGGGGTGACGATCCTCTGCAGAGCGCTGGTCCCAAACACTCTCTTGACACAAGTTTGCAAATCTTGTCCGCTCGTCGAAGCAGCCGCCAGGGCCGCAAATGAGACAAGGAGACCCAACGGCGAGACGCGCATCTTGCCTTTTCTCCCACTTTGCCTTCTTATGTCAACGTGTAATTGAGACTTGACCAAGAATCGGCGCCTCGAGTTCAATTTCAAGGAACGACTGAGAGGTGGGTGCTCAAGAGATTTTTGAAGAGAAGAAGGAATGGAGGAGAAAAGAATGTGCTTTTGTTGGAGCTGTAGCGGATATGGCCATGGGACAGGATGACGAGAAGACCCTCCACAAGAGTCTTATATGCCCACGAAGCCATGGAACCCTTGGCCTTTTCGTCTTCTCGCCCTGGTCGATATTGGAGTCAAAGGACCAAGTGAGATGCAGATGAAGTCGGCCAGGCGCATGGCCATCGTTGCCGAGACGGGACGGGCCCGACGGCTGCCAGTGAAGAAGTGGCGTTTCGGTTGGGGGCCGCCGCCGATGTCCGGCGGAAGGACGCCCGTCGTTCTTATGGGAAGCTGCAGGTTGTTTCTAGTGTCCACAGAGCTATTCTAAAGTCCAGATTAGTGATTTTCACGTTCGGAATAGATTGGCATCTGACAAACTTGACCATAGAGAGGTTCTTGCGGGTGGGCTGGACCGTTCGTCGCACATCGCCCCTGACAGGGTTCTGAGATGTTGCCTATCCAGAAAGGATCTCATACCCATTTAGGCCTCGGAGGCCGAATCAAGCGAGAGATCCAAGTGGGATTGGAGTGCTTTGAAATGAGGCTCGTGATGCCTGATGAAGCTTTTCAGGATTTCTCTTTTGGAGGAGGCACGGGGATGGATCTCAAAATGGAAGTCGCGACTGAGCTTGGTGTCACCTTCCTCCCCCTCTCCGCAACACGTGACGGCCAATATTGTGCGAGTCGAGAAAATCGGACGTCGCGAGAGGAAAATGTTGCTTCTTCACCCACGATGCCCTCATCCAACGTCAATATTCATCGTGGGTCGCGGCTTATACGCTTTACGATAACATGGTCTCGAGTCTCCTTTACATGTCACCATGGCCCTCCAGGCTAGAACCCAATCCCAGGGGTCAACAGCCATCTCTATCAAGATCCAAGGGGTCAATTGATTCATCGCATTACTCTTACAATTGATCAATCATCCGACTTCCCACAATGATCTCGACATCATGAAGTTCCCAAAGCTTGTTTCCCAAAAGTACAACAAAAAGAGGGCGGACAATTCGTGACCAGCCAAATATGCCAAAAGAGAAAAAGGAAAACAAAAGACAAAATCGCAATGCCGAAAACAAAAGACGCCATATCCTCCGAATCATGTCACATCAGCCGATTGTGCCATACATTTCCTCCCACCCGTTTGCCACATCAACGAAAACACTTGTCGACAATGTTGTCGGATCCTCCATTTTTTTTTGTTTTTTTTTTCTCCTGTCTGGACCTCAACCCCTCAAGGCCGTTCAGACGACAACGAACACCTTGGGCTGGTTCCAGAATCGGACCGCCACCAGGATGATGGCACCAAGGAGAGTGCCACTAGCCGAGAAGGCATAGCAACCGAACCAGTCGCCACCGTTGTCCTTGATGTATCCGCTCAGGGGTGCTCCTCCCAGGGCCGCGAACGCGCACATGGTCATCTTGGCTCTAATTCGAAGACCAATGTACTGCATGTTCTCGGTGGTTTGGCCGACACAAGCGGAACCGAGGGGGATGAGACCGCCGGAGAAGACACAAAAGGCAATGGTTGAGGCGACCATGGCAGCGTATGACATCGAGGCCACCCAGGTATAGGTGACAATGCTGGTAACAGTGGCGATGACGATCAGGACGTTGAACCGTCCGATACGGTCCGCAAGCCAGCAGCTCATGACACGACCCAGGATGCCGATACCATAACCAATGGCGGGAAGGTTGTTCGCCAAGGTGTGGTTGATCCCATGTTCCATGGCGAAGAGCGGAATGTAGAAGAATGGGATCAACATGCCCCCATAAATGAAGAAGAGGGAAGCACACAAGGCCAGGAACCGGGGCTCTCCGATGATGGTCCACTTCGATGACTTGCCCGTCTGTTCCGACTCACTCTCATTGAGAATGGTATCGGTGTCGGTGCTGTCGGTGGTGGCGGGGGCCGAAAATCCAGACTTGGCCTTTCTCTCCTTGGTCAGGACGCAAGAGACCATGAGGAGAGGGATCGAAATCGCAGCCAAGATCCTGTATACCCAGGGTTGGGGGACAGCCTTGAACAATTTTGACACGATCAACGGCCAGAACATGCCGCCAGCCGAAGCACCGGAGAGGGCCATTCCAAGGGCGAGAGCTCTCTTGTTGCTGAACCATTCGGAGATGGAGCTCGTGGCCGGGTAGAACCTATTATGACATCGACAATCAGTCATAAAGTTGACAAAGCAAATATGAGAGGGAGCTTTGATTGTGGACTTACAGCATTGCATTGCCCAGCCCAAAGAGGACACCCTGAGCTAGCAAGAAGTGGAAGAACTTCGTTGAGAAGCTCTGGGCGATGAAGGACAGGAGACACATGATTGTTCCCGGAATCATGATCGCCCGAGCGCCAAATCGATCGAATGCCGGGCCGAAAACCAATCCACCGAGAAAGGTCAGGAACATCTGGCACGAACAATCATGATTCAGTAAGACTGAAATTGAATGGACAACCAAAAGAACTTTGACCAGGGATGGAACAGGAGTTTCCTTACCTGAGTCGCGCCGATCCAACTGACAGTTGAAGAGTCGGCGTGCCATTGAGCTTGGTAGATCGGCTGGTACGTGCCGAATGCGTTCATCATGCCTGATTGGAAGGAGGAGACGTCAACATCATTGTCAATAATATCAAAACCAATCGGAGAAGAACGTACCGAAAGCGATTGCAAAATTCAGGAACCCGCCGAGGACGACGAGCCAAGCCCGAAGGCCTCCGTCGGGGGGACCATCGTCATCCTGGTCCCGAACAGTCGCAACAAGAGCAACAGGCTGCTCAAGTTGCTTGCTGGCCTCTGTCGAAGGCGTGCCACTACCCTCGGTAGAACCAGCAAGAATCCCCGGGGGGGACATGATGGCCAGCTCAATGTCGTGTGAGGGGGCCGGACCCACAACCTCAACTGGGGATTGAGGCATCGTCAAGACCGAATCAAAGCAAGAAAGACAATGATCGGATTTCGAGGGATGGAAGGATCAGGACAAGAGATGGAAAAGCTCGGGAGCAATGGCAGAACAAAGCAAGATGATGAAGAGTCGGGATGCTGTGGAGACTTGAGATGATGGAGGAGGAAAGAAGGGGAGGAAAAGAGGAGAAGAGGAGATGAAGGTTGAAGGGGGGAGAAGGCCTACCTTATAGTAGGGGGCAGGAGATCGAGGGTGCGCAATCAGCCAGATCAGGGGCAGGAAATGGAGGTTGAGAGGCCGATTCACCAGTCCGGACGAGGGCTGATCTCGAAAAAAATCGACTCAGTTCCCATTTTTCGGGCGAAAAAGCAGGGAAAATAGGGCAGAAAGCTGCACCGATTTCCTCTTTTGGCAATTTCCCAAAAAAATTGGACGAGACGATGATTCACTGACTCTGGAGAGGCCTTCGCCGGGCGGGTCGAGGAAAATTTTGCGGCATTGGGAGTGATTGGGGCGCCCGGACCAGTGCCGTCGAAGCTGGAGCAGTGGCGCCGCGACAGACAAGATCGAGGGCAACTGAAACGAGTACGCGGAAGAAGATTTTCGAGAATCAATACGCCAGCTCGCAATGCACATGGCTCATGGAAGGCATCTTCTACGGGATCCAGGGTCGAATTCGGGGTGTGGGGGATTCAGGGGTAATGCGACCCGTTAGATCTACGATCTACTCCCGCAGATCCCGCGATCGCCCCATTTATATAGGGCTGCAGGAAGATTGAAGATAACAAGCGGCAAGCTTGGATACGATGGAGGCACTGAAACTGTCTCGGGGAAGGCAGTCTCGAATCGCTGGCACGAGGTCGAAGATTGAAGGAACTTCGAAAACAACATCTTCAAAATTGAAGCGGCGATGCTTCATCTTACGCGATGGCGTGTGGCAGATCTGGATTCGTCTCTTCCATCGAATTGATTCCATCGTGTTTATCGACATACGCGCTGAAGTCCAGGACTCACGGTCAACTTTCGGATCACGGAGTTACCTTGCGGGTCATTTACCCCTTTTCGACACCATATTTTTTTCAAGCAATTTTTTCAGCAGAATGCTTCCCTCCTCCCACACAATCAGCCACAATGGACGGGGAAAAAAAGAGAGAAAAAAAGGGGGAAGGCATCAGCAGCTCAGTGAATGCATCAAGAAAAATAGGAGCCAGAAAGTGGTGCGCCTTTATTGATCTCGAGATATTTCCCAAAAAGGAAATGGCTCTGATTCGAATTTGCCACCAATTTTAGCTTGGCCAAATCAGCAAAGGAGGCTGATGTGAGTGATGCCGACTCGCATTTGCTGATCCCGGGCTGCGACGGAGAAAGGCGCTTTTCGAAACACCATTCGGAGGAGATGAGATTTTGGCAGTGAGTTGACCTCAGACCGGGGGGGGAGACGAGGGGAAAGGTGATGCATCGCGAGCATTACCGAGAGCGCGCGCTTGGGCCTCGTGATGACGGAGTCGACAAAAGATCCATTCCATTTGGCTGATGAGCGTGCTTACAGGTACTCGGCAATTGCGGATTGGCCTCGTTAGTCGATCCGCTCGATCCGCTTGCTCAAACTGCTCAACAACTGTCCTCTGACAGGTTGTGTAAGCACTTACGGAGTAGCGAACCATCAGCCGACATGGATTCAGACAAGTACCGACCTATGGAGTATATCAATGTCTCAACCTCCCCGCTCCGCAACGCATTAGTTCTCAAGGTATTTGACTGAACCATTGGTCCCTCTGTTTTCTATTGCTACCTGACCCTCCGCGTCTCTGGAACTCACTTACTCTCTTTCATCCTCCAGGAAAGAAGAGCCTGGCTCGAGTCCATGAGGATCGACCTTTCAATCTCGACAAGATGACTCCCTTTTTTGCAATCTCATGGCTATTCTTGCTGGCTCTTGCATATCTGCTCTTCTCGAGGTCGCCTAAGAAGCCTCCGTCATACCACGGAAAGGCAGTGTTTGGTTTCCTGACCATCGCAACCGACTTCCTTGCCGATCCAATCCGGGTGATCAATGAAGGGACCAAGGAACGCGGCAACGTCTTCAGCCTGCCCATGCTGACTCTCAACAATGTTTGGCTGAGAGGGAACACGTTGCATAGGTTCTACCTTGATTCTAGGGAAGACGTTTGGTCCTTCGCCGACGGCATGGTACGTGCTATTTCTCTCTGCACACTTGAACCCAGCAGTTCTCTTTCATCAGCGGGCAGCGTCTGACGGAATGAAGCGATTGTTCTTCGATCGACTGGTGGAGGAAGGCTATTGGGAACATTACAAGGTCCTCCTCAGCTCCATCAGCCGCTACGTCAACCGCAGCGCAGCCCAAAGCTACGCCGCCCGCGTGACCATCTCAGAGACGCAGAATAAGGCTACCGCTTGGGCAGCAAGCGGCGAAGAAATCAGGCTCTTCGACGCCTTGTCCGGATTGGTTAACGGCAGCATCGTGCGCTCCCTCATGGGCGAGGACTTCTACACCAACCACGCGGAGGAGCTCCTGCAGCTGATCCACACCATGGAGGAGAACGTCGGCAACCCGTGGAACTTCCTCCTCCCGACGAAATGGGTGCCGCACGCCGCTGGCCGCCGGCTCGACAGGGCGCGCATCCGCATGAACGAGATCTACTCCGAGAGGCTGCGCGCGCGCGAGGCGCTGCCAGGCGACCACAAGACCGATTTCGACGACTTCTTCGCCTTCACGCTGCAGGACAAGACCACCGCGCCGCTGCAGCACTTCATGTCCGGCCACAACACGCTGCTCATCTTCGCGGCGCACACGAGCACAGTGGCCGTCATCGCGTGGGTCATCATCGACCTCCTGCGGCGCCCGGAGATGATGCAGCGAGTGCTGCAGGAGGTGCGCGCCCCAGGCGCCGCCGAGTACCCCCTGCTCCAGGCCTGCATCAAGGAGACAAGCCGCGTCTACATCGGCTTCAAGATGTTGCGAAGAGCCCAAAAGGACGTCAAGATCCCCGGTTCCGAGTACGTCATCCCCAAGGGATCCCTCGTCTCCATCAGCCCGTACCTCGCGCACCACGACCCGGAGAACTTTCCGAGGCCCGACGAGTGGATCCCGGAGCGCTGGCTCGACTCCCCGACCGGAGACGGCGGCAGCGAGCTCGGCAGCGCCAAGTCCGTCGGCGGCGCGGGGTTCATGCCCTTTGGGTCCGGCTGCCATCGCTGCCCGGGTGAGAAGCTGGCGACGGTCATGGTGTTCCGGGCGCTGGTCACGCTGTTGAGCTCGTGGGATGTGGAGTGGGCGGACGAGGGGGTGCCGTCGAGGACGGACTTTGAGAACTTTGACTTCGACAAGGTAGGATCGGCGTGGCTGAGGGGCGACGTGGGCGTGAGGTTCAAATTGGCGTGATTGGGGGATCGCTATTCGGGTTGTTTCTGTCGGACCTTGGTATGTTTTCGTTCTGGTTTGATATTGGATATCGATGGAAGCAACTGTCGTGCCGGCTCACGGTGGGCCAAAAATATCAATTCCCTTTTCGTATTCTAGTTCAGCACAATCTTCGCAATGGATCTGTCGGAACATCTCAACACCAGGCAAAGGGAAAAGGGGGTCTTCGTGATGATGTGTTACGTAAGCCAGTTTACCCCCTTTTCGGGATCACTGCCCGTCGTGGACTTATCAAGCGGTAAGGCGCCAATTTGATACATTAGAAAAGGAAATGAACACTTGCTCTGTAAAAGAAGCTCGTTCGGTGTTTTGAAGGACTTGAACGGCTTCGGGACAAACGCGCAATGACACCTCAGCCCGCCGAGGCTTACATGCTGCCATGACTTAATCTAAAACTTCACTCCCATCTGACTCTAATATGCGATCGAACAAACAAAAGCCAGGACATCCGAGCTCCGCTGATGCCCCTCGCCACGTCCCACACGTCGCAAACCACTCCATCAGTATCATGATACAAAAAGCCCGTCAGAATTTAGAAGATGAAAAACTCAGTCCTCTTCCGCCAAACAACCCCTGAGGATGGAGCTCAGCTCCCCAACATACTGCGGCGCAAAGGCCCCGTCGTGGTCCCCGCTAAATGCCCGCGTCTCGAAGCTCCGAAACTGGCCCGGATTCCACCGCATGCTCCTCTCCCGCATCACCGACATGATGAACTCGGCCTTGTGGTGCTGGTGCGCTGGCCGCAGGAGCAGGCCGTCCGGGCGGCACTTGATCAGCACGACGGCGTAGTTGGAGCGCTTGTGGGGGGTGAAGAGGTCCCCTGGGCGGACGTCGGCGATGAGCTGCAGGCCCCGGTGGACATGCAGCTTGATCTGGCCCAGGAAAGCCTTGAGTGCGGGCGGCTCCACATCATCGTACTCGTAGCAGTCGTCTGCACCAGGTTCTTCCTCACATTCGTCGTGTTCGTCGTCGTCGTTGTCGGAGTAGTCGGAGGAAATGCTCGAGAGGGCTGGCGATCCGGGGGTCGTCGAGGTCGGCGAGTCGAAGAGGCTGCAATCGGAGCTCTCGGAGCTCCACGTCCTCCAGGTGCTCGCCCGCCTCTGCCTGCACAGCGCGTAATCGTCGAAGCCGCCATCGCTCATCACGGGCGATGGGATCGGGGAGCCCGGTGCGCTTCCCGCGCTGAGCTCCATCGCCACCATCGCAACTGTCTTCTCGTATGTGGCTCTTGCAAACTCTCGATGCTCCTCTGGGCTGGTGAAGCACGGGAATACCTCTGGATTTGCGGAGTCGATCATGATAACTTTGGATACGGGCTCTCCGCGCGCTTGCAGGATCTGCGCCATGAACATCGCCACCATGCCGCCCATGGACCAGCCTCCGAGAAGATAAGGCCCGTGGGGCTGGATGCGCGTGATGCCGTCGAGGTAGAACGCCGCGAGGCCGGCGAGCGAGGAGGGAAACTTGAAGGTCTCGGGGTTGGGGCAGTGAATGGGGTTGGTGATGCCGTAGATGGGGCGGTCTTCGTCGCTAAGGAGATGCAGGCGGAGGTAGGGCAGGGCAGTGCCGGATATGGCATGGACGAGAAAAAGCGGGGTGAGATGCGAATCTCTGTCGCCTTGGATTAGAGTAATGACTTCCATGATGGAGGAGAAGGATCTTTTGTTTGAAGGGAAAAGGGGAAGAAACAAGTGGAAGTGAAAGGGTGAAGGATTCTGGATTGGCCGGCAACCGAGAATGGAGGAGACGCATCAAGCGCTTGCTTGAAAGAAGGATAATGACAACATTAAGCTCAACGAAGGTAATCGAGAGAGAAACCCGATGACTTCTCAGACGTGAGCCATCTCTGCCGCCCAGGCCGATCCAGACCTCCCCTATGTTTATACCCAAACAGCAATTTTCCCACTCCGCACTTGAGTGGACGACTGCCGGCAGACCCATTGTGACACTTGACCAATCTTCGGCACTCATTTTGGCCACTTCACCTCCCTTTACCCCAAGACGTCCACAGAGGGCGACGAGAGACGGCAGGCAAGCCACTGGTCTCGCGACCTCGATCGACGTGAGTGTGCGCCTGGAGGCTCTCAATGCTAAGCCCCTCCGAGGGGGCTCTGAGATCTGGCAGCGCAATGCACCCTTGTCAGGCGCTCCGATGATCTTGATTCGTTTCATTCTGGTGTGGACGTTGGCGGAGATCGTCCTTGGATTTGTGGTGGAGGAGGGAAGAGCGTCGGATCGTCAGAGGGTTTCCATGGACGAATCTGGTGTGACGCGGCGCCACATTTGTTTCGAAGTCTGTTTAGAATAGAACCATGGCAGATGAAGAGGTCGACAAAAGTGGAGGCGTTGGCAGACGTGTGATCAAAATGTCGATGACCAGCCATACAGAGCGAGTCCCGTTTTGTGACGCGATCGCTATGTCGGATCATATGTCGGGGTCAAGATGATGACCGAAGATCAGCGCCCCATCGGAAACGCTGTGGCGCCGGTGCTCTGCCTCTCGAACCCCTGAGGCTATCTCTCCGCAACCCCGCGGAGGCGGAGGTCGTCGATGACTGGGCGGAATAGGCGATCTTCGAGGGCTGACGGAGATGGGAAGATGATACAAAAGGGACGGCGGTCCTCCGTCGGCATGTGTGTTGTCGCCTTCAGTGCTCGCCACATCATACGGGCTCTGATCGTCAAAGATTGTTGTCGCGGCAAGAAACGTCTCGTGTCGCCTTGATTAGTGAGTGCTCTTGGACACGTGTCTCGGCCCCAAGTATCACATACCTTGTATTGACGAAATGTCAGAAGCAAACAGCCCATAATGTTGAGCAATATGAGGCCGCCATTCTTCCTGCTGCTGGCAGCAGTCTCTGTTCTTGCCGTCCCCTCGCCCTCCTCCGGCCTCGACAGATCATTTTGGGGCGGCTACCGCGGCTCTCAGTTCGACATGCCCATGACATGGTCCGAGAGCGGGTTTCTCACCACCGTCTCAGTCGGCACGCCGCGCCAGGACCTCACCGTCTTCGTCGACTGGACCTGGGTCAGCTTCATTGTCATGTCGAACCGATGCAACGACTCCTGGAACGCGTCCTCGTGCTTCTTCCCGCAGCAGGCCATTTGGAACGCTCGCACGTCCTCGACGCTGAAGAATTTGTCCGGTGTGTATGAGGACTACACGTGGAGGCCGAATCACTTCTTCTTCGATTATCCCATGCACGTGGAGATCGCCGCGGACATGGTGCAGGTCGGGGACGTGGCGAGAGACACGGTCTTCCAGCTCTCAGACTTGACGTTCAACACGGAGGTGTTGGGACACACGTTCCCGTTTTCTGGAATTTATGGACTGTCGCCCGTTTTCGATGGCGATGGACGTGAGTGTTGGCGTCTTCCCACTTTGCTGACGTTGGTTCGCTGATGTGGCCGTGATGAAAGTCGATTACCAGTCCCCATTCTACCAGCAGTGGAAGCTTGGAGCCTGGCGAGAGCCTCTCGCCGGCTTCGTGTACTGCCACAACGACTCGACCAAGGCCACATGCGACGGCCACGACGGCGTCCAAACACTGGGTGGGATCCGCACCGACCTCATCGAGAACGGCGACATCTGGTGGTACGACGTCCAGAAGTACGTCGATGTCAACGCGCTCGACTTCGTCTACGATCCCCCCGTGTACAACTACTGGGCCGTCGAGCTTCAGAGCCTCAAGATCGGCACCGAGGAGCAGAAGATCGAGCCGACGTCCAACACGTCCGGCAGGGCCGCCATCTTCGACCACGCGAGCTACGGCCGCGGAGCGCCCCTGACGCCGAATGCGTACATGCGTTTGGTGGACATCACGCAGGCCAAGCCCGCGAAGCCCAAGGCCCCGCCGAATAACGGAGAGCAGGACTTTTTCTCGGTGGAGTGCTCCAGGATAGGCGAGTTTCCGGAGATACGGTATGCGTTCGTTGGGCAGGACCGAGAATGGGTGGTCACGGCGCAGAACTACGTTGCGGTGCTGGAGAACGGGAGCTGTGCGCTCAACGTGAGAGCGCTGGCGAAGGGCGATGAGTTGTGAGTGCTTCCTTCGATCAAGGAAATCTATGTGGTTGAAAGACTGACCAGGCGGCAGCATCGGGAATTTTGGCGAGACTTTTGCGATTGACAAGTACATCACACTTGACTTTAAAAATCTCAGGGTTGGCATCTCCGACGTGAGATGGTAGCACGACGATCGAGATCAAGCAGATGCTGGTCGACATGTCCGAGGTGGAGAACGATATTCTGAAGGCACGGAACTGCGGGGAGAAATGATGATCGGGATTGTGGACCATCTGTTGTAATAAGGACTGTGAATTGTTAGCGATCAGAAGGCCCATAGACGGAACGGCGTTGGAGTATGTATACATAGATGAAGTCATTGAATTGATGCAATTGAACTCACTCAAAGAGGGGACCCGAGTCATTCGCCTGAAAAGGACATGAAGAGCCAGCGGAGGTTCCCTGGCCGAGATGAGGAGTATCGTCCAGCGAACCTCCAGAGATCAGGGTGGTAAAGACCGTGGAACAAATCGATTCATCTGTTGTGATAGATCGCTTGCGCTAGATCCCGTAGATGGCAAGTCGCAGAGCGCAGAGCCTGCATGATATGCTGCAACGATGCCTCAATTGTTCCACGCATGGATGAGCAGATAGATCCTTGGTAGATTCTCCAAGCCGTATTTTGTCTGCGAACACCAAGCCCCATAGTGCAGTACATCTTCGGCTCATCGAATGGCCTTCAGCCATTCTAATTTATTGGTCGGTGGAGATGCTCTTCAATAAGCCTCCGTAGCAAAGATCCTGTATAGATCGAATAGATGCAGTGACTTTGAGTATTATGTGACTGTATGAAACCGTATAACATCTGCATTCAAACCTGTCAGCAACCATCCACAGTACATGGGAAAGGGGTTCACCTGTGACCATCCTCTCCGTTAGCCACCTCCGTGCCTGTCTGTGTCTCTCCGTTTATGCAGCGATCCAACACGCCCGTCTTCCGTCCGAATCGGAACCGCAATCTCCGTAGGTTCACGGCTCCGCCGGTCCCCCCATGAGCATCGAGATCTGTCGAGATGCGGGGGTACGGATATATCATGATTTGCATCAGAACGTTCGGTCTCAAGGCCATATAGTTCTGTGGCCGACCTTCCAAAACTTCGTCAACACTGCCATCTCGTTTTTTTCTCTGTGTCCATGAAGTCATTCTCATCATTTATCATGTCTGATTTTCTTGACGCAGAAGTCATCATCGCGGGTGCTGGCATCGGCGGCCTCACCCTCGCCGCCGTTCTCAATCGCCTCGGCGTCTCCTACATGGTCCTCGAGCGGACCCCAGATCTTCATCCCGTCGGTGCAGGCATCTCCTTGGCGCCCAATGCCCTTGCCTTGCTGGACCAACTCGGTCTATACTCCCAACTCAAGTCCAGCTCTCAAAAGCTTCGCGCAATCAACATATGGCGAAACACCACGCAGTGGAATAGCCTCGACGTGACCAGCGCGGAGGAGCGATACGGATATCCCATCCTGTCTGCTGAGAGGCATGCGTTTCATAGATTGCTCTATGACGCTGCGGGAGGGGATGCCCGTGTGCGTATGGGTTGCAAGGTTGTGGATGTGATTGACGATCCACAGGAAGAATACGTCCGTGTCATTTTGGAAGATGGCAAGGAGTATCATGGGAAGATGGTTGTCGGGGCAGACGGGATTCGATCTGCCGTCCGAAGGGCGCTGGCGAGAAAGGCTGGCCTGGATGGTGCAAACACGATAAAGTTCACGGGCAGAGTGCACTTCTCCGGGATGACGGCGCCGTTGGAGCACCTTGGAAAGGAGGAGACCGGCGTTGCAAACTGGGTGCTGTATGACGATGCTATCCTGACCACCTGGCCTTGCAAGGACAATCGTCAGTGGTACATTGGCGTCAAGGTGATCCTCCCTTTCTTTCGAAAAGCATTGGTCTTACTGCTGGGGTTCTGGCGGCTGACGGTCGAGCAGAAAGCGGACAGCGAGGTGGATAAGAACAGATCGGTGTGGGGATCCATCACCCCCGAGGACATCAAAGCCGTCTATGGGAAAGGATTCCACCCGTTTGCAGAGGGCAGCGAGTTTGGCAGCAGTAAGCGGCCTATTGCACCCCATTATCCGGCTGAAGAAGAGATGCTGATTGCCAGCCAGTCGTTGACAAATCGGAGAGGGTCGTTGGGAGCAACGTCTTCCAGGAGACTGATTTTCCGCGTATGCACCAAGGCAGAATCGCACTCCTTGGAGATGGTGAGCCTCCCTGCCTTTCGGACACATTGAAATCTCGACTGACAAATCTGCCAGCTGCTCACAGCATGACCAGCTTCTTTGGACAGTGAGTTTCTGTATCGACATATTCTCTCCTGTTTTCCCCCCTTTCCTCTTGCTTCTCGTTTGCGGGATCTAAGACGGGTCACTCACCATTCTCTTTTCCAGGGGAGGGTGTCAGGCAATCGAGGACGCCGCCGTACTTGGAAACCTCGTCTCCGAGCACAGACACTCGCTCTCCAGCCCACAAGAGCTCCTGTCTCTGTACTCGAAAGCTCGTGAGACCCGGGTCAAAGAGCTCTCCAGGTTCAGCGACACCTATGCTCTCTTGCACACCGCCCGGCTGCCGTACGGCACCGGTCCCATCCTCCGATGGTTGATCTATACGCTGCTCCCGGGCTGGGCGTGGGTGAACTGGCTGGGTTGGCTGTATCAATATCAACCCACGGTGGCGGCGCTGGGCATGCCGTTGAAGGAGTGACCGGACCCTGGAACGCGGCCGTTGTGGGCGTCCATTCTATTCGGAGCGGATTGATGGAATGGGTTGGCTTGGGCGGGGCACTGTGCTCACGGTCGGTCAGCTTGGACGTTGTTTGGCGGCGGGAAGATGATGCCATTCCTTTGCAAAGGTTACGAGTAGCAGCAGATTGGCGGATCGCGATACGGAGAAGAACGGGCAGCGAGGATGTCGCACGTTTGAGGGGGGCGCTCGGACACTGAATAGGGTTGGCGGGGCGGCGGTAGTTGGAGGCTTGGGGATCCTCGTACCTGTGGAGGGGCGTCTGTTTTCCCTGCTGCTGCTGCTGCTGCTGCTCCATCGTTGTCGCTCATATTCCTCAGCTGGATAAGCCATTGATGAATCAATGTTTGTTGTGAGCTTACAAGTTTCTTTTCTTCTTTCTGTCTTGATTGATTTTCCCTTGATTGAATTCGTGCTTGATCTGGCAGATGATTTCTTTGGATTTCCTTGTTCTTTTCTTTTCTTTTCTTTTTCTGCGTCGACGAGAAACCATACAGTGACTCGCCTGGCCTGCTCTTTCCCCGCCGCCGTCAAGCTCTCCTTCCGCTTCCCGGATAAGAACGATTAATCAATTCGCACCTGCAGCAGTTGCTCTAAAAATACACATTTGGCAGGCACGTCCAAAGGCATCACACACATTCAACTTCCATCATCATCCGGCACAGCCCACCGTGACTGCCAAATTCGATCCGAGTCTGCGTACGAGTTCGGAGTTGGTACATGCAAGTCTTCTGCCGAGCATTGCGGGCCGCGAAGGTACATCGCGACACATCCTCTCAACGCTGCGGATCATGATGCCCACAGGCTGTTGCTCCTTCCGAAAGACGTCAATCATGGATAGCAGGAAGGAAGCACGGAGGAGGGAGTACCTACTACTAACCTGGATAGTAGTACATACACTTGAAGTCGTCTACGTGCGGAGGAAGGAGTGACCCTTCGATCGCAGGCCAACCCTGATCGGAATCGCCTATTCGAATTTCGATCCCCCGAATTCTCGCTTACGCCCGCTTTCGCACGCACATTCGATCCTCTGCGATGTCGAGTTTCAGATTCTCCTGAGGTAAAAATCCCCCTGGGAATGCTTCAGAATCCAGGCATATGACTGGTTCACTCGGGAATCTCCGTCCTCGAAAGCAATGGATCACATCAGGAACGCCCCCCTCCCCCCCCCCCTTTTCTCCCAAGATGAGTCGAGTCGAGCCATGCACAGCGAGGAGATCCGTTGTTTCGCAGCATCGAGGAGAAGCTGAAACAAGACGCACCCACATGGCCTCCCGCGCACATCACGACGGAGCGTGTCCGCTCGGAAGGCCGTTGCTCCCTGCATCGATGGGGTCTCGCCAAGATCGACATTGTGATATTGAGCATCGTGTCCATGCGGAGCACGGCGCCGCCCTCCGTCACCTTCTGGGCAGACGTTGCGGAGGCCTGCATGTTCATGGACGTATCTGGAGCTCTTCGCAGCGTCGCTATGCGAGTATCGCGCATGGTCTGTCCGCTCGCATTCGCAAGCGATTGAGCCTTTGGCGAACACCTCCCGCGGCGGCAGTCTCAGCGCGATAAAAATGGAAACCACATTACCTACATACATTTGCCGAGTCTCAATCAACCGTCCGAGGCTTCGCATGAGCCTTGGGCATGGGCCGCTGAGCCGCTATGAGACCTCCATCACCATCACGCACGATCCACCTTTTTCAGGCAAGCAAATTGATCTTTCCACCTCTCAAAAGCCGCGAAAAACAATTGCCAAAAGTCACCGGCAATATGGGGTTGCCAGAAACTCCTCATAGGGCGCTCAGCTACGGCAGATACATAATGCAGAGTGGCTGTACGAATCCAACCCCCCTCCCCCCTTTCCACCCCCTCTATCTTTCCCAGGTTTTCATCGAATCCTCCCCCGCACACCCACATCCGAATCCCACTTTCTCCCAAAAGATCCCTGTCTCAAGGCTCACCAGTCCCAGACCTTCGAGAAGGATTCTAGGGGGAACTTGGCAGGACAGCAGCATGCAGTGTGCACATCTTCCTGTCTCTGTGCTTCGGAATACTCATATCCGTGCCGCAGGTACTTCTCCCCCATGTTCCGACGGAAGTGACTTGTGTTTTAGCCTCGCCCACCCCATATGCGCCGAAACGGCCCTCCACCTCAAGACGACCCTGACGATGAGACTGGCGCCATGATACATACATGACTGCAAGTCTGTGTTCGTATGTACAGCCATTGTACATGGATGTGGGATGCGGATGCGCCAAGAGAGAGACACCCCCGGCATGCAGGCGGGCATCATGGGCGCAAGGTTGAGGACCGGCCTCTTCTGGAGGGATTTGGCGCGCCTAGATTGAGGCCCTACATGGCACGGCAGGCGATGGCTCGCGTTGATGTCGAGGGTGTGACAGCACTGCATGGTGGACCTGGTGGTATCGGGAGACAAGGATGCGCTTCTTCCTGGCTGCACGAAGCGACCTACCTGGAGCAGAGGCGCATATGGCTTGCCATGGGTGCCACGATCTGGTGGCCATGCTAGGCTCTTCCTCTGATTCCTCCACCAACATCGTCATGGGTCTGGAAAAGTGTCGTGAAAGATACCGTGCGCAGGTGGGTTTTCCTGGGGCCGGATCTGCGAATACTTCAATTCCCTGGCTCCCCTTCATGGAGATGATATTTTCCAGCTTTTACCCTCTCCAGACCCAGTGATCACAACAGCGAGTCAACCAGCATTGGCCTTCTTTTTTCTTTGGCCTTGAGCACCCTCATTCATTGCCCCGTCTCTTCGGTTGAACAACCAAGTTGCTTCTTCCTCTCCCCACGCAAAGCATTCTGCCGAGTCACTTCCCATTGCTCCATCTAATGCTCCATTTGTTCCACGGTGCCCTTCTTCTTAATTGGCTAATTCGGGTCAAGTCTCTGGCTTCAGAGATCCCCATCATCAACCACGCTGCGGCCTACCATTCAAGGACTTGGAGATCGTAATCTCCAAAGACCGACCTGACGATTTCCCCTCACCAGCTTAATCAACAAGGCTCTGGGTTTCATTTCCTCCATTTCTCACCAGGCCTCCTCCTCGTGAAGCCCTCAGACCGCACCCCACCTTCAATTTCAGATCCCAATGGCAGCCAAGCATCCACTCAGGAGGTCCTGTGCCTTCTGCAGGGCCCGAAAAATCAAATGCTCCAACGAGACCATATGCGAAGCCTGCCGCCGACAGGGCGCCGACTGCATCTACGATTTTGAGCCTCCACGCCCCAAAGCGCGCTCAACCTCCCAAGACAGCTCTCGGTCCGATACCGCAGTTCTTCGAGAGTTTGCCTCTGGAAATCGCGCCCATCGCTCGTCCTCAGCCGGCTCGCCCAATGGCAGCCCCATAGGCTCCCTGATGGAAGACCCGGCGCCAATCGAAGAGGGCGAAAACATTGCCATCGCACTGGAACGCAAGTTCTACGAGAACTTCTCCACAGACTCTGGCCCGAGGTCAAGCCCCTGGCAGGAACGGATCTCTTCATACAACCGTTCTATGAAGGGCTCCATCGGCGAGCGCTCAGAGGGCATGAGAGCCAAGTTTACCCCCCGAAATGTCAAATACACCGGCATCTTGTCGCTCCTGACGAACGACCTGGTCGGGCTGGTAGCGGACCAATTCAGCTCCCTGGGTTGCCACCACGTTGAAGACGGCGGCGCGAGATTCTTCCTCTCGGGCTTCGTGAATGACGAGACGCAGACGATGTTCGACAATGCCCCGCTGGGTGGTAACCCTCTCTCGGAATACGGGCAGAGACAGCAGACACAGTTGATTGATGTGTGGTTCTCGGTGCATCCACTCTCGTTTCTGGTCTCCAAAACCCTCCTTCTCAGAGAAATCCGCGACGGGACGCACGATGAGATCCTTCTCGCTACAATGCTGGCCGATGCCAACTTCAGCATCGGTGATGAGGTTGCCATGGCCCGCGGCCACGTCCTCCTCCGCTGGGCGACGGCCCAACTCAGAACCAGGCCCCTCCGACCGAACCCACAATCACCCGTCGGCGGCTCTGCAGACGCTTCGGCCAGAATGTGCAGCGGCATCTCGACCAGGATCTTCTGTGGCATCTCCACCGCCCAGGCTCTCATGCTCCTCGCCTGGAATGCGCTCTGTTCCTTTCAGATTCGGAGAGCCACCTGCTACATTGGCCTGGCGGGTAACATCGCCACTGAAATCAAGGAGCACATCTCCAGCAACCCGGCGCCGATCACATCAAGTCGTATCAACGGCATCGACGTCTTTGATGTGGAGAAGGAGATCGTCGCGTACCTCTACTGGACTACGTACTCGCTCAGCTTGTGGGCCTTCATTCAGATGGGCAACGGTCACTTCTCCGCCCTGCTGCCGACTTCGTTGACGTCCATCTTCCTGCCCGTCACGGAAGCCTCATCCGTGATAATCCAACTAGATCTTGTCTCGGAAAACTTCAGCACGCTGCAGAAGCAAAAGGCCGTGATTCGAGAAATGTGGCCCCTGGCTCATATTTCCAGCGTCATCGCCTACATCTACGCCCTCTATCCCTCCGACGGAGACGCCTTCGAGTCTCCGTCCACCAATTACTGGCAAGAGGCTCCCCTTCTGGCGCTACAGAGACTGCAGCAAGGCAAACCAACGCGAGACATCTCCGCGGTCTGCCGCGAGATCAACCGCGTCCTCATGGAGAGCATCCACATCCTGAACAGGCAAGTCACTGAGGCTTCATCCCGAAACCTCGTGCTCGCCGTCTACCACACCCTGGCGATCCACTTCCTGTTCCCTGTCACTCTCCAAGGCGAATTGGACGAGGGCATCCCCGCCGAGACACTGGAGCGCTTCTGCACCTCCACGCAAGAGATCCTGCACATCTTCGCCTCCATCGCGGATCAGCCTCAGGACCTGTACAGCGTTACACCGTCGCTCAGGTATTGCTTCCCCGATGTCTTCGGCCTCTCACTGGACACGTGCGCCCGCGCCCTGAGCCTCATACAGGCCAAGAGGACAGCGGGTGGCCTGCTCCTGGACGCGCCCATGCTCCACGCCTACGAGGGTCGCCTGGAGGTCCTCTCAGGCAGACTCTACGAGATGAGCCAGCATGACTTCCTCAACCAGAGGAAATCCCTGCGGCTCGTCCGGAGGCAGTTGAAGGCGAGCCTGCGCGCGTTCGGCAATTGGATGGGATCGGTCTCATCGGCCGCGTCCTCGCCCGAGCAGATGCGCGGCAGCGGCAGCACGAGTACCGCATCCATGCCGCGCACGCCCCCCTTGCCACCACTGTCCACCGCGGGAGCGCATTCGGACCATTGCTCCTCCCAGGCCACCATAGCCGCCGGCGAATCAAGGCCGTGCCTGGTCCCGCAGATGGATCCGAGCACGAGTATAGTCTCCGGCACACAAGGCCTCAGCACGCCGGAAATAGACCTGCGCAAGCCGCAATGGAGCGCAAACGACATGTTCGGCCTGCTCGATCCGTCGGTCCTCGAAGGAGGGGAGCAGCAGCACGTCAGCATGTCGGACCTGGTCGACGTGCATGGCGGATGGTTCCCCGACGTGCAGGGCGCGGCTATGGACCTTGACATGGCGGGGCAGTGGGATTGGCCCGCGATGGGGCTCGATGCGGCGGCGAGCGCAGGAATATGCTCCGACATGGATTCAGTGCTCTACTACTTCGATGCGCAGCAACTGCACCACAACAAATGAGCCAAGGCGCTCTCAAGCGAGAGTCTATGCCTCGATGGCACGATATGACGATGTACAGTCCCCTCGGCAATGGGCGAGGTCCAATACTCGGCGGAAAGTAGCAAGCGCTTGCCGCAGGGGGAAAGGGGGGGGGGTTCAGTTGGACTGCGTGACTTTAGCGCGCGGTGGAGCTTCTGTCTGAGCCGGCGCTTGTTTTCCCTCACGCTCCTTTTGATGCATTTATTACTCTTCTTGGATTTTGCTTTCCTTTCCTTTTTTTTTCTACTTTCTTTCTTCAATCCACTTACTTTTCCCTGTTTTTCTCTTTTTTTTTTCAATGTATACACTTAAATATTTGGGGTGTTTCGGTCTGATCTTGGGCGGCAGCTGTTGTATTTATCCCTGATTTGAACCCCTGTTTTAGAGTCGACTTCTCGCTTCCGTTGCCCGTTTTTGGATGTTTTGGCTGTTCAAGGGCGCAGCCTCGCGCGCCCCATCATAGACAACGTTAGACTTGACAGTGCTTTTTTCCTACTTTCCTCTCTCTTTCTGTCTCAATATACCTACGTAGTAATCGATCTCTTAATCTACTTGTCTATCATACATCCATTCTACCTACGGTGCATACAAGTCATGATCTTCATGGTGTGGGTGCAAGGTGGCCATGGGCATTGGCACGGACTCGGTCGCGCTCACTGGTCAGACATGGGACGGGCCGTGGACTAGAAGACCGAAGAAGCGTGGAGATCGCGACGGAGACAACCTAATCAGCCTAACGACCAACGAGCATGAGCCTCGATCTCCGGGTATAGAAGGTGTATGTATGTACATATGATTCGGGCGGAAGGGGTTGCGTGTGTGCAGGTTGGGACGAATGCCGAGTTGCCGCGCCGGGCTGTACATATCGTATCCACGGATGAGACTCCGCACTGGTGCTCGTAGCTTGCGACGGCATCCGAACCTCATCGTCCCACTCCCTGGGCGGAGATCTTCGCGTAAACGAGGGCGTGTGAATGGACGGATTTCTTGTACCAGTGTATTGAGCTCTTGAATGGCGCTTAGGGCGTCTATTCCATAGTCCTGTTGGATGATGATTTGGGCCATGGTGGGGGGGGGGCCGGGATGCATGGGTGTGCCTTGAGAGACATGGATCGCGATCGAGCATGCGGCATTAGGTCGGGGCATTACGGAGAGATGAATCGGTTGCGGCGAGTGAATGATTTCCTTAGAGAATGCTCTTTCTTGTCTTCTTTTTTTCTCTCTATTTCTTGACTTTCTTGAATTAGCATGAGAGGGAGGATTCAGGGAGCATTCTCATCTACCTGGGGAGAGGAGGCTGATTACTAGTTTCAATCCTGAAAATGATCATCAAGGATTCGCGGAGTCCGGGCTGCATCGCGGCGACTCTCCTTGGAAACTTCCCACCCATCGTGTGCTCCTAAACGGGAATGTCCATTGTCCATCTGCACCTAAGCATGGCATTCGGGGACCATCGGTGTGAGCCGTCAAAGTTCCATCGCGGCTCGCATTCTGCATGCCGTTTGCGAGAGGGACCTCTTGGCCATCTGGCTTCGTATCGCGCGTAATGGGCCGCGCCACCACAGCGCCAGCCCGGAAGAAGACACCGAGCAACCCGTACCTGTAGTATGTATGTACGAGCATGTATGTACCATCGGCATGATACATACTCTTTCAGGTATTCCACAAGTCACGTCGAGCAGCGATGGATCGGCGGCGTCGCACGGGCGCACGGGCGACTCTGCTCTGTGCTGGGAGGGGGCTCGGTGCCCCGCATGGAGGGAGTGGATTTGCTCAGCTGAGCGACAGGGCCCAGGGGTGTGTGGTTAGGCGGATTCGCGGGTGCACGAGATCCGCCGCTGCACGCACTTGGGACAATACCTCGGGGGGTTGTCTGTGGCTGAGCGCGAGTACCGGACGGGAGTGGGTGTCTTCATTGACCTCGGACGGCAAGGGGTTTCCGTGTTTAGAACGGATGAGCTGGCAGCATCAATATCATAGGTGATGTGCACTTATTTGGAATGGGATCGAGCGCTGTGGTGTGTGGGTTTTGGAATTGGTCGAAGCCACGCAGAGGTGCCGAGTCCTGTGAGGATCCTCCGTTCCAGAGGGCTATGGATGAGGGTCACGGAGCCCTAGGACGGGACCTCCGCTGTCGTGATCTGTTCCAGGGGAAGCTTGAGCCCCGTGAGCGGTCATAATGCCCGTACCCGGTCTTCTAGTTTCTGTGGTAAGGGACAGAGCTTGATGCGTTGCGTAATCTGGCACCTCTGCCGTTTCTCTGGATGCGTTCTTCAATCAAGGCCGGCCCTCCATGGCTTCCGCATCCAAGCGCAGCCGGGCAGCGACAACAATACTGCACGGTTGATAGCGTTCCCTTTGCTCTCTTTCGCCGCGCAATCGCTTCTTCGCGTCGTGGTGCCAGCGCCCCTTCGCGGCTTGGTGGATGGATCCATCCAGCTGCATCCTGTGCCGAGCGGAATGGGCGTGTGCTGGCGAAGGAGTGGGAGGGCCCAGCCACAGGTGCCAGGAGCGTCACCGAGTTCCCTGATGGCATCACACCCTCTCACGGCCTAGAAGAACTTGAGCTTCTTCGAGCGAACGCGGATGAGGCTGAAACCATTCTTTTCGAGACAGATTCCTGATCAGGTTGCCAACTTGCTGCGTCGTGGTACGGGTACAGAACACTTTAGTCGGCACGGGGAGGGTCGACGCTGGCCTCTTTTTGGAGGGGGTCGGTGATGCTTGGACAGACGGGACGAGTCAGAAAAATAATCAACCCCATTTCCAGATTGAATTGCGCGTACCTTGTAATCGTAATCAAAGCGGCTCAAATCAATGCTGAGCCGGCGATGTATCTGCGTGATCATCGCCGTCACCGTGGATCGATACCATTGGGAGGATCGCCCATGCAGACGATAGAAGCTGTGCACTTCTCGTCAGACTATTTTGCAGGTCGAGTTTGAAGACATCAATGACGATAAAGAAAAAAGGTGCAGGGCTCAATGGATCTGCAATATCGACTGCGTCCCGCAACGACCGTTTTCGTACGTGACGATTATGAAGTTGAGGAAGTTTGAAGTCGAAGTCGAAAAAAATCCATGGGAATTCAATTTCCTGGCAGTTTGTGGTGATCTTGAAGGGCTTGATCGAAGTAGCCGATACTTGTAGGCGTTCATGTCACGATCCGAGCTCCTCGCTAAAAATGGTAGCCTGACGAATGGGATGCGCCATTGATGCGACTTGGTTCCGAAAATGGTCAAGCGCGGCATCTTAAATCCAAGAAACCCGCAGCCATTCAAGTAGATTCTACTCTATACTCCGCACCTCCAGGCATCAATCAAAAATCAGTCAATCGTCAATACGTGTTCAATCCAAGCACCGCCTATTCCGCCTACCCTGCACTCCATCTTTTTCCCCAAAGCTGGAGGCACACAAAAGGCCACCTTCAATCCATGATCGACGACTCTCGCTCCAAATCCTTCCACCAACGACTCAGCATCCCCATCCTTCTCGAGTCCGGGTGCAATCCCTCGCAACATACCTGCATACCCGTGAGATCCAATCCAGTCATCCTTCTTTCAGCCTGTTGACACCCGCTGACAATCGCAACAGGTACTTGAAACATCTCAGGCCGGCACCATCAATGCATTGATCAAGCGAACAAGGACTCGAGAATCCCCGAACGACGGCGAGCGCAGCCATCTGCCGTGGGCCATCAAAAGTGCTCAACCCTCGCGGGATTGCGGATTTTCGGAACCATCGACCATCCCCAAAAGCTGGCAAGCTTCCGGATCCTCTGATGCACGGAGCTTGGAATGGCCGTTTCAAGATCACCGCTCGATCCGTCCCGGAGCCGTGCGGTGACGGTGCACACTCACGCTCCAAAATCCTCCGCAGTGCGCCGGAGCTCGCATCGATGAACCGCCGCAATCATGGCTGCCGCTCGGAGAGCTGGATCTCAAGAAACGACATCAAGGACAGACATCGAGCTCTGCAATATGGGAGTCTGGGCCGTACAAAAGGGATGCTCTCCCCGTGATGCCGAGAATCTGTTCACAGCTCTGTGCGACAAGCCTTTCGTCTCAGCTCAGGTCTCCTTTTCTTCTGGATATTTCTTCTTGATTCGTCTCGTCTTCTTGTTGCTCAGTCTCTTGCACTTCACGTCCTTTCTTTCACACACTCATAGACAAGGTCAGGCACCTTTGAAAGAAGGATAGGACTCGATTGCAGCTCATAGACATAGACAGGCAGTGCTTGTTTCCCCTGCCTTAGACGACACCTTCGAACTAATTCCCGGAAATCTCCTTCAACTTTGACCACTGGTCGATACAATGGCTTCTCGACCCAACGGACCTGCTTTGGACCCCAGCGTCATTGTCGGCGTTGCTTGTCGCGTTCCAGGGGCAAACACTCCCAGCAGGCTCTGGGACAACATCGCCGCTCAGCGCGATGTTCAACGCAAAATGCCCGAGGATAGGCTCAAAGTCGACAGCTTCTTCCATCCCGAGCCTTCGCACAAGGGTACCGTATGTTCATCCCCCTGCTTGCTTCTCCCGACATGCCATACAAATAATGACAATTCTTTCAGACCAACGCCCGCTACGGCTATTTTCTTGACCAGGACATTGGTCACTTCGATGCCGGCTTCTTCGGCATCTCCGGCAAGGAGGCCGAGGCCATGGATCCCCAACAGCGACTTCTTCTTGAGGTTGTCTACGAGGCTCTCGAGGACGCCGGCATCACTCTTCAAGAGATCCGGGGAAGCCTGACTTCCGTTTTCTGTGGCAGCTTCACCAATGACTACAACGCCATGGTGACCAAGGATCTCGAGTACTACCCGAAATACACCGTCACGGGTACTGGCGATTCCATTCTCAGCAACAGAATCTCCTATTTCTACGATCTACACGGTACCAGCGTGACCATTGACACTGCTTGCTCCTCGTCACTCGTCGGCTTCCATCTCGGCAATCAGACACTCCAACATGGTGAGGCAGACATCTCCATCATCGTCGGCTCTGCCCTTCACTACGACAGCAACATTTTCGTCACCATGACCGACCTTGGCATGCTGTCCACAAACGGGCGCTGTGCTGCTTTCGATGCTTCCGGGAGTGGCTACGTTCGTGGGGAGGGCATTGCTTGCGCGATCCTGAAGCGCAAGAGCGATGCCGTTGCAAAGGGCGATTCCATCCGCGCCATTGTTCGTGCCACTGGGTCGAACCACGACGGCAAGAAGAATGGCATCACGCTTCCCAACTCCTACGCTCAAGAAGCCCTCATCCGATCCACCTATGAAAAGGCTGGCCTCGACCCTCTCCACACACAGTACTTTGAGGCCCATGGAACCGGCACTGCTGCCGGCGACCCCCTTGAGACTCGCGCCATCGGTGCCGTTTTCGCCCCGGGCCGTGAGCAGCCCCTGTACGTTGGCTCGGTCAAGACGAATGTTGGCCACCTCGAGGGCGCCTCCGGCCTCGCTGGTGTGATCAAGACTACCATGGCTCTGGAGAAGGGACTCATCCCCCCAAACATGCACTTCAGGACCCCAAACCCAAAGATTGACTTCGAGAACTGGAAGATTGCCGTCCCCATTGAGATGATGCAATGGAGAGTTCCCGAGGGCATTGCTCGCAGGGCAAGCATCAACTCTTTCGGTTATGGCGGTACCAATGCTCACGTCGTGCTTGAAGAGTACCAATGTGGAGAAGGACAGCTCGGCATCAAGGCTTTCGAGCCAATTGCCAACGGTGTGCACTTCCGACCTTACCTCGTCCCTCTGACCTCTCACTCCTCCAAGGCTGGTGAGCTCTCCGAAGAGACCTTGACCAGGTACCTCAGGGATTCACACGTCGGCATCGCGGATCTCGCCTACAGTCTTTCTCACCCTCGACGAACGATGCACCAGCAGCGCTCCTTCGTGGTCGCAAATGACACCGCCGCCTTGGTCGAGCAACTGAGCGCACCTCGGCCTGCTGCCCCCTGGACCGTTTCCAAGAGCGCGGCGCCTCGACTCGGCTTCATCTTCACCGGGCAGGGTGCGCAATGGCACGCCATGGGTCGTCAGCTCATCGAAGAATGCCCCCACTTCCGACAGAGCCTGCAGAGATGTGACGCTGTTCTCCAGACCCTCCCTGATGCTCCGGATTTTTCCATCGTCACCGAGCTGAACAAGTCCAAAGAAGACAGTCTCCTGGGCCAGACGCTCTACTCACAAACCATCTGCACTGCGTTGCAGCTTGCTCTCGTGGATCTGATGGAGTGCTGGGGCATCAGGCCTTCTGCCGTCATCGGTCACTCTTCTGGTGAGATGGGTGCCGCTTACGCCGCCGGCATCTTGTCTTTTGAGAATGCCCTCATTGCTGCGTACTACCGCGGTCGCTACATGTCAGCCGGCCGTGATGATGGCATCCGTGGTGGCATGATGGCCGTCGGTCTGCCGGAAAAGAAGTGTCTGGAAGAGCTGAAGCCCTACCAAGGACGCCTGACCATCGCCGCTGTCAACAGCCCCTCGACCATGACCGTCTCCGGTGATGAGGACGCCATCTTGGAGCTGAAGGAGAGCCTGACCGAGAAGAAGGTCTTCGTCCGCCAGCTCATCGTCAAGCAGGCCTTTCACTCTCACCACATGTTCCCCCTGGCGCCTGCTTATGAGAATGCTCTCAATGGCAATGCCGGATTCAAGACTCAACCTGCCAGGTGCCGCATGTTCTCCAGTGTTACCTCCAGGGTTGCTGATCACGAAAAGATGGGAGCTGCTTACTGGGCCGCAAACATGGTCCAGGCAGTCCGCTTTTCTGACGCATTGACCGGCATCGTTCTTGACGAGCAGGATGACCAGAACATTGATGTTCTTGTCGAGATTGGTCCCCACCCTGCTCTCAAGGGTCCTGTCCGCCAGACCCTTCAGACCCTCAAGATTGATCTGCCTTACGTCGCATCCCTCACCCGGGGCACGCCCGATTTCGAGGGCCTCCTCAACATGGCCGGCACCCTCTTCAGTCTTGGCTACCCGGTTGATCTGATCGCTGCAAACGAGAACCTGAGTCAATCCTTGGAGAACACTCTCGTGAGAACAACCACAGGTTCTTGGCTTACCGACCTTCCAACTTATACCTGGGACCATCGCCGCTACTGGGCTGAGACTCGCTTCATCAAGGAGCACCGATCTCGCCCGTTTCGCCACTGCACCCTTGGTCACCTCGTCGCCGGCTCGATTGCCAAACACCCTCGTTTCCGCAACTATCTGCGCCTGAGCGAGCTTCCTTGGCTCAATGAGCATGTGGTTGAGAACAAGATCGTCTTCCCCGGCGCTGGATACATCAGCATGGCGATCGAGGCTATCCTGCGCACTGAAGAGTTGGAGACCGTGAAGAGCATTCATTTGAAGGACATCGTCATCAAGAACGCCCTCATCATCCCCAACAACGATGAGGGTGTCGAGATTCTCCTCGAGCTCAAACCCGTGACTCTGTCCTCCAAGAGCCACTCTGACAATTGGTACGAGTTCAAGGTCTTCTCCTACGATGAGAACTCGAAGTGCACGATCCACTGCCACGGCACCATTAGCTTGGAAGCTGGCGAGTCTCAGCCGCTGGGATATACCGGCACCTACTCCCAAGGCACGTCCTTCGTCGAGCTCCGCAAGAAGACAAGTCGCTCTGTTCCTGCGACGACTTTCTACCGGAGCTTGGCGGCTTTTGGTCTGGCCTACGGTGAGAAGTTCCGCCTTCTCAAGGGGAACGTTGAGAGCGGCGAGGGCTTCTCGGTCTCGGATCTCGTCTTCGATCCCACTGCCCTTCCCTCTGATCTCGGCGATGAGACTGTCCTGCACCCGACCCTGCTAGACTCCTTCTTCCACGTCATCTTCCACGCTGTTGAGCAGTGTCTCGGACGCTCCTTGGACGAGCCTTACGTCCCATCGTTCTTCCGTTCACTGAGGATCTCCGGTCAATTTGTCGACTGGCGCGACACTCACGATGTCAAGAACCTGCTCGTGGGCTCTTTCACAAAGCTCCCGTCTCCGCGCGTTGCCATCAGCGACATGATCATGCAGAATGAAATGGGCGAGCTTGTTATGGAGATCACCGGATTGGAAGTCACCTCCCTCGGCCGCGAGGCACCCGAGGGTCAGGGTCCCCGCACTCTGTTCTACAAGCAGCGCTGGCAGCCCAGCTTCGACATGCTCACTACTGCAAAGGCAAAGACCGTCTCTGATATTGTTGACATCTTCGCCCACCAATTCCCAAACTCCAGGATCCTTCACATCACCTCTGATGTGGCTTCCACCCAGAAAGTCCTCCAACATCTTGGTGTTGACAAGCGGGAACGCCGGCGTTTTGCATCTCTTGATGCTTGGTCCCTGGAGGGAAAGGATATCACCGAACAATTTGCTGAGCTTGTTGTCTCCTCTGAGGGTCTTGTTCGAGTCGCCGAGCCAAAGGCCAATGCTTACGACCTTGTTGTCGTCAGTGAGGCCGGCGTCGACGCTGGCTCATACCTGAAGCAGAGCGGTCGCCTCATCTTTGATGGCAAGCAGGGAGTGGTTCCCACTGAATTCGAGGAAACCATCTCGAGTCCTATTCTCAGTGTTCTGAAGGTTGCTTCCAAATCCTTTGCCCTCCAGGCCGACTTGTCCGTCGTTGTCCCTGCTGGTCCCCCTTCCTCTCGTGTTGCTGCCATTCTTCGGGAAATCCAGGCTGTTCATCAAGGCGCAATCACGACCACTACTTTTGCCGATATCGCCTCGACTGGTGCTTCTGATCTGGATGAACACGTTGTTGTTCTCGCCGGGATCGATGAGCTCGCCTCTGAGAAAACCGTGTTCAAGGGTGCCCAGAGCCTCCTCACCAGTGTCGGAAAGAATGTCGTCTGGGCCACTGAAGCCGCTACTTTGGAGGCTGAACGCCCCGAAAGTGCAATGTACATCGGACTGATGCGCACTGCTCGGTCAGAGAACGACAGCATCCGCCTTGTTTCCTTCGATTTTGGCCGTGGCGCTCCTTCGAAGGCCATCGCCAGCAACCTCCTCCGCCTCTTCGACACTCGCATCACTGAGGAAGAGTTCTCCGAGCGCAATGGCGTTATGTACATCCCGCGAATTGAGGCCGATGATGACCGCAACAGCAAGCTCCGCAATGGCCCGAACCAGGAATCTCATCTCGAGCCTCTCCTGACGCCGGCTGAGAGGAATCCGTTGGCTCTGAGGATCGGCAAGGTTGGCTTGCTCGAGACCCTCCACTTTGGCGATGATACCGAGCTTATGGATTCCCAACTTTCCGACAACGAGATCGAGCTTGAGGTCAAGGCCTCCGCTATCAATTTCCGCGACATTGCAGCCAGCATGGGCATCATCGAGGACTTCAAGCTTGGTGACGAGTGCTCTGGTATCGTTAGCAAGGTAGGCGCTGCTGTTCGGGGCTTCAAGGTTGGCGATCGCGTCGTCGCCTGTCGTCCCGGTCAAGGTGCTCACAAGACCGTTGTCCGAAACCCTGCTTCTTGGTGTTACAAGATCCCTGACAGCATGTCCTTCGCCTACGCCACTTCCATGCCTCTTGTTCTGTGCACCGCGTGGTACGCTCTCATCGACACAGCTCGCCTGACGCGGGGCGAGACCGTCCTCATTCATGCTGCTGCCGGTGGTGTTGGTCAGATCGCCATCCAGATCGCCCAACGAGTCGGCGCCCGAATCTTCGCCACGGTTGGATCTTCCCAGAAGCGCAAGCTTTTGAGGGACGTGTACGGCCTCAAGGATGAACAGATCTTCTCCTCTCGAGACGATTCTTTTGCCAGAGATGTCATGGCTGCCACCGCCGGGAAGGGCGTGGATGTCGTCCTGAACAGTCTGGCTGGCCCTCTTCTCCATGCCTCTTGGAGCTGCCTTGCCCCCTTTGGTCGGTTCCTAGAGATCGGAAAGCGCGATATTCACGAGAATAGCCGACTTGGAATGGACCCTTTCAAGCGCAATGTCTTGTTTGCCTCCATCGATCTCGTCACCATGTTTGAGAAGAACGAAGCCCTCGGCTCCCGTCTCTTCCAGGAATGCTTCGAGTTCGTGGTGAGCGGCGAAATTCGCGCTCCTGCCACAATTGCAGAAGTCTCATATGGTGATGTGATCAAGGGTTTTCGCCTGCTGCAGATGGGCAAGCACACCGGCAAGATCATTCTCATCCCTTCCCCCGACGACATGGTTCCTGTGATGAAGGGTGGGTACCGAAACTCGACCCTGTTCAGCAGCTCCAAGACCTACCTCCTCGTTGGTGGTCTGGGTGGCCTCGGCCGCACGCTCTCTCAATGGATGGTGCGAAAGGGAGCAACCAAGCTTGCTTTCCTCTCTCGCTCCGGAGCCGACAAGCCCGAAGCGAAGGCTACCATCGACTGGCTCACTGAGCGGGGTGTTGAAGCTTGCGTCTACAGGGGCGACGTCTCGACGTACACTGATGTCAAGAATTGCATCGACAAGATTGGACCCTCCATCGGTGGTGTTTTCCAGGCGGCCATGGTACTCCAAGACAAGCCTCTCGAGACCATGACCCACGCCCAGTGGCTCCGGTGCTGCCAACCCAAGGTCGAAGGAACCAGAAACCTCCACAAGGCCACTCTGGGCATCGATCTCGACTTCTTCGTCTGTTTCTCATCCGTGGCGGGCATCATTGGCTCCAAGGGACAGGCCAATTACTCCGCTGCCAACTGCTATCTCGACGCGCTCATGCGCCATCGTCGCGAGCTCGGTCTCAGCGGATCCACGATGAATGTCGGCGCCGTCAGCGGCGTCGGCGTCGTTGCCGAGAACGAGGAGCTCCAGAAGGTCATGCTCCGAATGGGCATGGACACGATCAACGAGGAGGAGCTGCTCTTCCAGCTTGAGGAGGCTGTCCTCGCCGGAAAGACTGTCGCTCCTTTCTCCGCTCGCGGCGAGACCGCTCATCAAATCATCACTGGTGTTGGCTTGATCACTCCTGAAGTATACTGGTCCAGCAAGTCTATCATGCTCAACCTGTATGCCAACCATGATTTCGAAGCGACGCAGTCTGACCAGGCTTCGAAGAACCTGCTGGCTGCACTGAGTGAGCAGGCGGATCTGGAGAAGAAGATTGAGATCTTGCTGGATGGCTTCCTTGAGAAGATTGCGAATGTCCTGGACACGCCACGCGATGCCATCTTGCCCAACAACCCGCTTTCTGCATATGGCCTCGATTCCATCGTTGCGGTCGAGTTTCGCAAATGGTTTCGCAAGGAGGTCCAGGTCGACATCGCTCTTTTCGACATTCTTGGTGCAGCATCCATTCAGGCTCTTGTCTCCAAGACTGCTCGCATGATCAACGCCACCTCCACGACCAAGGAGACCAAGGCGGAGAAGACTGAGAAGAAGGCTGCGGAGAAGGAGGAGAGCGAAGAGGAGAGTCAGATCTCTGCAATGGCTAGTGGCCAGCTGGAGAAGATCAAGCGCCCCAGTGTTGTGCCCCTTTCGACTTTCCAGTCTCGACTTTGGTTCGTTCACAGCTTCCTCGAGGACAAGTCATTCCTCAACCTGCCCATTGTTCTCCGCATCAAGGGCAAGCTTGACTATGCTGCGCTGCAGGGTACTATGCAGGAGCTTGCGGCTCGAAACCCTGCTTTCCGCACTGCCTACTACGAGGGAGATGACTTTGCCGTTCAGGAAGTCATCGAGGACTATGACTTTGGACTTGACGTGAGAGATCTTTCCGGAGAGGATGATGTCGAGGGGGCATTCCAGGAACTCGTCGACTACAACCGCAAGATTGAGATGAACGTTGAGGAAGGTGAAGTTGCGAGCTACTCTCTTGCTAAGATCGGGGAGGAAGAGTGGGCCCTGGTCGGCATGATTCACCACATCTCCATCGACCGCGGTAGTCTCTTCCCCATGATGAACCAGTTCGTCAGCATTTACGACGCGATTCGTGCCGGCAAGGAGGTCTCGACCGTGGCCTCCCCAAGTTTCGACTACATCGACTTCACTCTGTGGCACAACGCGCGGTTGGCTTCTGATCTCATGAAGCCCGAACTGGATTGGTGGCGCAATACCTTGGCCGGTCTTCCACAGTCGAGCAAGGTCCTGCCCTTTGCCAAGGGGGAGCGACCCATGCGCAGCGATCCTCGACGGGAGAAAGTCTTTGCTAATTTGAATGCCAAGCTATTTGCTCGGATGAAGCGCATTGCTGCCCAGTACGGCGGGACTCCGTTCCACTTTGTGCTCGCTGCTTTGCGTGCTTTCATCTATCGGTACACCGAGGAGAAGGATCTCGTTCTTCTCATGGTGGATGGAAACAGACCTCATCCTGATACGGAGCCTCTGATGGGCTTCTTTGTGAACCTTGCTCCTGTTCGATGCAATGGTAAGTTCACACTCTGGTCTTCAGCATTAATTGATCTGCTGACCCCTTTCATAGATAATTGTGAAGCACCCTTCGACCAGCTATTCCAGGCCACCAAGAACCGGGCGCTCGAGGCCATGGCCCACAGCGGCGTTCCTTTCGATACGATTGTCGATCTTACTGGGGTCAAGAAGACGAGCAGTCACATGCCTGTTGGCCAGATCGCAGTCAACTATCAGATCCACGGCACTGCTCCAAAGTACCAGACCTGCGACTTCACGGTTGAGAGTATCGAATCCGACGACATCCCCACGGCTGCTGATATGCAACTCGAGGCCCTCGAGACGGCTGAGCACAGCCTCGGCCTCAAGATTGAATACGCCACTGCCTTGTACCGCGAGTCCGACATGGAGCGCTTCATCGACAACTTCAACACCTTCCTCACAAGCTGCATCAAGGACCACCGCCAACCCATCGATGAGATCAACATGTGCGGGCCGCTTGAGCTTGACTTCCTGAAGAAGAACTACTGGAACATGGAGACCAAGCCAAACCAGTGGGAGGGACAGGGCGTCATTGATGTAATTACCCACATGGCAAGACAGAACCCCCAAGCCACGGCGATAAAAACTTCTGACGGCTGCAGCGTCACCTACAGACAGCTCATGGCGAACGCAGAGAGCGTCGCCTCTGAGCTCCTCGAGGCTGGGGCGACTCCCGGTGGCCGAGTCGGGATCATCGCCCTCCCCGGTGTCGAGGCCATCACCGGCATGCTGGGAGCCCTGATGACGGGTTCCTGCTATGTCGCCCTCGACACCGACTTTGCCCACGATCGACTCGCTTTCATGCTCGCTGACTCTGGCGCCAGGCACCTTCTTGTCGGATCGGTACAAGATGGCCTGGCTGCTGATCTGCTTGCCAAGATGAACGACGCCCCGAAGATGATTCGAGTCGACGATGCTGTTGCGACTGGTCGGACAATTTCTCAGCTAAGGCGAAGACAGCCTGAGGACCCGTTTTACATGATTTACACTTCTGTAAGTGGATGACATTTCTTGCTCACATGATTGCACTCTCTTCTCTTTATATCAAGGAACACGGAGAAATTCTTACAGGAAATCAGGGAAGCACTGGCACCCCCAAAGGCGTTGTGCTCAGCGAGTCCAACACACAATCCATGCTCAGCGTCCTGAACAAGGACTACAACTTCACTTCAGAGGACAACTTCCTCGCTCATACGACTACTTCCTTCGATCTCTCTATTGTTCAAATATTTGGTGGTCTCACGGCCGGCGCAACTGTCTCCGTCGCATCATGGGAGACACGCAAGGATCCGTCCGGCTTGGCTGATTTCATGGCCAGGGAAAACATCACAGTCACCTATTTCACCCCCACCCAATTCTCTCTCCTGATGGAGTTTAACGAGGCCGCCCTGAGGGAATGCTCAAAGTACAGGGTCGCATTCTTTGCCGGAGAGCGGCTGCCGGTCCGCGTTGCTAAGGCCTTTTACGACCTGAAAACTCCAGCCACCGTCTACAACACCTGGTCCCCTTCCGAGCTTGTCGTCCAGACCTCAATCAGCCGAATTGAATGCCCAGAGGAAGGAATTGTGAGCCTGCCGATCGGATATCCAATGGACAACTGCCGCCACTACCTGCTCGATGCGAAGGGCAACGCTGTTCCCTTTGGTCAAATAGGCGAGTTGGTGGTCGGTGGTGCGCAGGTCGGGGCGGGATACCTCAACCGTCCTGAGGTCAATGCCAAGTCATTTGTTATGGATCCATTCGCTTCTGAGGATGACCGCGAGAGGGGCTGGGACAGGATGTTTAAGACTGGCGATCGCGGCCGCTTTCGCCCCGATGGACAGCTCGAGTTTCACGGCCGGATTGCCGGTGACAAGCAGATCAAGCTGCGCGGCTACCGAATCGATCTAGGAGAGGTGGAGCAGGTCGTTTACAAAGAGTCGCAGGACTTGAAGACCGGCGGGCTCGCCGACATCGCCGTGGTGGCACGCACCATCGACGCTTCCCAGGAGCTGCAGCTCATCGCCTATCTCGTCCCCAAGGCCAGCATCGCAGATGAGAACGAGAGGATCGCCATGGTCTCCCATCTCCACCGCAAGATCAAGCCTCTTCTCAACTATTACATGCTGCCGAACGGATACCAGTTTCTGAACAAGCTGCCGGCCACCCTTGGCGGCAAGGTCGACCGTCGCAACCTCCTTGAGCGCAAGCTCAAGCTTGTTTTCCCAAACTCCAATATCCCCCGAACCAAGACCATGGATCCTGTCAATGGCGACAAGCTCGCTGGTGCAATCGCTCCATCAGCGGATCTCGAAGCCTCCATCCTGAGCCTCTTCCGCTCGACTCTCAGCTGCGAAGTCGGGCTCAACGATTCCTTCTTCGAGAAAGGTGGCAACAGCATCCTCCTCGTCCGCCTCCAAGCCAAGATCAAGAAGCAGTTCAAGATTGCTCCTCCCCTGCCCGTCCTCATTCGCGATCCCACGGCTGCTGCTGTCTGTGCCTTCATCCGCCGTCAGAAGGGCGGCGACAGCGGCAAGAAAGGCGGGTTTGAGAGCATCATCAGCTGGAACGTCGAGACCAACCTCCCCAACACGAGCCAGTACATCTCACGCTACGGCATGCCCAGGGTTGACCGCGACGGCCTCCAGATCATTATGCTCACGGGCGCCGAGTCCTTTATCGGGATCCACCTGCTGAGCGAGATGCTGCGCAGCAAGCCTGACGCTACGATTCACGCTCTCGGCTCAACGGGAAGGCTGGACATTTCCACCATCATTTCCCTTCTGATCAAGCACGACCTCCTCAGGGGAAATGTTTCGGAAGAGCACGTCCGCACGCGGGTCAAGGTCGTCCCCGGCCAATTGAACGAGGCCAACTTCGGACTCTCCAAGTCGGCCTTCCGGGAGCTCGGTCAAAGTGTCCAGGCAATCTACCACCTCGGCGGGCATGTCTCCCTGCTCAAGACGTACTCCTCCCTCAAGTCCACGAACGTGACTCCCATCTTTGACATCATCCGCCTCTCGGGCATGGGCGCGCAGCTCTCCGACATCCACTACCTGTCTACCTGGTCGGTTCCTCACCTCCAGACGTGGAAGGCCTCCAAGCGCACTCAAGAGGAATGCATTGCGGCCGAGGTCGACAGCGCGCACTTCGAGCCCCCCGCGGAGGACGAGTCGGGATACTTCAAGACAAGATGGGTGGCCGAGAACCTGCTCACCAAGGCTGCCCAGCGCGGCTTCCCCGTGAGCATCACCCGCGCTTCTGCCGTCACCGGCGCCTCCGGGGGCCAGGGCACGCTCGACGCCGGCGACGAGTTCACCATGCGCATCGTCATCAGCATGATCGAGTCCGGCGTGGTCCCGCAGATCGGATCGCCATCCGACCCCAGCTTCGCCGTGGATGTTATCCCCGTCGACTGGCTCGTGTCGAACCTGCTCACGCTCACGTCGCGGCGAGCTGCGCTCGGCTCCGAAGGTCCCTCGGCTCCGCAGATCTATCACATCAACAACCCGCGGCCCCTGAAGCTGGTCGATCTCGCCCCGATGATTGAGGAGTTGAGGCCTGAGGCGGGCCCCGCGCGGGTCGTCACGATGCAAGAATGGTTCGCCGACATGGACGCCGGCGCGAAGGGAGGCGACGACGCGGCGGGCCTGCTCAAGAGCGCGGTGCTGAAGCAGTATCTGTCGACCGGGGTGGTGATGTTCAGCCTGGACAGCACGAGGACGCGGGATATCCTGGAGTCGTTGAGCCCAGGGGCGACGGAGGGTTGCCCCGCAGTGGACAAGGAGTTCATGAACGCGCTGTGGCAGCGGATGAGGAAGACGGAGATGGACTTTGAGGCTTGAATGGTTTTTTTTTTTTTTTTTTTTGGGGGGGGGGGGGGGGGGGGGG